>CM022401.1:83078-408101 GCA_011833715.1 Carcinoscorpius rotundicauda | reverse complement strand
CTAATCAAGACAATATGTGGACATTGCTCTGAAAAGTACCTGAGTACTGGGTAATACTCTGGCCAAAGTTTTCCAAATAACACAATCCAAAGCAGCAGACGACATCAAAGTTATAGATGGAGGAGAAGGTCGTGCGCCCTACCCTCCTGGGTATTAAAAATTAACATTCCCAAATACCCACACTGAAGAAGCGAAGCAACATCACGAAAAGCTACTTCAGCGCCACCTGCGCTAACCGTCTCTAATTTAACAATAACAAGGAGGGCTGCTAGTCAATACGACACATCCCTAACCAATAATGAGATTGACAACAAATCATAATACCTCTACTGTTCAAAGTGCGAGTCGAGTTCTCTAACCACCAGAAGGTGACAGTGAGGTTAGATTTCAAATTTTAAAAATGTTTTAATACCACCCACTTAAAAATGAGATATTTCGAAAAATAATAACAAATTTCTCGTTATTTCATCATACTGTCGCACAGTCATCATTAAATTCAACAGGACGACCTGAACGTAGCAAATCACTTAAAGATGTAGTCACCTGATCTGAACTTCGGAAACCGCCTTCGACATTTCTTCATTGAGAGACTCCACACCATAAACACCTTGAATGTTTCGTGTAGCTTCTGCTAAAGTCTTGCGTCTTTGAACGTCAAACATCAAGCCGGATATTCTGAGCTCGCAGATGACACGCAGCACCATCCATCGCACTGACTTGTGGACAGCTGACGTATCATAATATTTCTGAAATAATGTGCAAACCCTTTGATGTAATCGTTATTTGTGTTCTTTAAACGTGATGTCCTCTTGTTGAAAAACCGAGGACGATTTTAATCTTCACTTTTTGTGGCCCCGGACTCAAAACGTTTGTGCACCACTGATATATACAAATCCCAGGGTTTTGTTGACTTTTACAGAATCATCAAAAGGACCCTTAATCGACACATACACATGTGTACACTGTATTGTCTATGAATGTATCAATTTGATTTTTCACCCAAACAAACAAGGTGGACAGGTTCGTTTATTAACTCACAATTAAAGGGCAAATCACTTTTTAAAAGGTCTCCACTCTGACTCAAAGATACATGTCACTCTAGTAGGTTAGCAGTAAATTTATGGTCTTACAATGCTAAAATTTTGGGCTCGATACTCTCGTGTAGACAGAGTGCAGATAATATATTGTTTATTTTTGAACTAAAGATGCCAATAAAAAATATTTTCCAGAAACACAAATTTAAAATTTATATCGCTGAATTAACTGAATAACCAGTTAACTGTTACCTATTGACTAATGATCTCTTATGAGGGTCATGATTCGATCTCATCACATTAAACATGCTCGTCGTTTCACCGTGAGGGCGTATAACGTGAGGGTCAATCCAACTATTCGTTGATAAATAGTAGCCCAAGTGGTGGGTGGTTGGGTGTTGATGACTAGCTGCCTTCCTCTAGTTTTACACTGGTAAATTATAGACAGCTAGCGAATATAGCCCTCGTGTAGCTTTGCGCGACATTCAAAACAAACAATCATGTGAAAGTGCGTGTCGATCGTCTCTAAAATAACCTGTGATTGGTAATGTTTAGTGTTCATATGTGTATTATGCCAACTGAGTACTTTGGCCATCCCTACATATATCGTATATTGTTCGAAACAGGTGGATTGGTTTACTGTTTGTTTCATTATTGGAATTTATCGCCAACAACTTACAGTAACGTATTCTAAAAATGCGATCTACAAGGGTAGAAGTAGCAATACAGCTTTGGCCTTCATATTACAAAATATTAAGAGAAACCAGTCCATGCGACTATCTGAAGCCGAAAAATGCTAATCCTTTATCAGGAGAATGTTAACTGTGTCAAAAATGTTAAATATCATAAAACTGCGCTATATCTATGTAATCATAAACTTTTGCATCACAAAAGAATGAGTTGGGGCCGAATACCTTCAAAGTTCCTTTTCGTATGTGGCTGCACAAATGCCAAACTAAACATTCTTATTTTTGTAAGAGATGTTATTTATATAATAATACTTGTTATTATCTTTACAGAACATTTACCCAAATTTTTCGATCGAACGCTTCAAATCTAATATCATTAGAAGGCCTTTGTCCTAGGAGTCTGGATTGCATATTACTTCTCAATTCAAAATCACCTCACCTCTTTTTGTATGATTATACTTTTCAATACAACAACATGGTATACGACGGCAAATACAAAAAGAAAATGGATTTTTTGCGCAAATCCACTCGATAGCTATCTGTGCTAGCTGACCCTAATTTACTCTTGGGCTACTTTTTTACCAATGAAGAGTGGGATTGACCGACACTTTATAAAGCCCCCACGACTGAAAGGGCGAGCATGTTTGGCGCGACCCTCAAATTACGAGTCGATCAAAAATTAAAAGAACAAAAAACCATCAAGATATTCGCACCTGGTGAAGACACTGATTTGGAACAATACAACATAAATATCAAAGGTATTAATTATAACACGTAAAATAATGGGGAAAAAGAAGCAGCAAAAGAAAAAACACTGAAGAAATAATATATTGTAAAATTAAACCACTTTAAGCTCGATAGGAATATCAAGTAATGATCATCAGTAATTTATTACAACTTATTTAAGTGGTTACGACTGGTTAGGGGATGTTTGTGTCAGTTTCATAAGGGATCCAGCATGACTAGTTGAGTAAAGGCATTCGACTCGTAATCTGACGGTCGGGAGTTCGATATTCTTTCGCACCAAACATGCTCGCTTTTTGAGCCGCGGGGTCGTTATAATGTGATAGTCAATCCCACTGTTCGTTGGTAAAAGAGTAATTTAAGAGTTATCGGTGAGTGGTGATGACGAGCTGCCTTCCCTCCAGTCTTATACCGCTAAATTAGTTACGGGTAGTCCAGATAGTCCTCGAGTAGCTTTGCGCGAAATTGAAAGAAACAAACAGTTTCGTAATACCTGTTTTTAGCTAAAATTTCATAATTCACTTAGAAATAGAAAGAAACAATAAAATAAAACTATAAAGGAAGCCAAATAAAAATAGAATTTTATATTCACAAACTTCCCCAACTAAAAATGAAAGTAAATACTCGAGTTACAATTTAACTGAAAAAAATATTTGAGAATCATAAATTTGATTTTGGCTTGAATAATACGAGACGTGCCGTGCTTCGTAGGTTAAAGCGCCCTGTGTAGTAAATAGGAGATCGCGAGTTTGATTCTCGCCGGTGCTTTTTAAAGGAGAATTAAATTGCCTTAATTTCCAAAGGATACATTCTTAAGTTCGACAAAAAAATCCTATTTTGCGTCCACCACGTACTACACGCTTAAAAGTAGACGTATTTTACTTGTATATTACTTATTTTGTTGTTTTTAAATTAGTATTTATCATTATATGGAAAAAGATTATATAACATGTGACGTAAAACAAACAAGAACTCGAATAAAATTTAAAAACAACTTTACAAAACGGGGCTAATCAAGACAATATGTGGACATTGCTCTGAAAAGTACCTGAGTACTGGGTAATACTCTGGCCCAATTTTTCCAAATAACACAATCCAAAGAGCAGACGACATCAAAGTTATGATGGAGGAAGAAGGCTCGTGCGCCTGACCCTCCTGGGTATTAAAAAATTAATTCCCAAATACCCACACTGAAGAAGCGAAGCAACAATCACGAAAAGCTACTTCAGCGCCACCTGCGCTAACCGTCTCTAATTTAACAATAACAAGGAGGGCCGCTAGTCAATACGACACATCCCTAACGAATAATGAGATTGACAACAAATCATAATCCTCTACTGTTCAAAGTGCGATCGAGTTCTCTAAACACCAGAAGGTGACAGTGAGGTTAAGATGTCAAATTTTAAAAATGTTTTAATTACCCACTTAAAAATGAGATATTTCGAAAATAATAACAAACAAATTTCTCGTTATTTCATCATACTTGCTCCACAGTCATCATCTAAATTCAAACAAGGACGACCTGAACGTAGCAAATGCCACGTAAGATGTAAAGTCACCTGATCTGAACTTCGGAAACACCGCCTATCGACATTTGTCTTTTGCATTGAGAGAGGCTCCACACCATAAACACCTTGAATGTTTGCGTGTACGCTTCTGCTAAAGTTTTGCGTCTTTGAACGTCAAACATCAAGCCCGGATATTTCTGAGCTCGCAGATGACACGCAGCACCATCCATCGCACTGACTTTGGGACAGCTGACGTATCATAATATTTCTGAGAATCATGTGCAAACCTTTGATGTAATCGTTATTTGTGTGTTCTTAAACGTGATGTCCATCTTGTGTGAAAAAACCGGGGGGACGAGTTTTAATCTTCACTTTTGTGGCCCCGGACTCAAAACGTTGTGCACCACTGATATATACAAATCCCAGGGAGTTGTTGTTGACTTTTACAGAATCATCAAAAGGACCCTTTAATCGACACATACACATGTGTAACACTGTATTGTCTATGAATGTATCAATTTGATTTTTCAACCCAAACAAACAAGGGTGGAACAGGTTACGTTTATTAACTCACAATTAAAAAGGGCAATCACTTTTTTAAAAAGGTCTCCACTCTTACTCAAAGATACATAAGTCACTCTAGTAGGTTAGCAGTAAATTTATGGTCTTACAATGCTAAAATTTTGGGCTCGATACTCTCGTAGTAGACAGAGTGCAGATAATATATTGTTTATTTTTGAACTAAAGGATGCAAATAAAAAATATTTTCCAGAAACACAAATTTAAAATTTATATCGCTGAAGTAACTTAATAACCAGTTAACTGTTACCTATTGACTAAATGATCTCTTATCTGAGGGTCATGAGTTCGAATCCTCATCACATTAAACATGCTCGTCGTTTCACCCGTGAGGGCGTTATAACGTGAGGGTCAATCCAACTATTCGTTGATAAAATAGTAGCCCAAGTGTTGGTGGTGGGTGTTGATGACTAGCTGCCTTTCCTCTAGTTTTACACTGGTAAATTATAGACAGCTAGCGAATATAGCCCTCGTGTAGCTTTGCGCGACATTCAAAACAAACAATCATGTGAAAGTGCGTGTCGATCGTCTCTTAAAATACCCTGTTATTGGTAATGTTTAGTGTTCATATGTGTATTATGCCAACTGAGTACTTTGGCCATCCCTACATATATCGTATATTGTTTCGAAACAGGTGGATTGGTTTACTGTTTGTTCATTATTGGAATTTATCGCCAACAACTTACAGTAACGTATTCTAAATAATGCGATCTACAAGGGTAGAAAGTAGCAATACAGCTTTGGCCTTCATATTACAAAATATTAAGAGAAACCAGTCCATGCGACTATCTGAAGCCGAAAAATGCTAATCCTTTATCAGGAGAATGTTAACTGTGTCAAAAATGTTAAATATCATAAGCAACTGCGCTATATCTATGTAATCATAAACTTTTTGCATCACAAAAGAATGAGTTGGGCCGAATACCTTCAAAGTTCCTTTTCGTATGTGTCTGCACAAATGCCAAACTAAACATTCTTATTTTTGTAAGAGATGTTAATTTATATATATAATACACTTGTGATTATCTTTACAGAACATTTACCCAAATTTTTCGATCGAACGCTTCAAATCTAATATCATTAGAAGGCCTTTGTCCTAGGAGTCTGGATTGCATATTAGCTTCTCAATTTAAAATCACCTCACCTCTTTTTGTATGATTATACTTTTCAATACAACAAACATGGTATACGACGGCAAATACAAAAAGAAAATGGATTTTTTGCGCAAATCCACTCGATAGCTATCTGTGCTAGCTGACCCTAATTTAACTCTTGGGCTACTTTTTACCAATGAAGAGTGGGATTGACCGACACTTTATAAAGCCCCCACGACTGAAAGGGCGAGCATGTTTGAGGCGACCCTCAAATTACGAGTCGCACAAAAATTAAAAGAACAAAAAACCATCAGGATATTCGCACCTGGTGAAGACATTGATTTGGAACAATACAACATAAATATCAAAGGTATTAATTATAACACGTAAAATAATTAAGAAAAAGAAGCAGCAGAAGAAAAAACACTGAAGAAATTCTATATTGTAAAATTAAACCACTTTGAGCTCGATAGGAATATCAAGTAATGATCATCAGTAATTTATTACAACTTATTTAAGTGGTTACAACTGGTTAGGGGATGTTTGTGTCAGTTTCATAAGGGACCCAGCATGACCAGTTGAGTAAAGGCATTCGACTCGTAATCTGACGGTCGGGAGTTCGAATTCCTTTCGCACCAAACATGCTCGCTTTTTGAGCCGCGGGGTCGTTATAATGTGATAGTCAATCCCACTGCTCGTTGGTAAAAGAGTAATTTAAGAGTTATCGGTGGGTGGTGATGACGAGCTGCCTTCTCTCCAGTCTTATACCGCTAAATTAGTTACGGGTAGTCCAGATAGTCCTCGAGTAGCTTTGCGCGAAATTGAAAGAAACAAACAGTTTCGTAATACCTGTTTTAGCTAAAATTTCATAGTTCAATTACAAATAGAAGGAACAATAAATAAACTATAAAGGAAGCCAAAATAAAAATAGAATTTTATATTTCACAAACTTCCCAACTAAAAATGAAAGTAAAATACTCGAGTTACAATTTAACTGAAAAAAATATTTGAGAATCATAAATTTGATTTGGCTTGAATAATACGAGACGGTGCCGTGGCTTCGTAGGTTAAAGCGCCTGTGTAGTAAACAGGAGATCGCGAGTTTGATTCTCGCCGGTGCCTTTTAAAGGCGTATTAAATTGCCTTAATTTACAAAAGGTACATTCTAGAGTTCGACAAAAAAATCTATTTTTCGTCCACCACGTACTACACGCTTAAAATTAGACGTATTTTATTGTATATTACTTTATTTTTGTTGTTTTTTAAATTAGTATTTTATATATATGGAAAAAAGATTATATACATGTGAAGTAAAACAAACAAGAAAACGAATAAAAGATTTAAAAACAACTTTAAAAACGGGGCTAATCAAGACAATATGTGGACATTGCTCTGAAAAGTACCTGAGTACTGGGTAATACTCTGGCCCAAAGTTTTTCCAAATAACACAATCCAAAGAGCAGACGACATCAAAGTTATAGATGGAGGAAGAAGGCTCGTGCGCCTGACCCTCCTGGGTATTAAAAATTAACATTCCCAAATACCCACACTGAAGAAGCGAAGCAACAATCACGAAAAGCTACTTCAGCGCCACCTGCGCTAACCGTCTCTAATGTAACAATAACAAGGAGGGCCGCTAGTCAATACGACACATCCCTAACGAATAATGAGATTGACAACAAATCATAATACCTCTACTGTTCAAAGTGCGAGTCGAATTCTCTAACCACCAGAAGGTGACAGTGAGGTTAAGATGTCAAATTTTAAAAATGTTTTAATTACCCACCTAAGTTTTTCCAAATAACACAATCCAAAGAGCAGACGACATCAAAGTTATAGATGGAGGAAGAAGGCTCGTGCGCCTGACCCTCCTGGGTATTAAAAAATTAACATTCCCAAATACCCACACTGAAGAAGCGAAGCAACAATCACGAAAGCTACTTCAGCGCCACCTGCGCTAACCGTCCTCTAATTGTAACCAATAACAAGGAGGGCCGCTAGTCAATACGACACATCCCTAACGAATAATGAGATTGACAACAAATCATAATACCTCTACTGTTCAAAGTGCGAGTCGAATTCTCTAACCACCAAAAGGTGACAGTGAGGTTAAGATGTCAAATTTTAAAAATGTTTTAATTACCCACCTAAAAATGAGATATTTCGAACAATAACAACAAACAAATTTCTCGTTATTTCATCATACTGTCCACAGTCATCATTAAATTCAACAGGACGACCTGAACGTAGCAAATCACTTAAGATGTAGTCACCTGATCTGAACTTCGGAAACCGCCTTCGACATTTTCTTTCATTGAGAGACTCCACACCATAAACACCTTGAATGTTTCGTGTAGCTTCTGCTAAAGTCTTGCGTCTTTCAACGTCAAACATCAAGCCGGATATTTCTGAGCTCGCAGATGACACGCAGCACCATCCATCGCACTGACTTTGTGACAGCTGACGTATCATAATATTTCTGAGAATAATGTGCAAACCCTTTGATGTAATCGTTATTTGTGTGTTCTTAAACGTGATGTCCATCTTGTGTGAAAAAACCGTGGGACGATTTTAATCTTCACTTTTTGTGGCCCCTGACTCAAAACGTTTGTGCACCACTGATATATAAAAATCCCAGGGAGTTGTTGTTGACTTTTACAGAAACATCAAAAGGACCCTTTAATCGACACATACACATGTGTACACTGTATTGTCTATCAATGTATCAATTTGATTTTTCAACCCAAACAAACAAGGTGAACAGGTTACGTTTATTAACTCACAATTAAAAAGGGCAATCACTTTTTTAAAAGGTCTCCTTTCTGACTCAAAGATACATAAGTCACTCTAGTAGTTTAGCAGTAAATTTAAGGTCTTACAATGCTAAAATTTTTGGCTCGATACTCTCGTAGTAGACAGAGTGCAGATAATATATTGTTTATTTTTGAACTAAAGGATGCAAATAAAAAATATTTTCTAGAAACACAAATTTAAAATTTATATCGCTGAAGTAACTTAATAACCAGTTAACTGTTACCTATTGACTAAATGATCTCTTATCTTAGGGTCATGAGTTCGAATCCTCATCACATTAAACATGCTCGTCGTTTCACCCGTGAGGGCGTTATAACGTGAGGGTCAATCCAACTATTCGTTGATAAAATAGTAGCCCAAGTGTTGGTGGTGGGTGTTGATGACAAGCTGCCTTTCCTCTAGTTTTACACTGGTAAATTATGGACAGCTAGCGAATATAGCCCTCGTGTAGCTTTTCGCGACATTCAAAACAATCATGTGAAAGTGCGTGTCGATCGTCTCTTAAAATACCCTGTTATTAGTAATGTTTAGTGTTCATATGTGTATTATGCCAACTGAGTACTTTGGCCATCCCTACATATATCGTATATTGTTTCGAAACAGGTGCATTGGTTTACTGTTTGTTCATTGTTGGAATTTATCGCCAACAAGTTACAGTAACGTATTCTGAATAATGCGATTTACAAGGGTAGAAAGTAGCAATACAGCTTTGGCCTTCATATAACAAAATATTAAGAGAAACCAGTCCATGCGACTATCTGAAGCCGAAAAATGCTAATCCTTTATCAGGAGAATGTTAACTGTGTCAAAAATGTTAAATATCATAAGCAACTGCGCTATATCTATGTAATCATAAACTTTTTGCATCACAAAAGAATGAGTTGGGCCGAATACCTTCAAAGTTCCTTTTCGTATGTGTCTGCACAAATGCCAAACTAAACATTCTTATTTTTGTAAGAGATGTTAATTTATATATATAATACACTTGTGATTATCTTTACAGAACATTTACCCAAATTTTTCGTTTGAACGCTTCAAATCTAATATCATTAGAAGGCCTTTGTCCTCGGAGTCTGGATTGCATATTAGCTTCTCAATTCAAAATCACCTCATCTCTTTTTGTATGATTATACTTTTCAATACAACAAACATGGTACACGACGGCAAATATAAAAAGAAAATGGATTGTTTTTTAAATTTTGCGCAAATCCACTCGATAGCTATCTGTGCTATCTGACCCTAATTTAACTCTTGGGCTACTTTTTACCAATGAAGATTGGGATTGACCGACACTTTATAAAGCCCCCACGACTGAAAGGGCGAGCATGTTTGGCGCGACACTCAAATTACGAGTCGATCAAAAATTAAAAGAACAAAAAACCATCAGGATATTCGCACCTGGTGAAGACACTGATTTGGAACAATACAATATAAATATCAAAGGTATTAATTATAACACGTAAAATAATGGGGAAAAAGAAGCAGCAGAAGAAAAAACACTGAAGAAATTCTATATTGTAAAATTAAACCACTTTAAGCTCGATAGGAATATCAAGTAATGATCATCAGTAATTTATTACAACTCATTTAAGTGGTTACGACTGGTTAGGGGATGTTTGTGTCAGTTTCATAAGGGACCCAGCATGACCAGTTGAGTAAAGGCATTCGACTCGTAATCTGACGGTCGGGAGTTCGAATTCCTTTCGCACCAAACATGCTCGCTTTTTGAGCCGCGGGGTCGTTATAATGTGATAGTCAATCCCACTGCTCGTTGGTAAAAGAGTAATTTAAGAGTTATCGGTGGGTGGTGATGACGAGCTGCCTTCTCTCCAGTCTTATACCGCTAAATTAGTTACGGGTAGTCCAGATAGTCCTCGAGTAGCTTTGCGCGAAATTGAAAGAAACAAACAGTTTCGTAATACCTGTTTTAGCTAAAATTTCATAGTTCAATTAGAAATAGAAGGAACAATAAATAAGCGATAAAGGAAGCCAAAATAAAAATAGAATTTTATATTTCACAAACTTCCCAACTAAAAATGAAAGTAAAATACTCGAGTTACAATTTAACTGAAAAAAATATTTGAGAATCATAAATTTGATTTGGCTTGAATAATACGAGACGGTGCCGTGGCTTCGTAGGTTAAAGCACCTGTCTAGTAAACAGGAGATCACGAGTTCGATTCTCGCCGGTGCATTTTAAAGGCGTATTAAATTGCTTTAATTTAAAAAAGGTACATTCTTAAGTTCGACAAAAAAATCTATTTTTCGTCCACCACGTACTACACGCTTAAAATTAGACGTATTTTATTGTATATTACTTTATTTTTGTTGTTTTTTAAATTAGTATTTCATTTTTATGGAAAAAAGATTATATACATGTGAAGTAAAAGAAACAAGAAAACGAATAAAATATTTAAAAACAACTTTAAAAACGGGGCTAATCAAGACAATATGTGGACATTGCTCTGAAAAGTTCCTGAGTACTGGGTAATACTCTGGCCCAAAGTTTTTCCAAATAACACAATCCAAAGAGTAGACGACATCAAAGTTATAGATGGAGGAAGAAGGCTCGTGCGCCTGACCCTCCTGGGTATTAAAAAATTAACATTCCCAAATACCCACACTGAAGAAGCGAAGCAACAATCACGAAAAGCTACTTCAGCGCCACCTGCGCTAACCGTCTCTACTTTAACAATAACAAGGAGGGCCACTTGTCAATACGACTCATCCCTAACGAATAATGAGATTGACAACAAATCATAATACCTCTACTGTTCAAAGTGCGAGTCCAGTTCTCTAACCACCAGAAGGTGACAGTGAGGTTAAGATGTCAAATTTTAAAAATGTTTTAATTACCCACTTAAAAATGAGATACTTCGAAAAATAATAACAAACAAATTTCTCGTTATTTCATCATACTGTCCACAGTCATCATTAAATTCAACAGGACGACCTGAACGCAGCAAATCACTTAAGATGTAGTCACCTGATCTGAACTTCGGAAACCGCCTTCGACATTTTCTTTCATTGAGAGACTCCACACCATAAACACCTTGAATGTTTCGTGTAGCTTCTGCTAAAGTCTTGCGTCTTTGAACGTCAAACATCAAGCCGGATATTTCTGAGCTCGCAGATGACACGCAGCACCATCCATCGCACTGATTTTGTGACAGCTGACGTATCATAATATTTCTGAGAATAATGTGCAAACCCTTTGATGTAATCGTTATTTGTGTGTTCTTAAACGTGATGTCCATCTTGTGTGATAAAACCGTGGGACGATTTTAATCTTCACTTTTTGTCGTCCCGGACTCAAAACGTTTGTGCACCACTGATATACACAAATCCCAGGGAGTTGTTGTTGACAGGCGATTAGAGCACTCGACTCGTAATCTCAGTATCGTGGGTTCGAGTCCCCGTCACACCAAACATGTTCGCTCTTTCCACTGTGGGGGCCTCATAATGTGACAAGCAATCCCACTATTCGTTGGTAAAAACGTAGCCAAGAGTTTGCGGAGGGTGGACATGACTGGCTGTGTTCACTCTAGTTTTACGCTGCTAAATTAGGAACGGCTAGCGCAGATAGTCCTCGTGTATCTTAGCTTGAAATTGCATAGCACACAAACAAATCGTTCGCAATAAATAATAATACGTAACTCAAATTAAGTACTGAATGAGTTAGTAGGTTTTTCAGTTCAGTAATGTACAGTTATGTTGTAGATAGGAGAGGAAGTAAACCAAGTAATTGACTCTTAAATGTTCTTTGTGAATGAATCCGTTGATGTTGTCAGTTCGTGTAATCAAGAAAGTTGTGGAATTTTTATTCAGAAATAAAACAAATTAGTTTTCAGTGAGTGACTCGAAATTTGCTTTACTTTTAGTGAAACACCAAAAGGACCCATTAATCGACACATACACATGCGTACACTGTATTGTCTATCAATGTATCAATTTGATTATTCAATCCTAACAAACAAGGTGAACAGGTTACGTTTATTAATAAGCGTTACTCAAATTAAAAATGACGATTACTTTTTTAAAAGATCTCCTCTCCGACTCAAAGACATAAGTCACTCTAATAGGTTAGCAGTAAATTTACGGACTTACAATGCTAAAATCTTGGGCTCCATACTCTCGTAGTAGCCAGAGTGCAGATAATCTATTGTTTATTTTCGCATTAAAGAATGCAAATGAAAAATTACTTTCTAGAAAAACAAATTTAAAATTTATATCGCTGAAGTAACTTAATAACTAGTTAACTGTAACTTATTGACTGGAATGATCTCTTATCTGAAGGTCATGAGTTCGAATCTTCATCACATAAAACATGCTCGCCGTTTTAGCCGTGAGACCGTTATAATGTGAGAGTCAATCCAACTATTCGTTGAAAAAAAAATAGTAGCCCAAGCGTTGGCGGTAGGCGGTGATGACTCGCTGCCTTTCCTCTAGTTTTACACTGCTAAATTATGGACAGCTAGCGAAGATAGCCCTCGTGTAGCTTTGCGCGACATTCAAAACAATCATGTGAAAGTGCGTGTCGATCGTCTTTTAAAATACTCTGTTATTAGTAATATTTAGTGTTCATATGTGTATCACGCCACCTGAGTACTTTGGCCATCACTTCATATATCGAATATTGTTTCAAAACAGGTGGATTGGTTTACTGTTTGTTCATTGTTGGAATTTATCGCCAACAAGTTACAGTCACGTTTTCTTAAAAATGCGATCTACAAGGTTAGAAAGTAGCAATACAGCTTTGGCCTTTATATAACAAAATATTAAGAGAAACCAGTCCATGCGACTATCTGAAGCCGAAAAATGCTAATCCTTTATCAGGAGAATGTTAACTGTGTCGAAAATGTTAAATATCATAAGCAACTGCGCTATAACTATATAATCATAAACGTTTTACATCACAAAAGAATGAGTTGGGCCGAATACCTTCAAAGTTCCTTTTCGTATGTGTCTGCACAAATGTTAAACTAAACATTCTTCTTTTTGTAAGAGATGTTAATTTATATATATAATACACTTGTGATTATCTTTACAGAACATTTACCCAAATTTTACGATCGAACGCTACAAATTTAATATCATCAGAAAGGCCTTTGTCCTAGGAGTCTGGATTGCATATTAGCTTCTCAATTCAAAATCACCTCACCTGTTTTTGTTTGATTATACTTTTCAATACAATAAACATGGTACGACTTATCCCTAACGAATAATGAGATTGACAACAAATCATAATACCTTTACTGTTCAAAGTGCGAGTCGAGTTCTCTAACCACCAGACGGTGACAGTGAGTAAAAGATGTCAAAATTTAAAAATGTTTCAATAGCTCACTTAAAAATGAGATATTTCGAAAAATAATAACAAACAAATTTCTCGTTATTTCATCAAACTATCCACAGTCATCATTAAATTCAACATGACGACCTGAACGTAGCAAATCACTTAAGATGTAGTCACCTGATATGAACTTCTGAAACCACCTTAACATTTTCTTTTGTTTAGAGACCCCACACCATAAACACCTTGAATTTTTTTCAGTTTCTACTGCACTATTGCCTTTTTTATACTCATAAAGCATTGCCGATCAGTGGCTCAGCGGTATTTCATCGGACTTACACGATGATATCCAGTTTCGATACCCGTGGTGGGCAGAGCACATATTACCCATTGTGTAACTTTGTGCTTAATTCAAAATAAGAACATAAACCATTATACGCTTAATATTCTCCTCAGACACATCTATCTTCATAAGAGTTTATTTGATTAACTATCTGATAATGTGAAGTTTGGTTGGTTAATTTTATTTGATGAAGATTTTTATACACGTCTTACTACATATTTTAGTCATTAAAGCATTGTACAAAGACAGAAATGATTATTCACTTTCTGTATTAAATTTTCGGACATTACTTATGGGACGACCTGATAAAATCTCTATATTATTGGGTTCTCCATTTTATCTATCCAAAGCTTTACGTTCAAATATATTTTCAACTTTTATCATTCTACCTTTTCTTTAGTTAACTTAAAAATTCTACTCCTATGACTGTTAACAATATAGGCATGGAGTCCGCAGAAATAATTCAATTAAGGAGCTGAGTGATGTGAAATTGTGATTTGAATGAAAAATTCATGTACGTTCGTTGAATGAATAAAGAAGAATTATGTTTCTCATTTTTCCACCATGCAGACACTTATGCTCCGAGGTTGTCGGAGAGATAACCACGGGCGCTAAGAAACTTTTGCTTGGTTTTGTGATGTTTGCGAATTTTTTTAATAATTTTTTTACATAAAAATAATATAGGTAGTTACAGATCGTGAAAACTGTCTCTCTTTATCAAAGGAGGGCGAAACTGTTGTTAGTGGTATAATTAGATAGGCCTGTTGAACTAAAATAATGAAAGAAATTAACAAATCTCGGATTTAGTTATTAATCGGTTTTAGACAAATTTCTGACTCTTTGAGACGCTCTGAATAGCTGAAAAAACAGCACATATGGCGACTGTGAAAAGTGGCACTTCTTGTGTAGCTTCTAATTGACCTATTGAAAATAAAATCTATATTACTTTGGTGATGTTTTGACATGCATGTCTCTGCTATTCATATGTAGAAAGTTTTGGGGCACTCACCGATAAAATATTATTTTAATACCTCTTCGTATTTTGAATTTCATCTCATCATATGACGTTTCGTTAAGTTTTATTATGCAGAGGGCGCTAAGCTATCACAACAAATTGAAAGTGCAAAAGTTTAATGTGATAGGTTATACTTAAGACAGAGTAGCTTTTGTATCAAAATTAAACTTTAAATTTAAGGTAAAATAAAGCTTAAGTTTCGTTAATGGAGTATATTTATTTAAAAATTTGGTGATGCAATTATGAACTGCTGGTTAGTGTTGAATTACTTGATTTGACGGTAAGTTTTAATAATAGTAACATTTTGAAAAGCCGATGGCGTACACTTAAGTATGTTTATGGTAATGTACATTTCTAACACTTTTAAGTTTTAAGACCATCCACAAAATATGTATAACGTAGTATAAGAAGGATATTAAAGCTGTTAAAGGGCTAGTAGCATTTCTGTAAATATATATGCTATACAAGCTGGTAAATAAATATGTTGAAGATATTGTATCATGAAAGTCGGTATACATATATATTTATAAATTGAATATAATGTTTATTTGTAGTATACTTAGGATTAATATATAATAAACATCATAAAAGCATGATGGTTAATTTAGGGATAATTTATATTTTGGTACTCCTGAAGGAGAGACCATGCTTTGAAATAACTCGTGACCGTAAACTTTTCTAGAAAGTGTTATATAACCGCCTATAGTTCTCATGACACTTCACAAATGTTTTGTTTGTGAAAGCTTCATTTAAACAGATTCTTTAAAATTGCAATTTTGGGTGTTTGTTTGAGGAAATAATGTAAAATGGAAATTTAGAGCAATGACTTTTTATAAAGAGCTAACTGTTTCAGAAAATTACACAAAAAAATATGTACATACATGTATAATTTGTGATTCTTGTGGACTTTTTCTGAAGTCACTTTCACCAAAAGTGTAACTGCTTTTGCTTCACTGCTAAAATAAAAAATCTTTGAAACTTTTTTTTTGGCATTTTAAAGTAAAATGTTTGGTAAATCACTTTTCTTTTGTGTAAACCAAACCATGTGACATAGAATAAAAACTTTTCATGTAATATGCAAACTTGTGCTTCCATAAACTTTGAAGCTATTCCTGTGTAGAAATTAATTAAGTACATGCAATTCTGTTTTGAAAATCCATTTTTGACAAACCTAATTTGAGATTTAAGAAGACCCATCACCCACTAGTGCTAGTTTTTTTCTGAAGAAATGACAAATGAGATCACACAATTATTCACAAATATCTTCAAGCATTCGAGAACATGGTGTACCATTGTTAATATTTCTTTAGTTTTTACTGTTCTTGTAAGGTTCATTTTAAATGTATGTTAAATTAAAAATAAGATTGAAATGGTTGTCATAAACATGTTGATCACGTTAAAAAGTTGACCCAGGTGGTAAGTATAAAAATTTGATGTTGATAATAACAGAGCTTAGTTTTAACAACAGTCAGTGTACAGAAGTTTTGAGAACAGGTAATATATGCTAGTTCTTGCAATATACAGGGTGGTCACTAGAAAAGCAGAAAATTTGAGGGTCAGATGAGATCATGAATAAAATGCGTGCTTACTCATTTCTATTTTGATTTCTTTACATCATGAATAAAATGCATGATTTTAATAATTTTGAGCATCTATGAGTGTAATATAACATATGCCTTTAAAAAACTTTGTAAAAATAAATAGCTGATTGAAAAATTTTCTGCTTTTCTAGCGTCCACCCTGTATAAGGTACACTAGTTTTTACAACAATCAGGATATATTAGTTTTTACAGTAGTTAGGATATACTAGTTTTTATAAAATTATGATAAAACAAGCAAATCATAAGTAGCTCTTCCTCTATCATTTAATGAAACAGCTGCTGTTTACAAAAGTTTCATATGTTAGTTGTGATTGCATACTTGAATAACTGCATGACAAATGGATGTATTTGGTTATTTTAGGATTGAAGCAAACTGCCAGACAACAAGAATGGCGTCTCTTTTAATTGAGCTCCAGTTTTGGACATTCAAAGATTTATTAATGAAAGGTAATTTATGCTATGACAAGGATAGATTAAATTAGGTACAGAGTGGCATTTTTCTCTTATGTTGGACTGGTACTTTATTTGATTTAATAAGGATGAATTTAAAGATGTGACCAACACAACTTGGAATTTGTTTGAGTTTTTGTTGAAAGGTCTTTAAATTAAAGACTTTCTTCAAGTACATTGAGCTATAGGTTTTCTTCTTTCAAGGGTTTGCTTTGTTTATATGAAATGGAAATTGAAAATGTTTTATGATTGGTAGTTGTGATACAATTTAAAGTAAGAGGTGAAAATTTATTCACGGCTTCTTGGAAATTAAAATACGTCATGATTGGTAGGTTGTTGATTAAAGTTTCTGACTAGAGTGTTAATGCTCATTTATAAACTTGATAAGAGTAAAAAGAGAAAAACCTTACTTGTGCATACATAGTGACCAATCACAGACATGGTGAATAATAACGAACGTGACTTGTACTGATTGAAATAGATTCTGAATAATCTGTCCTCAGTGACTACATCTTAAATTATTCATATATATGTATATCAAAATTCACTTTTTCAAATGAATGCTTCCACTGGCATGGTAATATGTACTGTTTTTCACTCATAGATTACAGGTTAGCATCCAGAAGTTCACACAAAAACAGCAGTCTGATCCAGGATGTATGTTACCAGTATGATCCACTATTTATATTGCTAGTCTGATCCAGTGTGTGTGTTGCTGGTCTGATCCAGTGTGTGTGTTGCTAGTCTTATCCACTATATGTGTTGCTGGTCTGATCCAGTGTGTGTGTTGCTGGTCTGATCCAGTGTGTGTGTTGCTGGTCTGATCCAGTGTGTGTGTTGCTAGTCTGATCCAGTGTGTGTGTTGCTAGTCTGATCCAGTGTGTGTGTTGCTAGTCTGATCCACTATATTTTTGATAGTCTGATCCAATGTGTGTGCTGCTAGTCTGATCCAGTGTGTGTGTTGCTGGTCTGATCCAGTGTGTGTGTTGCTGGTCTGATCCAGTGTGTGTGTTGCTGGTCTGATCCAGTGTGTGTGTTGCTGGTCTGATCCAGTGTGTGTGTTGCTAGTCTGATCCAGTATATATGTTACCAGTATGATCCACTATTTATATTGCTAGTCTGATCCAGTATTTATGTTGCTGGTCTGATCCAGTGTGTGTGTTGCTAGTCTTATCCACTATATGTGTTGCTAGTCTGATCCAGTGTGTGTGTTGCTGGTCTGATCCAGTGTGTGTGTTGCTAGTCTGATCCAGTGTGTGTGTGTTGCTGGTCTGATCCAGTGTGTGTGTTGCTGGTCTGATCCAGTGTGTGTGTTGCTGGTCTGATCCAGTGTGTGTGTTGCTGGTCTGATCCAGTGTGTGTGTTGCTGGTCTGATCCAGTGTGTGTGTTGCTGGTCTGATCCAGTGTGTGTGTTGCTAGTCTGATCCAATGTGTGTGCTGCTAGTCTGATCCAGTGTGTGTGTTGCTAGTCTGATCCAGTGTGTGTGTGTTGCTAGTCTGATCCAGTGTGTGTGTTGCTGGTCTGATCCAGTGTGTGTGTTGCTGGTCTGATCCAATGTGTGTGTTGCTGGTCTGATCCAGTGTGTGTGTTGCTAGTCTGATCCAGTGTGTGTGTTGCTAGTCTGATCCAGTATATATGTTACCAGTATGATCCACTATTTATATTGCTAGTCTGATCCAGTATTTATGTTGCTGGTCTGATCCAGTGTGTGTGTTGCTAGTCTTATCCACTATATGTGTTGCTAGTCTGATCCAGTGTGTGTGTTGCTGGTCTGATCCAGTGTGTGTGTTGCTAGTCTGATCCAGTGTGTGTGTTGCTGGTCTGATCCAGTGTGTGTGTGTTGCTGGTCTGATCCAGTGTGTGTGTTGCTAGTCTGATCCAGTGTGTGTGTTGCTAGTCTGATCCAGTATATATGTTACCAGTATGATCCACTATTTATATTGCTAGTCTGATCCAGTATATATGTTACCAGTATGATCCACTATTTATATTGCTAGTCTGATCCAGTATTTATGTTGCTGGTCTGATCCAGTGTGTATGTTGCTGGTCTGATCCAGTGTGTGTGTTACTAGTCTTATCCACTATATGTGTTGCTAGTCTGATCCAGTGTTTGTGTTGCTAGTCTTATCCAGTGTGCATATGTTGCTAGTTTGATCCAGTGTGTGTGTTGCTAGTCTGATCCAGTATATATGTTACCAGTATGATCCACTATTTATATTGCTAGTCTGATCCAGTATTTATGTTGCTGGTCTGATCCAGTGTGTATGTTGCTGGTCTGATCCAGTGTGTGTGTTACTAGTCTTATCCACTATATGTGTTGCTAGTCTGATCCAGTGTTTGTGTTGCTAGTCTTATCCAGTGTGCATATGTTGCTAGTTTGATCCAGTGTGTGTGTTGCTAGTCTGATCCAGTGTGTGTGTTGCTGGTTTGATCCAGTGTGTGTGTTGCTGGTCTGATCCAGTGTGTGTGTTGCTGGTCTGATCCAGTGTGTGTGTTGCTGGTCTGATCCAGTGTGTGTGTTGCTGGTCTGATCCAGTGTGTGTGTTGCTGGTCTGATCCAGTGTGTGTGTTGCTGGTCTGATCCAGTGTGTGTGTTGCTGGTCTGATCCAGTGTGTGTGTTGCTGGTCTGATCCAGTGTGTGTGTTGCTGGTCTGATCCAGTGTGTGTGTTGCTGGTCTGATCCAGTGTGTGTGTTGCTGGTCTGATCCAGTGTGTGTGTTGTTGGTCTGATCCAGTGTGTGTGTTGCTGGTCTTATCCAGTGTGTGTGTTACTGATCTGATCCAGTGTGTGTGTTACATTCCACCACTTTTGGTGCTTGAACCCCTGATACTTGTATGGATTCACTTACTTGTGCCAATTCTATCAGCACATTTTTTTGATTGTGCCAAGGTTTTCATGTTCACTTTTGTTAGTCAAATATCATTTTAAATAATGTCACATAATATGTACTCAGTGTGCCAAGTTAACACTAGGTTTCATGGTAATAATTTTTTTTAAGTATGTAAGATTTAAGTTTTGTGTTTTTCTCACTTTTTATAAAATTATTTTAAGTCAGTATCCTCTATTCTTTCTGCTGAACTGAAGGAGTTTTGAGAAGAGTATTTAGTTTGTCACCATCATTTTGTTTGTAAGTCAAAACCAAACTCTCTTTAGCAGAGAGAGACCTTAATTTCTTAAAAGATACAGTTTTTATGATTATTTTGACTGAATGCTTTATGTCTATACAATATACTGAAACTAGAGAACTTTTATAAAAATACAAACAGTGTATATAGTTATTAAAGGTTTGCTTCTAACTCTTTAAGTCTTTTCAGACTATTGTTTATTTTATAATTAATGTGTTTTACACTTATCTTTCCTTTTAGATGTCTATTGTGGTGTATCTAAGTTGTATGATAAAGGAGAAGGAGGTAAGTAAACGAAATTCAGAGTTTGATCATAATTACTTTTGCCTTCCCCATTATAAAATTTCTTGTTGATTACTTGATCATCAGTGTTTGTATAATTATAACATTTTTTCATGATCATACTGATCATTAAGTGGTCAATGTTTATGTGATGGGGTAAGAGTATTGTCAGGTTTTTACGTGTGTGGATGGGCCAGATTCTTTTCAGTAGGTGTCTGTGACTTGTTGGTGATAAATTTCAACAGTAATCACACAGTACACTTATTTTAGAGTAATATATAGAAGCAAGTCAAATATTTATGCAAGTGTTTGTTATACAGTTATTGTCACAATTGTATCCAAAGCTTTAAATAATCTCCCTTGTCAGAGTCAACACAGTCTGGTTCAGTTACTTTAGGACACAACTGACAAGACAAATTATTTTTCTATACACTGCTGTCACAATACAGTCTGTGATAGTTTCACTTTAGAAATTGCCAGTATGTTTTCTTGTGGTTTAACACAGTCATACAGTCCAGACTTACTTGACTTTTTATCTTTGCCTTCCTTTAACTACCTTTTGGAACCATACTTTTGGCTCAACTGAGGTCGAGAACTTTCCACACATAATGATATTTTGGGATGTAATGATACTTGAGAAACCTTCGAAGGTTACATAGAATAACAATACAACAATCACCAGTTGAACTGTACAACATGATTTGCAGTTATATAAACAAACCTGCAGTTAACTGTTGCTTATGCAAAAACTTAACACTTGCACCATACTTAACTTAAAACACCTGTGTAATCTAACAAGTATAAACTTTTTGTTTCACTCCAAATACAATTTGTTGAACAAAAATGATAAAAAATATGTTTTAAGTTATAACAGTGCAACACATGAGAGTATAAATGCAATGAAATTGAAATTATGGCATTGTAACAGATAACAATACAGATATAGCAGGGTTATAACATTGATACAGATAACAATAGAGATATAGCAGAGTTATAACATTGATACAGATAACAATACAGATATAACAGAGTTATAACATTGATACAGATAACAATAAAAATGCAGTGAAATAAAAGTTAAAGGAGCGTAGCAGGTAACAGAAAAGTCGTAATGAAATAAAAAGGCCTAAAAACACAGCAGATAACAGCATAGATGTATTGAAATACAAAGTTATGACAGTGTGAGAGACAGAAATATAAATGTGATGAGTTTATAGTTTATGTTTTAAAACTAATACAAGTAAAATTATTATGAGTTTATTATAGATGCTTTCCTGGAAAATCCGTACTTAGAAGACCACAAATCATGGAGCGAAGGTAAGAAACATTTCACTATGCTAAAGACATTAAGTATTTACTGTATATACCAGACTAGTTCATCATCAGAGAATGGTGGTCTTCATTGAATAGTTTATAAAAATAGATGCATGTTACTTATTTTTCATATAGTGTTAAAGTTATTTGTGGTTTTGGAGGATAATTCATATTGTGCTGAGAGTTAATTTACCTCTGACATTTGAAATATTAATACTTATAAGAGAAAAAGGGGCCTAGTAAACTAAAGAATAAACATTGAGTAGAATGCAGGTAGAAAGCTAGACAACTTTATGAAATAAAAAGATTTTGAAATACATTTATAAACAACACACTTCAGTCACTCTTAGTTGGGGTTGTTTGTGTTTTTATTTGCTGAGGTATGGAGACATTCATTTTACCTGCGGTGTATTTTTAAGGCCTTTGAAGAACTCTTATTTGTTGATCCTGAAGAAAAATTCGATTATGTTTTCTTTACTAAGTAGTGACTTCTCTCGTGTTCAACTGGGACCCTCTTCCTTTTCTTCAATTAATCATCTAATTTGTATTGGGGGGACAATTTAGTCTCTATTCCTTCCTGAATTTCTTGTTCAGACTGGCAATAAGCAATAAGGGAAGGTGATACATCCATCTCTGCATTTCTTTTGCCAACTACTTCTCACCGAAGTGATAAATTGTAATCAGGTAATTTTTTTTGCCTGTCAGACCAGAGAGTGTTAAGTAACCTACTTTACTTTTTTTGTAGTGACTATCACGAGTGTGTATTCATCGAAATCCTTCATTTCTTTTGATTTCTCCACATTTCCTTAGAGGTGAATTTCTAAATATCCACTTGGTCTGTACAAGTGAGATATCTTCTGTGTTGCGTCTCATCAGAGCCTGCTTGTTTACCTTTCGTTGCCTGTTTCATTCATCTGGTGGGGAGTTTTTATGAACTGGTATTCATATTTCTTCCAGTGCTTTTATATCACATTTTTATATACTCAGCTAGGTTTTTTCTGGTAGTTTTCCTTTACCCCATGGCTGTTTTTAACAACATTTGCTGTGTTATAAAGAGGATGGGTACCTTTTTCGCCATCTTGTCTCTTTACATTTCCAAAGTCCCCTTCATGTTGCTTTCACTGGATCCCACTTTGTGGTGAGTGTTCCCAGATTGGTGTTCTTCTCTCAATGCAGTTCCACACTAGCAGTCATTTGATTGTTCTTACTACTGATTGCAACAGGCTCTGTATAAATGAAGTGTTTCACAAGACCATCTAGGCACTTATCAGGTGGGATAATCAAATAATTGTGGACAACCACTCGTGGCCTATCACAAACAAATCTAGAGGGAATTTTGTCTGTTCATGTCAGTCATTGCATTGAATAAATTGGAGTCCGTTTGATTTAGGGAATTTGTTTCATTATTGCCCTGTTTCTCAGAGCTCCTCAATGGGTATTACCCAGATTTTACTAGTGGAGCGAGGGAGTTCTTATCCAACCGAATTTCTAGTCACAGGGGTGGTGGACAAATGTTTTAAGTGTATTCCTCCATTGTGAAGAGAAAAGAGTGATGTTGGGTACCCTCCTACTTGGGTCCCTGAATGTCTTTCCCAGATGTCAGTAGGAGTGGCACTAGCCTCTGTAGGAACATATTAATAATTCCACTTCAGATTTGCACTTTGCTCTCCAGTTGGGATGTGTATGGCTCTTCTCTTTGGTTAGTGTTTGTTTTTTATATTGTTCATGGAAGAAGGTCCACTATCTCCTCATTATTCCAAAATTGTACTATTCCGTTTCTAGGTCCTTGGTTGAGCACAGGTTCCACGTCATCTCTGTAATATCAGGGGCAAGTGGAATACTCCTTGCCTACTTGGTCAGGGAGTGAGGATGAAAGTTCATAATTCCATACCGGATGAGTTTTGTTCCTTTGGTTGAGTATAGCATACACAGTCCCATTACTCTTGGCCTGGAATGTTGTCTTTTGGAATTTTTCAGGTTGAGAAGAAAGTTTGTCCACTTTGGTGTTGCTTACCTTCTGATCATGATCCCTGCAATATGAAAAGAATCATTCAATGGCTGTACATTGAGATCTAATCAAAAGTGTGTGTGTGTATCTGTGACACTGTGGTCCAACAGCCCTAACCATTAATGTGGGATATAGGGACCAAAATTGCATGATTCTAACCTTGAGCTCTGGAACCTTGAATATGTGGTTGAGACTGGCTGATAATATTATTAACTATTCCATCCTTGATATAGGAACTCAATTTAGGGTAAGGATCACACCTGTTCTGGATGTAGTGTGGTTCCTTCACCTGTGTACTACAATAACCTTGGTGCACTACTGTTCTGTATGGATCATGCTTGCTTTAGCCTCTCCACCTTCTCAGTATAGGATTCTAGTTAATTTGTCAGCAAACTGTAGTTAACATTTTTCTGAACTGAAAATGTATTTCCAATAACACTTATGTCCACTCTGACACTCTCCTTCCCTGCCTTCTCACTACAAGCTGGTATAAGTTCTGAAAAAATGATTGCATTATGTAAGAGAAGTTCTTAGTTCCAGGGAAGGAGATGCATTGACTAGGGTGGAGAGATGTGCAAATTAGATACTGCCAAAAGCATTTAAGTGGGATATAAAACACTGGAGCATATGAGACTGATGCTTAAGTCGCAAAGTCATGATCAAAAAATGGCTGTATTATAAGCAGAGGTGAGTACTATTGGAAGTAAGTGTTCAGTACAGGAAGACTTTAACATCCAACATGAAGCAGAACAGTTACTTATGAAGTCAGAAATTGGTTTGGATTAACCCCTTAAAAAAACTAGTAATGTACGTGTTTTATACTTTTAATGTGAACTTTGACCTACAAAATGACCGCAGTTCACCACCTTAAGTGAAATTAGTTGTGGTCAGAATTTATTTATACTTATTTAAAAGTGATTGTTATCTACAACTATGAAGAAATATTCATCTCTCTTTGTTGGGTTTTGTTGTTAAATAATGAGTCTTCTGCTTGTACTTTTCTTGAGAAGTTACAATAAATGTTTGTCTGGCTTTTTTAAGTAAAAAAACATGGTGCTTGGTCACCCCACTCTCAGCATATTTCATACTTTCAAAGACAAATTTTGTCTCTGTGTTATCTCATTTAAACAATATGGTAGATAGATATACAGGTTTACTTATTTTATTTCACTCATAAACAACTCTTAAGAATTGAGTTGGTAACAATATAAATAAAACACATACAGTTTACGTATTAAACATTTTGTGAACTAATAACATTTGGCTAATGATGAAGTGCTCACTAACACTGGGCTAATGATTAGTGTTATTCTCCTGATGATCGAGTGTAAAGTAACATTTTAAATGTGTTTACCAAATTATCCTACTTTGATAAAATGGTCATTGTTGTTGCAGATAGAGATGTTGTGTGTATTCCAAGAAATAAAAGACCAGAGAAACTAAAGGACACACTGAAGGAGTTAGAGGTACAGTGATTCTTTGTTACAGCTGGTTTTTATCACAAACACTAACAATTCTGTTTATTAGAATGCAAATTTAATTTCTTTAACCAAGTAAGGAACATTAATTACTAAGCCTGTTTATTTGTGTGCTTTAATATAAATCAGTACCAACTTTGAAGTCTGAAAACCTCAAATGTCAACTGAGCAAGACAAAAACAAGTCCGACAGAAAATCAAATTCAAATTCACAAAAATAACAACAAAAATTCTACCAAAAGTGGATTGAAGGGGATATTAATATTCCTGTACACCCCAGTTTGGAAAGTTTACTTTCCTTCCAAACTAACTAAACTGCTGTCACAGAATTTTCTTTCCTTCCTTTGTTTTTTTTTGGGGGGGGGATCTGTTTTTTGAGATTCTCCCTAAAAGTGTTTTCACAAAATAACCAAGTTTCCTTTGGGGTTAAGTGAAAAGTTTTACCTCATTGCAAACCTGAGTACACACAAGTCATTTGGCACCATTTGGAAGTTGGTAAATCCAGCTCTTTAGGAGAATGGTTTTGGGAGGAATTCCAGGTTCTCCAAGGAAAAGGGTGAAAAATTTTCTTCATACAAACCTAAGGACAATGACAGTTCTTTTGATACTATTAAAAAGTCAGTACAAATAGCAGTTTAGTAGGAGCTATCTTACACACAAGCATTCACGTGAGCACATGCTGATCTTATTATATCATTATGTGTGTGGATTACATCACAGGAAATCAAAATCCACCATTTCAGGGCTGCTACATGTAAATAAGACAGAGGTGGAAGCACAAAATCGTGTTAAGTAGGTCACCGTACAGTTCAAGGGTCAAAAAGACTAAAAATGTGAGAATACAAACTGATTAGATAAAGTTGTATATAAACATTCTGCTACATCTGTTTACAGCTGATGTAGATAATGTCAGTGTTTTCAGTTAAACAGTTTTATAGAAAACCATCCAATGTATTCAGTTGAAGAGTTTAACATTATCCAGTTCTATAGAAAACCATCCAATGTATTCAGTTGAACAGTTTAACATTATCCAGTTGTATAGAGAAGCATCTAATGTATTTAGTTGAACAGTTTAACATTGTCTCGTTGTATAGATAATGTCAACAGTGTACCAGAGCTGCTGTCAGATCGTGTGTTGCATAACAGTTTGTTAAGTTATGTGTGATTCAGAAGTGTGTGTTAACAGCAGTAGACTAGAGGCTTATTTAACTGTGAATGCTGTGTGGAGTAACCAAGAACAATAACTTACATTACATGGACAAAATGCAACAAGTGAAGTTACCACACTGACATTTTTCTCATTTTGATAACTTTTTGTACACATATATTGATTGTTTGCCACGCTATTGTAACAATATTAAGATACTTTATTAGCACTTGTGTCTAAAACTTCCTTTTGTGGAACAAGTTTGATAATTCTTGGCACAAAATATTTCAACAGGTAATGTCTTCACATTTTCTGTTTACATTCCTTACAATAGTATGTTTAATCTAAGGTTGGTAGAACATTGTTAATGTGTCCTACAAAATGTAAACAAACCAATATTGTATGTGACATTTTGTTTATTCCAGGAGCTTCTTGAAACAGATAAGTGTACAACATTAAAGTGGATTGACACAGCATTGTTTCAGGTAAATCATATGATAAACAATGCTATCAAGTATTGTAAGAAAGAGAAATGAAAATATGTTTTCCTTACAGATTTTTCATTTTGCAAATATTTCTTTTGTCTTTATCTAAACAGGTTTTTTTTTCCTAGCACGTGACTTACTAAAATTCCTTCCCGAACAAAAATGTAAAGCAAACATTCTCAAATTCAACTTGATACATTGAATAGGATTACTTATTTACAACTCAGTGGTGACCTGGAAATATGTGTCTGCCGTTGGTTGGAGTGCTTGACGTATAATCTGCAGATCGTAGGGTCGAAAACTTTCACCAGACACGCTCGACTCTTTTTGCTCTAGCAACATTGTGATGTGATGGTTAATTCCACTGTTTGTTGATGAAGAGTAGCTCGGTTATGGTTGATGGGGTTGTATAATCTATTTAATTTGTAGCCTTTCATTTCAAAATTAGAGATTAGTAGCAAATACTGTCCTGGAGTAGCACTGTACAAAATTTCATGAATATCAGAACAGCAGCTGTAACTAAGCCAACAACAAATTACAAATACTAAGTAAAACAAAGTTCTTCAAAAACTTCATTAAAAAACTTATAAGAATTCAAAAGGTGTACGAATACCAGAAAATACTGATAAACAAAGTATGGAAAGGGTTTGGTGGTTTACTGATTCATGACTTGAAATATGCATCTCTCTTCCTACTTTCTTTAAGAGTGTCACAGTTTATCTTGCTTGAATAATTGAATTGTATGTGTTACAATACACATTTCTAATTCCAGGTTCTTTAGGGGTCCTTTCAGCCATGGGAATGTTATAATGTGATGGCCAATCCCACTGTTCCTTGGTGAAAGAGTAACCCCGACAATTGGCTGTGACAACTAGCTGTCCCTAATTTATCAGTGTAAGAGTAGAGGGAAGGCAACTAGTCATCACCGCCAACTATTAGGGTTACTCTTTTACCGAGGAACAATGAGATTGACTATCACATTAAAATGTCCCCATGGCTGAAAGGACCCCCAAATAAACTAGAATTAGAAATGTGTTTTGTAACACTCTTAAAGAAAGTACAAAGAGAGACACGTATTTCAAGTCATGAATCATGTAGCTTTGCATGAAATTAAAAAAGCAACAACAGAACAAAATTCTTTAGGGATGTTAGGTTTTATATCGTTTTATTTCTATTTAATTTTTGTGTTGTAGGCTAGTTACATTTGTTGGATGTGTGTTGATAATGATGTAAATAAATAATTAGGATGTTTTGGACAATCTACATTTATTAACATGCTTCCAATATTTAAGCTGTATTATCTTGGTATGTTTTTATGAAACGAGTCAGTTGAGAATAGTTTGTGTGTTAGATGAAGTTTCGAGTTATTTTCATATGATTTTTTTATTTGTTTTTATTGGCTTACAGATACTGAGGGAAGTTGTAAATAGGTGGTTTTTAAAACATATTTCTCTATTTTTGTAGTTATTTCTCAGTAGTGGAATTCTTGTAACAATCTTTTTATCTGATAACTGCAATATAAAGAAAGTTCAGATTGACCGTCACCTGGTCGGAAAATTAGTTTCAGACCATATTGTAGAAGGTAAGTTATGTAAGCATTTAAAAGTTGTGCAAAGATTATATTTTTTAACATAAAGATTAGTGATAAAAAATAAGTTTGACTGTTTGGTTATATCCTAAAACTAATTACAAAGGTAATAAAGAAAATGATTAAATATAGTTTAAATGTGAAAATCTGATAAAATATTGGAAACCAGAAAGGGTTGAAATTTGTGGCTGTTTTGATAGGGACTTTAGGAACAGCATAATGAATTATATTATAGAAACACGATATTTGTGTTTTACAAGTGTTTTTTAAAAATGGCATTAGTTGTTTTCAAGAATAAAATTTTTCCAGTGGTCATTGAAGATAGCCATCTCCTGGTGTCTTATGTTGAGCCCAAATTGTCATATATTTACTTTGGCAAACAGCAATCTTCTACCTCTGACAGAAAGTATGAAAAACTTGGTGCAATGGATCCAAAAATTGTCACGTTTGACCTCATTGGTCCTACCAGTCGTCACATTGAAAGACGGTTG
Source organism: Carcinoscorpius rotundicauda (assembly GCA_011833715.1). Taxonomy (NCBI): domain Eukaryota; kingdom Metazoa; phylum Arthropoda; class Merostomata; order Xiphosura; family Limulidae; genus Carcinoscorpius; species Carcinoscorpius rotundicauda. The sequence goes on along the minus strand of CM022401.1, from coordinate 379,019 downwards.
TCATCAAACTCTTTGCATGATGCTGTAAGCTTTTTAAAAAATTTTTTTATTTGTACAATATAATATTTAAATATGTGGTTTGTGTCTTTGCTTAACTAGTACTAAAAAGATATTCTTAACTGTTGTCTAGTTCTTGTGAGTGAATAATTTGGCATACATTATTTGCTAGAGTAGAATAGTTTATAACCTGACAAAGGACAAAAATTGTAACAGATGTCACAACATGCATGTCATCTTTCCTTTATTGTAATGTTCTTCAGTTATTTTCAACTTGGCAGGAATATTCTTGCCACATGTTGCACTTACAGGCATGCAGTTTTAGTGCACGTGTGAATAATGTTCAAAAATTGATTGCAGTTTTAGTTGTATATTTACTATCTGGTTGTGTTAACTGAATTCTTTAACAACCTAACCTCATCTGTTTTACAATTTCCTTGTAGAAATGGCACTAGAATACAATCCTAGGAGTTATTGGTTTCATTGGATATACAATGAATTTATCATTAACGTAGACAAATAAAAATGTTCAGTTTAACTAAAGCTAAGAAACAATTATATATCTTTCTATTAGCTTGATTGTCACACTTAAAGCTACACATGGAAGTTATTTTATTTACATCCACTAATAAGCTTTAAATTTACCCAATTTGCATTTTATTTCTCTACTCATTGAATAGAACAGGTGTAATGACACTTGTGCTGACCTTCAGTTGACACGTATAACAATAAAACAAAATAGTGAATTTTTTAAAATTCAGTTAAAGTGAGTTCCCTTTGGAAGATTCTTCATCCATTGGAATAGTAAAAGTTCCTGTAATTTACACACTTTTAATGAAACTGTTAAAAGGTTTTTTATCTATTTAACAAAAAACTTCATCTTATATGAGAAATGTTATAATTATTCTGTATTATCACTGAATGAAACATTTTCTTTTGTGAAGTTTCTGATCTCTGAAATAGAAGAGAAACCCCAAGAACCCCATAAAAACTGTCAACACATTTCACTCCTTATGATAAACACAGGAAATGTGTTCTAGCACTAAAGAATTTATCCAGGCCTAATTTCTCGTTTCAGTTACTCGTTAGCTTCATTTATAGGCTACTGAGCTACAGTTTGGGTTGGAAGCAGAATACAAAGACTCTTAGGACAGTTTTTGGTGCCATTGTTGGAAATATTCTGTTGTACCTCAAACCTACAAAGGGACTTTGAGACATTCTGTAGTACCTCAACTCTACAGAGGTACTTGGAGATATTCTGTAGTACCTCGAACCTACAAAGGGACATGGAGACATTCTGTAGTACCTCAAACCTAGAGGTTCTTGGAAATATTCTGTAGTACCTCAAACCTACAGAGGTACTTGGAGACATTCTGTAGTACCTCAAACTTACAGAGGTACTCTAGTTCAGAAAGGACGTGAACTTGAAGTTTTCTGTTATTGTTTCCAGAGCTTTAATGAACTTACACTACACAAACACACACCCTCTCTTGGAGGATGACCTGCATTACTGTTCTTAACAATCGGGAAGAGATAGAGATTCAGGTTTTATTTTACAGATGCTCAGTATATATGGAGATGCAATATTATTGCTGAAATGTTTCCCTTAACTTTCATTCATTGCACATTTTGGAAGATCCTTAACAAATAGACACAAAACACCTATTTTTTGTGGTGAAAAATTCAAAGTTTTCAAGAATAAATTAGTTCAAGGAGTTAAAAAACAGAATTCAGAGTTTTATTGAGGATGAAGCAGGAGAATGGTTAATGAAGATACATTAAATTGGATAAATATTTGGATAACTCTGTTACTTACATAGATATGTATTACTAAGTTACAAATTATAAAGATGTGTTTTTTTCTGGGTGTACCTAAAGATGTACAGCAGTTATACGAAGTTTGATTTTATCAAATTAATTTTTGCATATTGTTCTTCCAATTGAATAATTTCCCATTTAACCAAACTTTTACACACAGCCATTTTACACCAGAAGTCTTCTTTTTTAGGACTAGTGTTAATTTCTAAAGGTATATCTGTAATCTAAGTGTGATTTATGTCGGTTGATATTTTCTACTGTAATTTGTTTATGTGAAACTGGTATTCTTACACATACTTTGAGTTTACTGAAGTCCTCTAAATAATGTTGATAATAACATTATTATGATTTTGATGTGTGAAAATTCTGCTGACATCTATATAGATATAACAGCACTGTCTGTTGTACATATATTTAACTACTTCATAGAGTGTGGATCTGCCTTTACCAAATTTGGAGTGGAGGTTTATTGGATCCACAAGGATATACATACAAATTTTCAGTTTTCTGGATTTTATGGACATTTTTTAACTACTCCTTTGCCCCTTGTGATCGAAACTTAATGTGAATGTTTGTTGGGTGTACGTGGAGATATACCAATTTACAGCTCACACTTTGTATTCTGCAGCTTTTATGGGTGTTTTTTGCAGTTACGTATAAGGGAAGCAACTTTTCATATCATAAGATAACATTTCATTAATCATTAATTTACATAATTTCTATCCAAACAACAGACAGGCACTCCAGCTGGTAATAAAAATGATAATTTATGTAACTTCCATCCAAGGAACGGGTACTTCAACTAGCAATAAAAATGATAACTTATGTAACTTCCATCCAAGGTATGGGTACTTCAACTAGTAATAAAAATGATAAGTTGTGTAACTTCCATCCAAGGTATGGGTACTTCAACTAGCAATAAAAATGATAACTTATGTAACTTCCATCCAAGGAACGGGTACTTCAACTAGTAATAAAAATGATAACTTATGTAACTTCCATCCAAGGTATGGGTACTTCAACTAGTAATAAAAATGATAAGTTGTGTAACTTCCATCCAAGGTATGGGTACTTCAACTAGCAATAAAAATGATAACTTATGTAACTTCCATCCAAGGAACGGGTACTTCAACTAGTAATAAAAATGATAACTTATGTAACTTCCATCCAAGGTACGGGTACTTCAACTAGTAATAAAATGATAAGTTGTGTAACTTCCATCCAAGGTATGGGTACTTCAACTAGCAATAAAAATGATAACTTATGTAACTTCCATCCAAGGAACGGGTACTTCAACTAGTAATAAAAATGATAACTTATGTAACTTCCATCCAAGGTATGGGTACTTCAACTAGTAATAAAAATGATAACTTATGTAACTTCCATCCAAGGTATGGGTACTTCAACTAGCAATAAAAATGATAACTTATGTAACTTCCATCCAAGGAACGGGTACTTCAACTAGTAATAAAAATGATAACTTATGTAACTTCCATTCAAGGTAGGGGTACTTCAACTAGTAATAAAAATGATAACTTATGTAACTTCCATCCAAGGTATGGGTACTTCAACTAGTAATAAAAATGATAAGTTGTGTAACTTCCATCCAAGGTATGGGTACTTCAACTAGCAATAAAAATGATAACTTATGTAACTTCCATCCAAGGAACGGGTACTTCAACTAGTAATAAAAATGATAAGTTGTGTAACTTCCATCCAAGGTATGGGTACTTCAACTAGCAATAAAAATGATAACTTATGTAACTTCCATCCAAGGAACGGGTACTTCAACTAGTAATAAAAATGATAAGTTGTGTAACTTCCATCCAAGGTATGGGTACTTCAACTAGCAATAAAAATGATAACTTATGTAACTTCCATCCAAGGTATGGGTACTTCAACTAGTAATAAAAATGATAACTTATGTAACTTCCATCCAAGGTAGGGGTACTTCAACTAGTAATAAAAATGATAACTTATGTAACTTCCATCCAAGGTATGGGTACTTCAACTAGTAGTAAAAATATCTTATGGAACCTCCATCCAAGGGACAGGTACTCCAACTAGAAATAAAATGATAATTTACACTTACATTTAAGTGACAGGTACTCCAACTAGTAATAAAATGGTAATTTACATAACTTACTTCAAGGGACAGGCACTCAGTTTTAAATAAATGAGGAAAACAACTTATTGCTACTGTGGTTTTGGTTGTACGAGCATCTTCAGATTCAAAGTGAAACAACTTAGCTATAAAGTGGTTGTAATAAATGCATGTGAAACATGTTTTATTCAATTCTGGAATGATGAACTTTATTAAGTGGTGACAGTTTTCGGTGTAATAAAGCTTTATCAAGTGATGACAGATTTTAATGTAATAAAGCTTTATCAAGTGATGACAGTTTTCAGTGTAAAAAAACTTTATCAACTGATGACAGTTTTCAGTGTAATAAAGCTTTAACTGATGATGACAGTTTTCAGTGTAATAAAGCTTTATCAAGTGATGACAATTTTCAGTGTAAAAAAACTTTATCAACTGATGACAGTTTTCAGTGTAATAAAGCTTTATCAGGTAATGACAGCTTTCAGTGTAATAAAGCTTTAACTGATGATGACAGTTTTCAGTGTAATAAAGCTTTATCAAGTGATGACAGTTTTCAGTGTAATAAAGTTTTAACTGGTGATGACAGTTTTCAGTGTAATAAAACTTTATCAAGTGATGACAGTTTTCAGTGTAATAAAGTTTTAACTGGTGATGACAGTTTTCAGTGTAATAAAGCTTTAACTGATGATGACAGTTTTCAGTGTAATAAAGCTTTATCAAGTGATGACAGTTTTCAGTGTAATAAAGCTTTATCAAGTGATGACAGTTTTCAGTGTAATAAAGCTTTATCAAGTGATGACAGCTTTCAGTGTAATAAAGCTTTAACTGATGATGACAGTTTTCAGTGTAATAAAGCTTTATCAAGTGATGACAGTTTTCAGTGTAATAAAGCTTTATCAAGTAATGACAGCTTTCAGTGTAATAAAGCTTTAACTGATGATGACAGTTTTCAGTGTAATAAAGCTTTATCAAGTGATGACAATTTTCAGTGTAATAAAGCTTTATCAAGTGATGAGAGTTTTCAGTGTAATAAAGCTTTATCAAGTGATGACAATTTTCAGTGTAATAAAGCTTTATCAAGTAATGACAGCTTTCAGTGTAATAAAGTTTTAACTGATGATGACAGTTTTCAGTGTAATAAAACTTTATCAAGTGATGACAGTTTTCAGTGTAATAAAGTTTTAACTGGTGATGACAGTTTTCAGTGTAATAAAACTTTATCAAGTGATGACAGTTTTCAGTGTAATAAAGTTTCAACTGGTGATGACAGTTTTCAGTGTAATAAAGCTTTATCAAGTGATGACAATTTTCAGTGTAATAAAGCTTTAACTGATGATGACAGTTTTCAGTGTAATAAAGCTTTATCAAGTGATGACAGTTTTCAGTGTAATAAAGCTTTATCAAGTGATGACAGCTTTCAGTGTAATAAAGCTTTAACTGATGATGACAGTTTTCAGTGTAATAAAGCTTTATCAAGTGATGACAATTTTCAGTGTAAAAAAACTTTATCAACTGATGACAGTTTTCAGTGTAATAAAGCTTTATCAGGTAATGACAGCTTTCAGTGTAATAAAGCTTTAACTGATGATGACAGTTTTCAGTGTAATAAAGCTTTATCAAGTGATGACAATTTTCAGTGTAAAAAACTTTATCAACTGATGACAGTTTTCAGTGTAATAAAGCTTTATCAGGTAATGACAGCTTTCAGTGTAATAAAGCTTTAACTGATGATGACAGTTTTCAGTGTAATAAAGCTTTATCAAGTGATGACAGTTTTCAGTGTAATAAAGCTTTATCAAGTGATGACAGTTTTCAGTGTAATAAAACTTTATCAAGTGATGACAGTTTTCAGTGTAATAAAGTTTTAACTGGTGATGACAGTTTTCAGTGTAATAAAGCTTTATCAAGTGATTACAATTTTCAGTGTAATAAAGCTTTAACTGATGATGACAGTTTTCAGTGTAATAAAGCTTTATCAAGTGATGACAGTTTTCAGTGTAATAAAGCTTTATCAAGTGATGACAGTTTTCAGTGTAATAAAGCTTTATCAAGTAATGACAGTTTTCAGTGTAATAAAGCTTTAACTGATGATGACAGTTTTCAGTGTAATAAAGCTTTATCAAGTGATGACAATTTTCAGTGTAATAAAGCTTTATCAAGTGATGAGAGTTTTCAGTGTAATAAAGCTTTATCAAGTGATGACAATTTTCAGTGTTATAAAGCTTTATCAAGTAATGACAGCTTTCAGTGTAATAAAGCTTTAACTGATGATGACAGTTTTCAGTGTAATAAAACTTTATCAAGTGATGACAGTTTTCAGTGTAATAAAGTTTTAACTGGTGATGACAGTTTTCAGTGTAATTAAACTTTATCAAGTGATGACAGTTTTCAGTGTAATAAAGTTTCAACTGGTGATGACAGTTTTCAGTGTAATAAAGCTTTATCAAGTGATGACAGTTTTCAGTGTAATAAAGTTTTACCTGATGATGTAGCTTTCAATTTCTGCCTTCACAATCATTAATAACAAACAGTAAATGCACATGTGTGAAGTGAGACCTGCATAATATTTCTCTCTATAATTTATGGTATTACTGGGGTTTTTAATGATATGTTGATATAATAAGACATTTGTTTATTTCATATTTTAAAACAATTTCTATTTTTTTTCAAAAGCAACATCACTACATTAGATATATAGAAACGTCATGTCCAGAAACAAAAGCAACATCACGACATTACATATATACAAACATTATGTCCAGAAACAAAAGCAACATCACTACATTACTTATATACAAACATCATGTCCAGAAACAAAAGTATTTTTTCCTGTTGTTGTTAGATTTAAACTCATTACAACATGAAGCTTTCTTTGCATAAGGTGTTTCACTGTAGCCAACTGTTTGCTCTGTTTTATTGATGGTATCAGGCAACCTAGTATCCTTTATATGATTACAAAATACTTCCACATTTATTGAAGCATGAAGCTTGCTGCTGCTTCACACAGATATTATTGAACTGAAGCCCAGTGTTTGCTGTGTTTTCTTCGTGATACAATAAAAGTAGTATCCATTTTTAAAAAAACGAAACATCTCCAAGTCACCTGGTGTTAGGTGTAGAGTTTATATAACATAACATTTTTTCTAATTGCTTCAAACACAGCACTGAACTCTTGAAAGCTGTTTGTTCAGTTGTTTTTTTATCATTGTGTATTTCTTTTCCAGATATTTGTTAAACTATTAAAAATAATTTTCAATAAATCCTATCAAAGGTTTCTCAAATGTTCTCATTCATGTTGAGTAGAGGAATCTCATTTCTGTGATGTTTATTTTATACTGATATGATTTTTATATATAGTCAGGAATTCATTTCCCATATATATAATATATCACACGACATTTATCAGAAGGATCATGAACATTCTTCGTTTTATCATTTCAGGTTCTGGTTTGGTGGCATACCGACAACCAGGAAGCATGGCCATGGTCCTCACTTACTTCTGATAGAGACCGAGCCAATATTTTAGTTTATGCTCTAAATGGGTATGGTTAAACATTCTGATGATTTATGTTCCAAAATAGAATAGCCACAAAACCAAGAGTTCAAATATTGTCTTTATGAGCAAAGAGTGTTGTTAAGAAATTTGCAAAACTGAAATGGTTTTAAAGACTTCTACTCCATCAGTCTTATCAGCTCACTGTTATTTGATAATTACTGTATTATTGTTTATTATTTAAAAATGTCATCTTCTCCAGTTCTTTGTTTTATTTAAGTTGAACTGTTAGAGGGTTAAAGAGAACAACTCACAACTGGCCTAGATAGTTCAGCTTAAGCAGTAAATGTTGTATCAAATAGAGTACGTATCGTGATTGTCAGAAGTTCGGATGTTGATTTTAAAATAATTGATGTGATTTTAATGTGATTTATTTTTATTCTTTAGACCCTCCCTTGAGTTGATGTGTTTTTCTCATATTGATAAAAGTCTCTTACATGCTTGTTTCAGGTTAGTAATTTGACATTTGTTTTTTGGTTTTTTTTGTGAACATTACCAAAAAAGAATCTTGTGTGGATGGTTTAGTTCAAAGTGATAATCTGTCTCTGCGGACAAAACTGAAAGAACACGTTAACACGAGTATCACAAATGATTAGATACACAGGAAAGACAGTGATGTCTTGGATTCTTTTCTGAAAAAGGTTGATTTCAACAAAAGATAGAAACCATTAAAAAAATTTTGAGTATTCAGTTTTTTAAGTGATAAAAGCATTTAAAGTTTTCATTTGAGAAGTTTTGTTATTTATATAACTGATCATGCATAGAACTTGAAATTTCCTTCACTTATGCTCAATTTTTTTTAGAGAAAGTAATGACAAGTAGTTTTCATAAAATAATTAATATTATATAAACTGCTTCATGGAGAATTGGATCAGAAACCATTGAAAATTAAATTTGAAACATAAGACTTGTTTATTAGGTGATTCAGATGTGGATTACTGATCCATGGTCTGGATCTAGCTGTGACTTTAAGTGTGAAATATTTACTTTCATTATTATGACTTTTGTCATTTCTTCTGTATTAGTTTCAGCTGTATAGAAGAATATTTTTTTCTGCTTTATTACTCAGTGTGTAAACAAATAAATCACTTTAGGATGTGTGAAGATTTATTAATGTTGTGTATTTTTTGGAAGATCTTCTGGCTTTCACAATCGTAATTGTGATATCCTTGATTTTACACTGTTACCTGACATTACAGCTCTGATATCCTTGATTACACACTGTTGCCTGACATTAAAGTTCTGATATCCTTGATTACACACCGTTGCCTGACATTACTGTTCTGATGTCCTTAATTACACACCATTGCCTGACATTACTGTTCTGATGTCCTTAATTACACACTGTTGCCTGACATTACAGTTCTGATGTCCATGATTACACACTGTTACCTGACATTACAGTTCTGATATCCTTGATTACACACTGTTGCCTGACATTACAGTTTCTTTTGCACAGACCTCATTTAAAGATAGTGAGGTAAATGTTGAACCAAACATTTTGATGATTTTTCCACGGACTCTTCATTGCTTCCAGATGAGTTTTTGAAACCACATTCAAATATTGTTGGAGCTGCAGATATGTGATCAGAAAGAATTCCTGTGATTTAAATTTATTTTTCGTATCTGTTAATTTCGAGGTTAGCCTTGAAGCCTTGACACTTTTATGTCTTCATTTGCTGTGTAGTTAATAATACTGAAGTTAGGGCAAGCTTGAATGGGGACATTGGATGATTTTCTGTCCTGTTTTGTTTGTTTGTTATCATAGTTTTAATTTTGTCGATGAAGAAATTGTTCTTGGTTTGTTTGGAATTTTGTTTTTACTTCATTGTAAGTTATTTTCATAGTGGCTTCTGCAAAATGTTATCTTCTTTAGTTCTGAAGTACTTTGAATAATATTCTTGTTGTAAAGAGTAACCTTTCTTGGAAAGGGCCATGAAGTGTTTCTCCAGTCAAAAGTCTACTTATAGCAGTAATACAGTTTCAAATGATCAATATTTTCATAAATGTTGACCTTCTTAAGAATGAAGTTAACCATTCACAGCATTTTGTTGGTTATTATTGCTGTTTTCCAGAAATTACACTCAATTTTTTTTTTCCATTCTTTCCTTAAAGGCAACATCAATCAAATCACATTTTAACTGTGGAAGAAGAGACAAGGAGAAGTAAAGAAGTGATGGTAAATGTTTGTACCTACGAGGTGTCTCGAACAAGAGTACGTACAACTGATGTTAGATAAAGTTCTGAAATGTTGAACTCGTGATATTGTCTTCTGTCCAACCTTCTCTGGTGTTCTTTATGAACTGTAAAGTTTCTAATTTTTTAAAAATCTGATCTACAAAGAAAAGAATCAAGAGTAAAATAAGATATGTTATGTTATGTAACCATTAGCCTGATGATGTGATGTTATGTGCTTTAGCCATTAGCCTGATGATGTGATGTTATGTGCTGTAACCATTAGCCTGATGATGTGATGTTATGTGCTGTAGCCATTAGCCTGATGATGTTATGTTATGTGCTTTAGCCATTAGCCTGATGATGTGATGTTATGTGCTGTAGCCATTAGCCTGATGATGTGATGTTATGTGCTTTAGCCATTAGCCTGATGATGTGATGTTATGTGCTTTAGCCATTAGCCTGATGATGTGATGTTATGTTCTTTAGCCATTAGCCTGATGATGGTATGTTATGTGCTTTAGCCATTAGCCTGATGATGTGATGTTGTGCTGTAGCCATTAGCCTGATGATGTGATGGTATGTGCTTTAGCCATTAGCCTGATGATGTGATGTTATGTGCTGTAGCCATTAGCCTGATGATGTGATGTTATGTGCTGTAGCCATTAGCCTGATGATGTGATGGTATGTGCTGTAGCCATTAGCCTGATGATGTGATGGTATGTGCTTTAGCCATTAGCCTGATGATGTGATGGTATGTGCTTTAGCCATTAGCCTGATGATGTGATGTTATGTGCTGTAGCCATTAGCCTGATGATGTGATGTTGTGTGCTGTAGCCATTAGCCTGATGATGTGATGTTGTGTGCTGTAGCCATTAGCCTGATGATGTGATGTTATGTGCTGTAGCCATTAGCCTGATGATGTGATGGTATGTGCTTTAGCCATTAGCCTGATGATGTGATGTTATGTGCTGTAGCCATTAGCCTGATGATGTGATGTTGTGTGCTGTAGCCATTAGCCTGATGATGTGAATTATTTCTGAAACTAAATTTCTTTATCTTACAGTTGCTTTAAACTCATAACTGTATACCTATATTTATAATTAAATTCTATTGTTTAATTACCCTTTAAACAGTATCTAACTACAGTTTTTGTTGTTAGAAATTGTAAATCGGGCAGAAAATATGGAGTTCACGTTATACTATCAAATTATGTTACCCACAAACGGTTTACACGTGTGCCTCATGAAATATTATACTATAATTTATTTTACCTGATCTAATCTTAACTAATCAAAATATGTTTACGTTTTTACATTGTAGTTACTTTTATAATAATAAATAAAAAATAAATTACCAAATTTTTTGTTTGTTATTGATTACTGATCACACGTAGTCCAGTTTTTTATATTAATGTTAGTAATGCCCAGAGAAAATGTTTCAAAGTAAGAAAACTCCCTGATATTTTTTTAAATATTGCCTTGTAGAATTAAAACTTATAACATGTATGTTATTAAAACATGGATTATTAGCTAAGATTTTATGCTATACCTATTGGTATTACGTAAACAAAAACTACACGAATAACATTTTGTATGTTAGTTATTAACACCTTGTGACATGCACAGTAAAGGATGTCTGTGATGCTAGGGTTAAGTAACATAAAATTATGGAAAGCAGCCACATGTAGTCTTAGCCTTTTTTTGTGTGTGTGAAAGTAGAGGGTGAGCATATTTGGGCTATGGTGTCTGTTGGTCCTGTCAGTATTTAAGAAAGGATGACTATTTGTGACGAGGTATAAGCAGCAACTATAGCATGTTTTTGATTAAAATCTGAGTGCTGTATGTTTTACTGTTTTGTTTTCTCAGATAAAATTAAGGTTTGAATATATTAAACTTCATTTCTAATGTGTAGAACTATTCTTATAGAGTTTGTTTTTTTAATAGATAGATTTAAATTTTATTCTTTAAAATTGTTTTCTAGTTTCATCAGGTATCTGTTACCTCTATTCCCCTTGAAGGTAAGAATAATACTTTAATATTAATGTTCGTGATTTTGTATTAACTATCAATTTATCAAAAACACCTTATTGCAGCAGGTGATAAAAAACAAACAAACTTATCCTGAGTATATTGAAAAAAATAAAATTTTGTCTCCCGAAAGTTAACTATAATGTATAGAAAAGAGAGGTTGGAAACATTAAGACCGATATAATAGCTCATATTTACTACAAAATGACAAAGTAAATTAATATTATATTTTCCCTATATCTAAAAAGAACACAAGTTATTTCTGTTTTCCATGAGTTTAAAACTGTAAAACAGCTGTTCTAAAATAATATTCTTTTTTGCTGACCACTTAACCTTTCAACTTTCTCACTTCAGTAATTTTGGAAGTATTTCTGAAATCAAAAACATTTCGTGTAATTTTTGGTACTTTTTGTGTATTGTTGTTATAAATATGCTTCGACCGTATTTTCTGTAACAGAACATGTGTTATCAGCTCAGTGGAGTCCTTCAGAAGACAAACTCCTTTTAAGCTGTTCTGATCGTTCTCTGGTAAGCTAGCTTGATGTAAAAAAATGTGAATTCTATTAGAATTTCAGAACAATGTTTGTAATTTGTAGTAATAATATGTCTGTGAGTGTCTTCTAGGCTTAACAATCCTTCAGTGGTGTTTTGTGTGATGCCTGTGGTTTTGGACTACTGCTCTACAAAGTATTTCTTACACTGAAGTCATTGTTGGCCTTTCTTCTCCACATACCTTTTCAAATTCATCAACCGTGCACAAAAATGACTTTTTTTTTTTAAGAATTCATTTAAGCATGAAAAGGCCTGGAATGCCCTTGACAAATGTCTGTAAATGGTATAAAGTGAATTTGCATCTGTCCTTGCATCTTCTAGGATAACCATCATGTTGAATTAATTTGAAATGCTGTATCATCAGGGAACTATGATTAATTGCCCAGACTATTGCAAACATGTGTATTTGTATATTGTGTAATGTGATTATATATTTTTGTTTTTTGTTTGTCCTAAACACAAGTTCAAGCCAGTTTTTTTGGGGGGGAAAGCTGGTGAATATTACACAAAACTATGGCAATAATTTAGCTTACAGTTCCTAGGGAAATTCTTTCCCCAGTGGAAATGGACGGGTGTTCTCGTGGATTACATTTAATGTTTAACATTTCCACTACCTCTGGTGTGTGACTGGTAGTGTTCTTTTTCTATGGTATAATCATATTTTCACATACTTTACTGACCTTGAAATGTTTACCCTTGCATAGTTATATAATTAGAAAATATTATCTCAGAATGTAGTCCCACCCTAAAGGTGATTTTACAATATTATCTCAGAATGTAGTCCCGCCCTAAAGGTGATATTACAATATTATCTCAGAATGTAGTCTCACCCTAAAGGTTATTTTCCAATATTATCTCAGAATGTAGTCCCACTTTAAAGGTGATTTTACAATATTATCTCAGAATGTAGTCTCACCCTAAAGGTGATTTAACAATATTATCTCAGAATGTAGTCTCACCCTAAAGGTGATTTTACAATATTATCTCAGAATGTAGTCCCACCCTAAATGTGATTTTCCAATATTATCTCAGAATGTAATCCCACCCTAAAGGTGATTTTACAATATTATCTCAGAATGTAGTCTCACCCTAAATGTGATTTTCCAATATTATCTCGGAATGTAATCCCACCCTAAATGTGATTTTACAATATTATCTCAGAATGTAGTCTCACCCTAAAGGTTATTTTCCAATATTATCTCAGAATGTAGTCCCACTTTAAAGGTGATTTTACAATATTATCTCAGAATGTAGTCTCACCCTAAAGGTGATTTAACAATATTATCTCAGAATGTAGTCTCACCCTAAAGGTGATTTTACAATATTATCTCAGAATGTAGTCCCACCCTAAATGTGATTTTCCAATATTATCTCAGAATGTAATCCCACCCTAAAGGTGATTTTACAATATTATCTCAGAATGTAATCCCACCCTAAAGGTGATTTAACAATATTATCTCAGAATGTAGTCTCACGCTAAAGGTGATTTTACAATATTATCTCAGAATGTAGTCCCACCCTAAATGTGATTTTACAATATTATCTCAGAATGTAGTCTCACCCTAAAGGTGATTTAACAATATTATCTCAGAATGTAGTCCCACTTTAAAGGTGATTTTACAATATTATCTCAGAATGTAGTCTCACCCTAGAGGTGATTTAACAATATTATCTCAGAATGTAGTCTCACCCTAAAGGTGATTTAACAATATTATCTCAGAATGTAGTCCCACCCTAAAGGTGATTTAACAATATTATCTCAGAATGTAGTCCCACCCTAAAGGTGATTTAACAATATTATCTCAGAATGTAGTCCCACTTTAAAGGTGATTTTCCAATATTATCTCAGAATGTAGTCTCACCCTAAAGGTTATTTTCCAATATTATCTCAGAATGTAGTCTCACCCTAAAGGTGATTTAACAATATTATCTCAGAATGTAGTCTCACCCTAAAGGTGATTTAACAATATTATCTCAGAATGTAGTCCCACCCTAAAGGTGATTTAACAATATTATCTCAGAATGTAGTCCCACCCTAAAGGTGATTTAACAATATTATCTCAGAATGTAGTCCCACTTTAAAGGTGATTTTCCAATATTATCTCAGAATGTAGTCTCACCCTAAAGGTGATTTAACAATATTATCTCAGAATGTAGTCTCACCCTAAAGGTGATTTTACAATATTATCTCAGAATGTAGTCCCACACTGAAGGTGATTTAACAATATTATCTCAGAATGTAGTCCCACCCTGAAGGTGATTTTACAATATTATCTCAGAATGTAGTCCCACCCTAAAGATGCAATCTGCAAATAGCAATGTTTCAACTCAGTAAGAGTGGCAATACTTTAAGTCTGTGTCACTGCAGACCAGAGTAGCAGAATGTTCTGTGTCATCAGAACATTGATACCAAACCCTCTGGAAATCTGGAGGCCTCAGGAGGGTGAGGTAGGGGCTTGTGTTTGAATTCAAACTTGTCTTAACTGACTCCTAGATAGATGTACTTTTATGTTCTTCTGCATCATAGTTTTTCTATAGCAACACACCCATCTCGGTAAATGTAACATTTGCATCAGAGACATAGTGTATGAGATACTGTTTTACAATGATGAGATGCTCAGACAGAACTGACTCTACACTTTAACAGCAAGATGATGTGTTAATGATATTAATTGTTAAATGAAAATTAACTCTCTTTATTTCCCGACCACCACTAGCAGTTTACTGAAATTCAAGGTGGTGACAGTGAATCTTCTGACATTTGGGTCACAGTACTGTGTAGCAGGAGAAAGGTGATTGTGTAACCAAGTTGTTATCACAGGTTATGGAGAATCCTCTCTTATATCTGACTGTGTATCCAAGTTGTTATCACACGTTATGGAGAATCCTCTCTGTATCTGATTGTGTATCCAAGTTGTTATCACACGTTATGGAGAATCCTCTCTGTATCTGATATTGTATCCAAGTTGTTATCACACGTTATGGAGAATCCTCTCTATATCTGATTGTGTATCCAAGTTGTTATCACCCATTATGGAGAATCCTCTCTATATCTGATTGTGTATCCAAGTTGTTATCACACGTTATGGAGAATCCTCTCTATATCTGATTGTGTATCCAAGTTGTTATCACCCATTATGGAGAATCCTCTCTATATCTGATTGTGTATCCAAGTTGTTATCACCCATTATGGAGAATCCTCTCTACATCTGATTGTGTATCCAAGTTGTTATCACCCATTATGGAGAATCCTCTCTACATCTGATTGTGTATCCAAGTTGTTATCACACGTTATGGAGAATCCTCTCTGTATCTGATTGTGTATCCAAGTTGTTATCACCCATTATGGAGAATCCTCTCTATATCTGACTGTGTATCCAAGTTGTTATCACACGTTATGGAGAATCCTCTCTGTTTCTGATTGTGTGATAAAGTTACTATCACAGGTTATTGGAGAGTCTTCTCTGTAACTAGTGTATTATGGTAATATATGATGTTGAAATGTAGCTAATGTATTACAGATAAGATGTACTGACATATAGCTAGTAGTTCAGTGGTTTGACTGAGAAAATTCACTCTTTAGGTACTGAGTTGTAGTATTTGTTTTACAGGTTATATATGATGCTTATCGACACTTAACAAGGATAACAACATTAAACTTTGTAAGTATCTTTTTATGACTCTTTAAAAATCATAAAACTGTTAATCATTTATCCTCTAGACACACTAGTTTAACTTGTTGGACTGTATTATTTAACAGCACCGAATCCAACATCCTAAGCATGTGTGTTTTTCAAAGTATTAGGTTGTAAGGATAAGGTTTATAATATATCTCTAATATCTCAGAGTTATAACATAATAAACACGTGATTATGTATGCGAGTCTATGAGAGTCAGAATTTTAACGACAGAGTTTTGAATATTTTCAGAGATGTCTGTCTGTCTTGTATAAAAAACCCAGTGTTTCTTGATAATAGTTTTAATCTTTCTATACTTTATTATTAGGCTTTATAGAGCGGCAGAGAGAGCTTCCTCTTGTCTCTTTACGAGAAGTACTCGTAACAACCTTCTGTTTTGTTCAACATTCAGTTACACAAATTTGCTGTCACATTATGTCAGCAAACTTGACATCAAAACACTTTAGAATTCATATTTTTACATTATTTAACTTTTACTTCATTAATCTCAAAAAAGTCAGTCTTCACTTCTCTGTCACGTGATGTATCTGTGCTCTGAATCCTCCCTCAAAAGATGTTATATCTCCCTTAATGTGCCTTTAGGAAACCAAAGTACAGACAATTAGAAGGAAAAAATCAGAAACTTGAATCTTAAACACTTTAGATTTACTAAATTATCCTTATCTACGTTTTCATGCTCTTTGTTGATAGTCGTTTCAAGGCTAGTGGACATGTTTATAACCAACAGAGCACTGCCTTTTGTGTACAAAATTTAGACAGCCATCATTTGGAATTCTCACTTCAGTTAACATATGTAGTTTGTTGTGGCAGTTGTAGTTCTTCGTTTGAAGCACTTATAAAACTACTTTAACCTCTTTATAGCTTAGTTAGAAAGCTAGTTTAGTTATTGTAGTTTAGGTATATTCTGTTTTAGTGCCTGATGCAAGTTTTGTGTTATAAAATGTATATAATTTCAAGCAATGTGAATTTTTATTTCATAGCTTACTGTGATAAGAAGTCAGTATTATGTCATCACTGGATGCCATTAGAAGCATTATTTGAACTATTATCACCCTTTTATCAGAGAAAATAGCACAATTTATTAGTTACATAAGTAAATATAGTACCAAATATATTTTAATTTCTTCACAGAAAACTTATGGCTGGGGCCCAGCATGGTCAGGTGAGTTAAGGTGTTCGGCTCGTAATCTGAGGGCTGCAGGTTAAAATACCGGTCGCACCAAACATACTTACCCTTTCAGCCATGGGGGCATTATAATGTGACAGTCAATCCCACTCTTCATTGGTAAAAGAGTAGTCCGATAGTTGGCAGTTGATGGTTTTGACTAGTTACCTTCCCTCTAGTCTTACACTGCTAAATTAGGGACAGCTAATGCAGATAGCCCTCATGTAGCTTTGTGCTAAATTCAAAAACAAAACAAACATATGATTGGAAATGTTATGTGCATATATTGCTTGTTTCTTTCCTTCATGACTTTTGTACCAACTAGTTTGAGGCTGGCTGGTATTATTTTTTTAAGCTAAGAGCTTTTACACCCAGGTAGCTTGCACAGTTGATGATCATATAAGATGAGCATGTTTGGTAACGGGTATTCAATCTGTCAACATTGAAATTGTGAATAGAGCACACTTAACCAGCAGCCAACATAAGACCCACATGTATATAATTACTCACCAAAACTCTATATATTTGATGCATACTAGACTTGTTTCATATTCAAAAATTAGCTGCTTTATAATCCGAAATTGTATTTGTTGACAAAGTTGAAAAGAGACACTGAGGTGTTTTAATAGTTTTCTAGTTCTGTGGTATCTATTTTCATGTTATCAAGTTCTGTGTTATATGGTTCTGTGCTATCTACTTCTGGAAATGTATTTACAGTATTTTGTTCTTACTTTTCTTAGGCAGTTCAACAAATATCTTGGCATCCGAGTGGAACCTTAGCTCTAGTAGCAGGTGAACTGGGACAACTGCAGGTGTGATTTAAAGAAATGTTGATTTATATTCATTAGTTTGTTTTTGTTACTGAAAGTAAGATGACACTTTTATTGTTAGGTAAACAGACCAGCATACAGCTTTGTATTGGACAAACTACCTGGTTTAATACCCGTTTCAGTTCATCAGATTGATAAAGGCGAATGAAAGAAACACTGTCCAAGTCACAAACTCTCCAGGTATATTGGTTGTCTAAAAACCAACAAAATGGACAAACAAGAGTCAATGAATAACTGTATGTCTTTTTCAGTGGAGGGTGATACATTTTACATCACCTCCATTTGGAAAGATATTTAAGCAACAATATGTATGGTAACTGAGATATTCTACTAAGAGCTGGTAATATTTTGTTAAAGATAAGTATTTTAGACATTAAAATGTCATTATTTTATATATGTATTTTTAATAAAAATATATTATTTATTTATAGTACTTATTTGCACTCAAACTATGAACAGTTAGGAGTGCAATGTGAGATTTAATTTAGATGTAAAAATACTTTATCTTACAGTTCATATTTCATTTGTATAAAACCCCTAGAACCTCCTAAATGAATATCAAAAGGTATTTAATGTGAATGTTTATGATTTATCTACAATACAATGAAATAATTAAAATTTGGAAATTAAAAATTTCATAGATTTAAATACTTTGTGGAATACCTCGAAGGATGCTGTTTTGCTTCTATTTATAATTTTGGGTCTTTTCACATGAAGTTATTTTTTTTATGTTTTATTTTCAGTTCTTTTACTTTGTCAGTTATTATTCATATTGACACAAGCCAACAGTTCTCTGTAGCAGAGCTGTGCGACCCAATGGGAAATGTTTGTACACAGTGTAATATTGTAAGCCTTGAGAATTGATACAAATTATGATTTATACTTGAAAAATGTTCAGACCTTTTAAATATACATTTTGAAACAGGAATAATACATAATTAACTAAAATATAAAAATAAGACCAAAATAAAATTTAACTGTATCTCTAAGAAACCAACTGTATGAGATACAGTCAATCAAGTCAGCTAACAATACAACAGGTAGTACATGTAGCAGGTGATGAAAACCTCATGGCAGTTTCAAAATAATCGTAGCATCGAGTGAGCTCTTTCTAATGACTGTATACGTGCATATGTAACCACTATATGTAGGCTACAAAGTTTAAACAAATCTTTTGGAGGTGGGCGTGGCACCAGTTGGAGGTGGAGAAAATGAAATATTTATTTCAATTGTATTCGTGCAGTGAACTTTGAAATATATGTATCAATAATTTAATTAAATATCTTATTATATAGATGTACATTTACATGCTGGCATTATATTATTGAGGATAAGGAGTGCCAAATTAGAAAATTTCCAGAGTAGGTCTTGTGATAATATATCTGAAAGTTTAGGTGGTTTCTAAACACTTGTTTTGAAATAAAAAAACTTGAAACCTGCATACGTTTTCAAATCACATCATACAATATGATGTTGATTTTATTCATATACGTTGATAATAAAGCTATTCACTTAAATTTTGAATGTGACACAGGAACATGCACAGAAAAGTGTTTTATCAGGACAGGCATAGGTTAAAGGCCATTTCATTGCATTTGTTGTCTTGCATTAAAAAAAATTATTAAACTACTATTATAAACGTATGTCAGTAAGTTTGGTTTTTATTTATGGATTATAATTCAAAATTTAGTATTATACAATAGTTAATTTCTTAATTTAAAGGTAAATATTAAAAGAATGCATCTAATATAAATTTTTGTGAGTCATGTGGTAGGTTAAATGCATCACTGGTTAGAATTAGTTGTTTGTGATGTCAAAATACTAAGTTTACAGTTTTGTATGAATTGGAAACTCAAACGACCAATATTGACGAGCTAGAATGTAAAATAAGAACCTCATATCTTTGTTTTTTCTCAGATTTGGTTTATATACTGAATCAAACACAGTGGTCCAATTCTCCTCTTTCCATTTTGGAAATGGTCCCTAATATACACTTCCTTCAATATATGACATATGAATAAGCAATTGACAACTTATAATATATTTTTAGTTTCCTCAGCCATTTTAATGTGTTAGAAGTCCTCATTGTTCTTTCAAAGCAAGATTTCAAGGAAGTGGGTTAAAAAGTTTCATACTTTTTTTAGAACTTAAATACAGCTTAGTTACTAAGCTTAATAAATTACAGTGAAATTCTGTGATGTCAGTATAGTTATTTATGATAATTTTGTTATTCAGCTGTGTTTATAGAACCTAAAAATATATTTTGGTTCATATCTTTCACAAGCAAAATTTTAAAAGGCTTTGCATCCTGCATCAAACAGCAACTGAGTTTAAAGAACATAGCTGGAAGAAATAATTGTTTGCTTTATTTCTGTATTTAATGTTCTAGGTTTAAAGAAAAATAAGTTTAATAACTTATTTCTAAATAGTAATAATTTTTAAATATATACTGTATAATAATTGAAATGTCACTGTATATTATAAAATATTTCTAGTCCTCCAAAACACAGCCAAAACAGTCACTTTGTAATGTCTAAAGTCAGTTTTACATTATTAGATATGGTAACATGAGTGCATGTGCTCTGTGTCAATGCAAATTATGTAATGTGAGCTCGTCACAACCAGAAGACTACAATAATAAAATTATGTAATATTATAAGACTTAAGTTATTTAGACTAAATATTTATTTTTTTGTATTGTAATCAGTTGTCATACTAGAACAAAAAAATGCATCATTTTATTTATTTCCTTTTCTTTTTTTATGGTGGTTACAAGGTTGGTCAAATTGACATCCCCCATGTAGCTAGGATGGAGAAAATAACAAACAAAATATTAAATATTACTGAAGACATACATTTGAAATGTATTTATGATGTTTTAAGATTTATTTTTAATGATAACGACAAATGACTTCCCACTGCAACTGATTGTGAGACTTAATATTATCACAAATAGATATTTAGTAAAAATACTTCACAAATAAAATTTGATTTTTTCTGTAAAAAAAACACATGCAGTCATTACTAAATATGAATTTATGTATATTATACCAAGCCTGTTGCAAAAGGATTAAAGAAATACCCATGTCAATAAGTTAAAGGACGCATTTTTATGTTAAAGTAATGTTTTCAAGCTGTGTGAAATTTTCAGATCTTCTCAAGGAGATTAGGGTACACATCAGCATACTATATTAATTAGTGATTATTTGACTAATTTTTCATTCAGTTAAAATCTTTTTAAAAAAAAATAAATGATTGATACACCAATATCAAATGCTTGAAATTTAATTTAATTTTGTTGGTTTACAAAAGGATAAATTCCAAAAGAACTAATTAAAGCGATATCGTTTTCTAAATTAAAGAATTTGAAATATTTTATTTAAAGCAAATAAGCCAACTGGTTTTTAAATAAAAAAAAATATATATGTTTTTTAAGACTTGAGAACAAGTTTCACGACAGAATTGTTGCAGTCTAAAATTCATAAATTTTCTTACTTAATAAGTGACAGTAGAAAGTTTTTAAGATAAAAAGTAGTTTATGTTGGGTTATTGTGTAGTACACTCTTTCTCAAACGTTTTTCATCCACACCTCCTCTTTAATAAATGTGCTTTTTGCATGCCATGCCTTTCTAAAAAAAAATAAATAACTGAAAAAGTGAGTTAGATGAAGAGATATAATACACGGTTAAATACCAAATGTATCGCAGTAATTAGTTACTATTTTTGTAAATAAAAAGTACATTTAAATGCTCATTTTTGCATTATTGATTAAGCCCTAGTTGCCCCCCAGTGGCTCAGCGGTATGTCTGTGAACTTACACGCTAAAATCCGGGTTTCAATGCCCATGGTGGGCAGAGCACAGATAGCCCATTGTGTAGCTTTGTGCTTAATTCAAAACAAACAAACAAACAATAAACCCTAGTTGCTTGAGCTCCACAGAGATCATTTGCGCCCCTGGTGGGCATCCTCACTTTGAGAAATGGTGATATAGGATATATTATTTTAACTTGTAATAGCCTGATATTTTTGTTCCAGTGTTTTGATGCAGCTTTGTCCTGTGTGAATCTAGAATTTGTTGGAGAAGAGGCAGAGTCAAGTAAAGTTATAGAAATAACAAACTTCTTCAGGTAACTCTCGCTATTTTGGTTTTTCCAGAGACTGGTTAGTTTTTAGTTATTTTTATATTTCAATCGTCTGATCAATGTAATAAATTCAAAACTGATAAATCAGTTCCATTGTGTTGCTTTTACTACTACGATGTTAGATGTAATTTCATTAACTTTTTTCCTATATTTATTTACACAATGTTTTTAGGCAGAAGATTAACCTAGGATTTCTATCATGGCAGTCTTGGGGTGGACTTGAAGTGAATAAGCCAACCAAATCAGCCATCATTGCTGTAGTGGTGTTATTTGAAAAGTATGTTGTTAATGATTTATGTACATACATTTGTGTATCTGTGATGTTTCCTAAGAGATAGTAAATAAATACTTTTGCCATCTTATTTTCAAATAGTCTTATAACAAAGAAGCCACAGTCAGTGGTCGTTACAACACCTGAGCTACAACAACAAAGCTTTAATTGAGACAAACATGGACTTTTATTTGAACATTACCATTGTCCACTGGATCATTTGTGCTACAAAGTCTGAAGGTTTAGTGGAATAAGACATGGCTTTTTCCCCTTTAACAATGTACATCAGACTATCTGAGCCACAACACCTAAACTTTAGTTGAAACAGGCATGACTTTTCCCTCATTATCAGTATCCATTAGACTATCTGAGCCACAACACCCAAACTTTAGTTGAAACAAGCATGACTTTTCCCTCGTTATCAGTATCCATTAGACTACGTGAGCCAGAACAGCCACAGCTTACGTTGGTACAATCATGACCTTTTGCTTGTGACCAGTATCCATTAGACCATCTGAGGTAGAACAGACACAGCTTCAGTTGAAACATTATAATTTGTTTCAGTCATGTGGCACATGAATTTTTATAAGACGTAACACTTTTATTAAACATTACCATGCAGCAAGTCCTTATTGTTCATTGCATTGAGTCCAGTTTACTAAAAATGGAATATTTCTAAAATTTATTGCTTAGTTTGATTTATAATTCACTCACTTAAACTTGTAACTGGTTGATTTGTCACTTAGGAGATGTGTATGACACAAATTTATTTTATGCATTGTTCTTATTTCAGGGGACCACTAACAATTATTAAGTTTCCTTTGGGAGTTTTAAACGTGGGGAAGTTGACATCATTTGAACTGATTACACAGTATTTGAAGTGTAAACAAGTGGATGAGGTAAAGATTGCTAGAAATACATTCAGATTTAATAATATATTGTACTTAATCAGTAATGAATAAATACATAAGGACTACTAAATTATATATAATCTTAATTAAAGAATATATAATAAGTAATTGCAGGATATGTTAAGTGTATTAACTGATTATATAACAATAAATAAAAGCTAGTAAGTGATGAATGATATATAATTTGATGGTTAAACACATTTGCAATAATCTAATGGTCTTAGGAGAAGGTTTAAATAACATAATGTTATTAAATATTTACTTTTTCTTGTTTGCAGGCAAAGTGTTATTTCCCTATTACTTATGCCTAAAGTAAATGGAAAAGACCTATTTTTCTCTTGAAACTTTGCTTTTGTGATCTGGGAGCGCATAACAAAAACATGATGAGAGACAATGTTTGGGGGCTGATACATGCAAGTGATTTATGTTACAGTCGTAAATCTCAAAAAACTTCTCACTTCTAAATATTTTTGTATAACTTTAATATAAATACATGTAAATCTTGATCCATATGTTGTTTTATTCAGGCCTTATGTAAATGAAAATGTGCAAATTTGCCCGTGTTTACATATAAAATAGATTAATTTCTAAATTTCATTATCCAGGTTGCAAAAGCAAAGTTTGAAGGGAATAATGGCCATTTTATGTACTTTTACAACATAAGCAGTTAAGAAACAACACATACTATCCAGGAACAAAATTTGTGTTACATGGTGTTATTTATGAATAAAATTAATTATTTCTCATTATTTTGAAATTTAACTGTCTTTAAACTGTTGTGGGAGCTATAATGAAACAGTTCCATCTTTGAACAGTATTTATTTTAAAATTAGGGATATGCATTATATGAAGCATTTACACAAATCACCAACTGAAGGTAGTTTATACGAAGTAAAGATTCAAGACTGAGATCATAAATACCCTAACAATACACACAGTTATTAATTTCTTTAAATCTTCAGTGGTTGGCTGTTCCAGTGTTAGTGTTTTTTCCAGTACTGGTTAACCCTTAAATGGCAGACATCACCAATTGATGATGCTGCCTACGACATTCCTGATGTTTAAGGGTTAACCCTTTCTTCTGCTTATGTAAGGCTTATACACTGTGTTTAACATACTTTAATTTAGTAACAATTCACTTTCTCTTTCATACTATTTACTATATAATGTGTATTGTTTTTTTTCAAGCTAGTTTTTGTTTTTTATAATACCTGCATTGTTGAAGTTCCACTAATCGTGAACGTTGCTTTCTTTCTGTCTTTGAAAGTTATGCTGGTCTCTTGTTTAAAGATCTCAAACGTTTTAAGTTCTTTTTTCAGTCTATTATATATTCATTTGTGCCTTCTTTACTTAGTTCAGCTGTTTTTGAATATATAAAACCTTCCTTTCTTATTAATTATTACTATTACACTTTTCTTCTCTGTTTAATGTGTTAATATTATCTCTGGTCATATGTCTGACCACATGATGGTCAAAACTAACTTGTTTTGACTTTGGAAAGACCTGGCATTCAAAATTATCCAGCAGCTGTCATCATGACCTGAAGTCATATTTACGTGTTATTGATTTCAGTCATATTGCTGTGGTTTCATTTCTAATTATGTCTTATATTAGCAAAGAACTTTGCACATTTACACAATTAGGCTTTTAAGTAATGACTTGCCATTAAGTTTTGTTAGTGCCTGTACCCTGTTCTTTCACTTGGCTTGTATCTCATGTTACAGTATCAGTGTCTGTTATTGTGCCATTATCAAGTGAAATATTTATTTGTTTACAGAATCTTGCTCCTTGGGTAATCTTACATTGACATGTGGAATAGTTTGTTTAATCTATCTTAATTTCACCAGTACCTTGACAACTTTAGTCATACATTCACTCTATGTTTTAAAGGTTATCTAAATTAATCATAACATTTCTTTTCCATTACCTCAGAACCAATACCTTTTTAACTTTTAAATAATTTTGTTTTTAATTCTTACAGTAAAAACTTGTTTATAAGATTACTTAAATAAAGTTCACAGTAATTACATTACAGAGCTGCAAGACTTGTAGTATTATTACTCATGAAAATAATTTATCTAATATCTGTTTATTATTAACTCTGTCAATGTGGGGTCAGTCTATATGACTGACTACGTTGTACTCCGTTAAAGTCTTTTTAGATTGGTGCTTCAAATTTCTCAACATAGTGTGTATATCTTCACAAATTGTGACACATATTTTGTGACATATTTCTAATAAAATAAAATAAAGATCTGCCCATAAATATATTGAGTATTTGTTTTGAATAGTCCATGTGCAAAGTAATTTTCATGTTAAAATCAAAAATACTTTCCTAATTTCAGAACTTTTTTTGTGTAATCTCTGTGACCTCCTAACAATATCAAATGTTAATTTTTTTTAAGTAGAACGTGACAGTTTATATGTTAGTTTTTCTGACCTAACTCAAAATGGGATTGGTAAATCTGACCAACCTTGTAACTACCAAAATAAAATTCTAAATTACCCTTTTTCCATGATGACTTTTCACTTTAAAATAAAACACATTCATGTATCTCAATTAGCTCTAAGTTTGTAACAATATACATTTATTTATAATTAAATATTATTGTTTTATTGCCCTTTGAACCATGACTAACTACTGTCTGTGCACTTGTAAGTTGTAAATCTCTCGAGGAATGTGTAGCTCAAGGTATGCTATTGGATTACATCACCCATGAGCTGTTATAATTAGTGCAAGCAGCTTCCATGCACGTCTCTTTAAACATTTTTATTTATTTTACTGAATTTAATCTTAACTGACCTAAAAATAGCCTGATATTTACATTTTAGTTGCTTCTGAAAGTATGCATAAAGAGTATGCATGAAAAACAAGAAATAAAACACTTATACTACTATTACAAATTATTCTAAATTTGTCGTGTATCACTTATTTGCCATAAAACATTCAATTATGTGACCAAGTTTTTAAGTTCAGTATTATATAGAAGTGACCGTTTACAAAGATGAAAAACAAACTTCTTATGACAACACGGTTTGGCAGAGATAGACTTGGCTGACTGGCCGGTAAGCTCTTGGGCAGATTCCTTACCTAGTGGACTTCTTACTAATAACATAAACAAACTGCTGCTCTTCTCATGACACCTTGTTTGGTTTGGTCTTACTGTAACTGACCATGACCAAATATCATTGTTAGAGCATTGGTGCAAAACTAAGATAGATTTGAGTTCAATTAGGTAATGCATCTTACATCATAAGTTGGTCAACTAGTAAGATACAAATGACTTGGTTTGCTTTTAGTTCCATGTTCGAGATGTAAAATCTCATACATTATGAACTGTTTATAAATCATGTGGTTCGTCTTTCATAGACTAATACATTTATGATGCAACTATTAGAATCAACTTTAGCAATGTTTCCTGTTCTGAAAAAAATTATGCAATAGAAAAACTGTTTTATTCTGTACTAACAATAAATGAAATTATAGTCCAAATATAAACATTCTGCATAATGTAACATTTCCTTTGAGCTTTTATTTTATTTAACTTTCCATACTAACTTCAAGCATTACTTTTAGGTTAGTGAAATCATTTCTGTCTTTAACAACTATTACCATTCATCCATTTATACGTGAATGTCTAGTGAAACTATTTTTACTTTTATACTTATGGCCAATCAACTCTCTCAACATGGGTTTAGTCAGTGTGACCAATATGAGTAATTTAATTATTTATTCTTTCAAGGGGTGGTGATTAAAAGTAGAGAAGACAAGATAACTATGTTACATGTACGTGTCATAGTAAGGGAAATTCAGGACTTTTAAAAATATTTCCTTGTAGAATTAGGAACTAAAATTTGTTATCAAAATGTGGATTATTCATCAAGATTTTATTTTATGTTAATTGGTATAACATAAACAAATAGTAGTTTAATAAAATTTTAAACGTAGAACCTTCTGTCACGTATAGTAAAGAATACCTAAGGCCAAAGGGTTAAAACTTGCGTTATATTACATTTCTTCTGTTAACAGATAAATATTTAGTAAAGTTCTTAAAAGACTGATGACTTACTATCCTTCCTAAGTTTTGTTAGAAAGAAACAAAAGATTGGTAAAATATGATCTGTTCTGTTTCCAGACCACCAGATGTTTTGTTACTGGTTTCCAACAAATAATGGGGTTATTTATCAATTTATTATGAAATCTTTGGTTTTTTTAACCATTATAACTATTCCCTACAGGCTGTTTGTCTGTTATTGAGCTCAGACTGGAACAGACAAGGGGAATTGTGCCTGAAATGTTTGAACTGCATTTGTAACTGGTTGCTACGAAAACCTTTGAATCAAGACAGGGAAGGTATGTAGTGTGTGAGATGTTTAAATTGTATTGTTAACTGGTTACTATGGGAACTTGTGTCAAGACATAGAAGGTGTGTTGTGTCTGAGATGTTTAGCCTATGTTGTTAACTGGTCACAATGGGAGCTTGTATGATGATATGGGAAATATGTTTGAGGTGTTTGAATTGTATTATTGACAGTTTGCTATAGAAACTATTTAATTAAAATATGGAACGTTTAGTGTTCCTAGGACTGCTTTTCACAATGAAATTAGAATCTTGAAAATTCTGTTTTATTTCAAGATTAATTATTTTTTAACTAAACATCACTATAAGTTAAAAGGGTTTAAAAATTGTGAACATTATTCTCAGTTACACATGTTAGACTAACAACACGTGTACCTACTTTCAGAAGAAATCATGACACCAACACTTCCTTGTGCACAATTGCTTTATTTTTATAATGTTAAAAGAAAAACATGCCTTACATTTTTCTGTGGACAGTGCAATCCACCATCTTTAGCAGGTGCTGGTACTAATGTGTATAAGAAATTAAGAGATGAATATGTATTGAATTACCTCTTTTTTTTTTTCATTGAAAATTCTATATATATGTTCTCATCCAATGCAGTATTCCAACTTTATTCCTTGCTAATGGTGTCCACTGCTAAGTTACGTTTTTGGAGCAACCATAACTTTTAGCATTATCTTGGGTCAAAGCATGGAAGGGATGGGCCAACACGGCTAATAAACACAAGTGGCAAAATGGTTTTTGTCATCAGCAAAGCTGTGGTTGGGGTGACAATGAAATTAATCTCCAGAAATCTTGGTTCGCATTCACTGGAAGGAACAGGAATGATACTCAGGGTGTGTTCCAAATGTAAGTTTTCTGGAACCTTTTTGTCAGTGAAATACTGAATATATCTGCATATTGTATCTTACACTTAGCTGAAGTCTCACTTATAATTTTCTGAGCTCCATCTCGCCAAATGTTAGATGAGCATCAATATTTTCAGGCCAGAGATTTTATTCAGCAATCTTGCACACTGTGTTATCTCCATATTCACTACCAAGTAACCTATTTTTAATCAGTTTTTTGTCACAGTTCTGTAAAAAGTTTCAAGATTAATTGTTTTTACAATCTGTTGTGGAGTGAAACTGCCAGTAAATTAAGATTTTTGGCAGGATTTTTATAATATGGGTTTGGAACCATCCATCCTTTAAAAGTTTGTACAAGAGTATTTATCTTTTGATCTGCCTTGTACAAGTGAGTATTACACTCTTGTAAGTCCAAACCGAATTTTGATAATTCTTGGAAAGCATCACACATCAATCCGAAATCCAAAAGAAATTTTGTAGTTGTAATTTTTCACTGTAAGCTTTCAAATACACATTTCTCTTTTATGTCTCTTGTTAAATCATGCTTCACTTCTTCCCAAATGTTGCACTAGCACTTCATAGTGTTCACAGATTGCTGAAACTGACTGGAAACTAGATACCATTCATTGAGTGGATCAGACAGTTTTCAAAAGTTGAATCTCCAGCAAACTCGCACACACACTTTCACTGTTATTTTCAGGTGACATCTGAGAGAAGACATAAAGTTTATCAATAAACTCTTTAAATCTGTTGATCCCTGAGACTGATTTTACAGTGATACTCGCCCAAAATTTCTAATCTGTGATTAGTACAGCACCGCACAGTTAAAAAAGAAATTTATCTTTCATAAGTTTCTTTACTCCACTTTTATTCCATAACATCATGGCTGGACTTTCACGTGTCACTCAAATAGCTTTTTAGGTAGTCTTCATTCATTCTGTAAGACTAAAGACAATCAGTTAAAGAATCAGAAATTAATTTTTGTGCAGCAAGGTTTTCAAGTTCAGTTAAGTCCAGAAATAAATTTTCCAGTGAGTTCATTCTATTATCTGGGATACATGTTCAATTCTACACTATTAATGTAGATATAGTAAGTATGTTAATTAGTTGTTGTTTTTAATTTCATCACTTACATGATTCATGTTGTTAACACATGTGTTCACTGAGTGAAGGATTTGGTCCAGGTCAGATCCATTACATGATTCATGTTGTTAACACATGTTCACTAAGTGAAGGATTTGGTCCAGGTCAGACCCATTACATGATTCATGTTGTTAACACATGTGTTCACTGAGTAAAGGATTTGGTCCAGGTCAGATCCATTACATGATTCATGTTGTTAATACATGTTCACTGAGTGAAGGATTTGGTCCAGGTCAGATCCATTACATGATTCATGTTGTTAACACGTATTCACTGAGTGAAGGATTTGGTCCAGGTCAGATCCATTACATGATTCATGATGTTAACACGTGTTCACTGAGTGAAGGATTCGGTCCAGGTCAAATCCATTTAGTTTTTGTAATTCAGAATCAAAATTATGAAGTGATAGCTTTTCTTTTGCTACCTTATATTCTGTGAGAAACATTCTTGTATCAATCATCTTTTCCTGAGATAATCCTTTCACATAAACATTTTCAGTGGTCTCTTTTTCAGCTTCAGCCATCAATTTTACCACAGTTTTATGTCCCATGGTTTCTTTGTGATTGAAATGTTTTGTTCCACAAAGTCAGAGTTCTTTCTGTTGACTTTAACAAAAACAAGTTTTTTCATTGTTGACCCATTCTTTAGAAACATTCATTCCTGCCTTCATTTCCACTATAAACGTTCTAATTTTATGGCAAAGTGTACAACTAACTTTATTATTTCTAATATTCAACCAACTCTATTTCCTGCAAAAATCTTTTTTTGTTTGTTGGCAGTACAGTAGCTAGGCCAGTTGTTGTCAGGTAGCTTGTGGACACCAGGAACAGAAACACTATTACTTCCTGTTCTTGGGTTGCTTCCTCACGTATTCTAGTTTTTTTATTTATAGAATATCAGAAGAAACTTGTAATTTGTTTTATTTTTATGTTAGAGTGTTTTCTGAAGACACAGTAAAAAGGATATACACTTCTGGCCACAATAAAAACAAACACCGTAGAAGATAAAAACACACACACACTCAAACTGGTAACATCACCTCAACTAAGCATATCAGACCAAAACAACTTATACCCAAGATTCACGGGCATGCACAGGTTTTGTCTTGGCTGAGAAGGCACCGCGCAATCAATTACTTCATGTGTCTACCTTGTGACTTATTTCATTTTAACAAATGTATAGTCCAAACCTGCATACAAGTCAGTTTGGCTTTTGGTCACCTGTTCCTCAGTCCCAAGTGGTCTCTGAACTCAGTATTACAACCACCCAGGCTGGTTCTAATCTACCACTGCTCAGTTGAGTCTTGTAAGTCAGAATGAAGTCATATTCATACTAACTGATGTTGGTCAAGTCTTGTGGGTGTTAAAACAAGGTGACCATTGATGGTCTCTATTCACACCTCATGCTACACTGATGAATCACCAAACAAGCAGTATGTTTTCACACTTCTTTCAACTTTGTCATTTGTACCACTTCTAGTTTGATATCCTTTTGGTTTTCTTGTGGACAAAAGATTTGCTTAAAGGGGAAAATTCACACATTCAGGTTTTGTCACCTTTCCCCTTCAATATGAAATATGATGCCAGTACACTGTGCTGCTGTGTACCATTTCAAACAAAGTCCCAATTGTTAGAAGATGTGCAGAGTTTATATTACAGTAAATATTGTCCAATGATACCATTTACAACATGCACTTTGTATACATACAGAGAAGAAGATTGCCTGTCCTTCTTTGTCTTCTGGAGATATTGGGTCATGTTGTCCACCAAAAAATATAAAGCATGTTTTTATATTAACATTATAAGAATAAAGTCACTTCACATAGTAATATTGATGTTGGGATTTTTACTGGGCATTCTTAGTTGTTCTCATTAATAAAACTTTTTTTTTAATAGATCTCCGTAATAATGTATAAAATACATGTGTGATGTGTGACAATATCCTGACTAAACGTTTGTTATTTTTGGGTGGTAGGAAACGTATTGTGGATTTATATTTATTCAATTTTCTGTAGTTCAACTAGAAGCAGCTCTTGGGAGTTTTTATGGTCCAAATGAACCACTTTCAGAAGTCATAATTCTGGAATATCGTGACCAAGTAGGACATCTTGCTCGTAGATTCTTTCACCATCTCCTCAGGTCAGCCCTTTCTGTAAACTGTAAATATTCCAGAAGCCCTAGAGAGGGAAAAACATTATTGATTTTTGTCTCTTCTTAGATTAGTTAAGATACAGTGTGCTGTTTTGTAAGCCATATTTTCCAAAGCTATATAGAATGCCGTCAAACCTTTGGGGGTTTTTGCATATAAAATTCTCAACAAGTTGGTTTCTCTACATCACCGATTGAAACCTTTGGGTTTGTTAAGATACACGCCTGTGTGATCTATTACCCTGTTTTTAATAAAATTTATCCAAGCTCAAACTTAGCATGTAACCCAAACTAAAAAACCCATGTAACTCAGTAAGTAACCCTAGGTAAAAACCCAAGGTATTCAATTGTCACACAAGTTGAATACTCAAACAAAACAGCTGGAAATGTTACCCAAATAGTTCTTAGTTATAAGGATAATGGTTGGCTAATTTATTAATTGTTTTGAGTTCAGAAAGTTTTCACAAAATTCAGTTCGAAAAATACAAAGATATGGTGGATTTTAACACCTGTGATTGAGGGCTTAAATCAAAAGAATGAATTCCAAGAAATACTGTTTAATTCATTAAAGATCACAAGTGTGTGAAGTACAAGCTAACATTTTCATTATCACTTCTCCAGGTGTTTCATTTCACAATAATTCGATCTTTTAATTTGTTTTCCAGTTATGAATTGATTTATGATCTGTCATTAAGTGTAGGAGTGAAGAAATATCAGTAAAAAAAAATTATTAAATTTAGTTTTTCTCTTCACAGATATCAGCGTTTTGAGAAAGCATTCCTATTGGCTGTTGATTTGGACTGTCAAGATTTGTTCTTGGTAAGTTTAAATTGAAGTCTTTCTCAGAAATAGCTTATTAATCATTCATAAATTCATAGGATAAAGTGGGGGGGGAGTCTGAAATTTGTTGCTTCAACAAAATATATTATTTGTCCATACTAGGTAATTTTAAAAGTTTTGGTACATGGCATGGACAAACACCTGTTAATAAAGTAATATTAATATTTACATTCAGAACAACTTGGCATGGCCAGGTGGGTTGAGGCATTCGACTCGTAATCTGAGGGTCATGGGTTTGAATCTCCATTGCACCAAACATGCTCGCCCTTTCAGCTGTGAAGGTATTATAATGTTGTGGTCAATCTCACAAGTCATTGGTAAAAGAGTAGCCCAAGAGTTGACGGTAGTTGGTAATAACTAGCTGCCTTTCCTCTAGTCTTACACTGCCAAATTAGTGCAGATAGCCCTCATATAGTTTTGCGTGAAATTCAAAAAACAAACAAACATTCAGAACAAGATTTTTGATGTTTTGTTTTTGTTTGTTTCCAGAAGTTAACTTTTTAGGTATTCTTGATTTCCTATGAATTCAACAGTATATTGTATACCTGATAAATGTATATTGTTGCACATTTGATTTTTATTGGTACTTTATGTATGAACTTTAATGATCTCTGAAAGAAATTTTAATTTAATAACAATTTTAAAATTATTTCTATTCATGTACTTTGTTTCCCACTTCTAATACCAGTTTAATGTAATATTCAAAATTATTATTCATTTCTGATTGATTTTAAAAAATAATGATCTGATACCTAATATAGTTATTTCACACTCTTAAAAATAAGTGGCCTGACATGGCCAAGTGCGTAAGGTGCGCGACTTGTAATTCGAGAGTCATGAGTTTGCGCCCACGTCGCGCCAAACATGCTCGCCCTCCCAGCCATGGGGGCGTTAAAATGTGACGGTCAACCCGACTATTCATTGGTAAAAGAGTAGCCCAAGAGTTGGCGGTGGGTGGTGATGACTAGCTGCCTTCCCTCTAGTCTTACACTGCTAAATTAGGGACGGTTAGCACAGATAGTCCTCGAGTAGCTTTGTGCGAAATTCCAAAAACAAATAAACAAACTCAAAAATAAGCTATTCAAAGTTGTTTTTTGGGTATGAAGCTATCAGCTTTGATATACAAGTTGATGTAAAAATAAAATAACCTTCAGAAAGTATAACTGATTGTCTCTTCATCAGTTTTGTACGTTTACATGGAAACAAATGATATTTTTTTTGCATTCGTTCTCCATTACAAACAGTTGTGTTTGGCAAAGAAAAATATTTATTTATAAATATCTTTTACTTTAATAAACAAAACAACTTAGGATTTACATTATGTGGCTGAGATGAAAGGACAAATGGCCCTAGCTGAGGTAGCACTTCAACATGCAGATCGCTTGGACGTTGGATCTGTGCTTACTGGAAGTGGTAAGGCTTGTTTTTGTCATGTTATACTAGATCTGTACTTACTGGAAGTGGTAAGGCTTATTTCTGTCATGTTATACTAGATCTGTACTTACTGGAACTGGTAAGGCTTGTTTCTGTCATTTTGTACTAGATCTGTGCTTACTGGAAGTGGTAAGGCTTGTTTCTGTCATGTTATACTAGATCTGTACTTACTGGAACTGGTAAGGCTTGTTTCTGTCATGTTATACTAGATCTGTACTTACTGGAAGTGGTAAGGCTTGTTTCTGTCATGTTATACTAGATCTGTGCTTACTGGAAGTGATAAGGCTTGTTTCTGTCATGTTGTACTAGATCTGTGCTTACTGGAAGTGGTAAGGCTTGTTTCTGTCATGTTGTACTAGAATTGTACTTACTAGAATAGGTAAGGCTTGTTTCTTTCTGTCATGTTAAACTAGATCTATATTCATTAAATGTGGTAAGATCTGTTTCTGTCATGTTATACTAGAATTGTACTTACTAGAATAGGTAAGGCTTGTTTCTATCATGTAACACTGGATCAATAGTTACTGGAAACTCTAAGATTAGTTGTTTCCTTTAATGTTATCTTAGATGCTGGACCGGTTCGTGATAGAAATGATAATATTCATTACAGTAATGTTAATCTGCATTCAAGATCTGTATTTAATGTATGTAATAACATTTTCTCTTTTGTAGTTCTCAGTTTTCCATTTGATCTGTGCATTATTGAAAAGAAAATTTATATAATGAGTATATTTAATTTCAAACTTTATAATTCTCAATATAAAATTATGCTTTTTTTGGTATGCTCTGATTATTAAAGGTGTTCTTTAATGTTAATGGATTTGTTGAAAGCTATTAAAATTATTTAAATTGACAGGTAATTACAACTGGTTTTACTCTGTTCATCAGATACTGGAGAATCTGTCAGCTGTGATGATGAAACAACAGAATTTTCAGATTGTAGCTCCTCAGATTGTCAAGATGACAGAAACAACAACCAGCATTCTACACTTGAGGCTACTGTACCACCTTCAAAAGCCCCTTGCCGTTTACATCCTCAGTCATCTTATATAGGTTCTCCAATACAAGTATTTCCAACTGAGCTCTGCACACCATTGGTCACAACCCAAAGAAATCCTTGTCTTTTTGTTTCACCTCAAGACTTAACACGTCAGGACCTGCAAGCTCCAATAGGCACAGCAGAAGAAAGTCTGGAATCTTCTGTTTCAAGAAGGAACTTAACTCATCACATAAAACAATCACCAAATATTGAAAACAAAAACCCTGATACATCAGTACCTACAGTCCCAGCAGGTTTTTTCGGTACGACAAGGACTTTAACTGAACAAACCACTCAACCTCCAGTATTCAGAGCCCCAGCAGACTCTGGACCTTTCCGTCCAACAAGGATTTTAACTGAACAAACCCTGCAATCTCCAGCAGACTCTGGACCTTTCAGTCCAACAAGGACTCTAACACAACAGGCTTTACAATCTTCAATATCCAGAGCCCCAGCAGACACTGGACCTTTAAGTCCAACAAGGACTTTAACTGAACAAACACAACAAACACTTGTATACACAGCTTCAACAGGCTCTGAAATTTTCAGTCCAGTGAAGAAGTTAACTCAACATGCACCACAGTCTTCAGTATCATCAGTATGGACAGGTCCTGAACCTTTTGTTCCAATAAGGACTGTAGTACAGTATCCAGTACAATCTCCACAGTTTAAAAATGTGATTACTTATAAACCTATGGCAAGAACAGAACATCCACAGTTGCCAGCAACAGTGAACCCAGCACAAGTATGTCTTGCTTCCTCTGTTACAACAAAGACTGTGTTGCCACAAACCCATAATTTGTTAGCTTCATCATTTGTAGAACACAGTGGCAATAATCAGAGTTTTGGACTTCATCAGACGAGAATCTCTGGTCAAGTAGAATGTTCCAACACTCTTCTGCGTACTGAAGCCGTCACTTCACTCCGTCAACCACAACCTTATGTAAACACCAGGAATAATCAGGTTCTTTTACAGCCTCCACATCCAACTATTTCCCACAATGTAGCTAATAGCTCATGGATTGGTTTCCAGAACACTGCTAGATCTTACAACATGAATCTTAGACAAGGTCAGCCTAGTCATGGTCATTTCAATAGGACAGCTATACAAAGAGAAACAAGGTTTCAGCCATTATATAGAGGCACAGCCACATGTCAGATGCTAACAAGAAGCACATGGACACCATCTCAAGTGAGTTCTGTTTTCTTATACTGTATACTGAAATATAATGTTTTGCAATTCACAGTGCAGCCATTCATCACCAGAAGTCCTTATCAAAATGAACAAAGTACAATAATTTGAGCAAGCAGTTCAAGACACTTTTGAAAATCAAGCAGAACATTAAATTTCAAAAGTTGGAACTTTTGCTGGACATGTTGCTAAGAAACACATAAATTGTGTACTGTTATTAACAAAATTCTTGTCCTTGAGCTCAAAAAAATAATAATGTTGGTTAAAATTGAAAGAATGGTTAGGAGTAGAAGTTTATTTTTCTAATCCAATGTAAAATTTTCTTGCATGATTTTTTTCAGCAACACTACTTAACATCAGGTGGTCAACCTGGAGCATACCAGTGGCCACAGTGTTACAGCAGTGGTTTCACACCTGCAAGATCAGTATTGGTTGGACCTTCTTCTGGACATTATCCTCAATCTTTTTATCACCCAGTGTGGCAGGATAAACAGCCACTGGTACACACAGGTGATGGTTGTAGTCAAAACTGTGGTGCATCTGAAGGGTTGTCAAAGCTAGGTAATCAGCAGTTCCATTCATCAGGCTACAACTACACTTGTGATCCAAATGAACACTTTGTTGACAGGTAAGGTTGTTGTAAAAACGTTGTGTAAATGGTAACAAATTACCTAAAGTTGGTCTTCGGTTAAAGAATCAATAAAAAAAAAAATTAATAATGAGTTGAACATTTACTAAGTTTTTTTACATTTTTCTATTCAAAGATGTTTCGCTAATGCTTTTTGTCAGATCATTTAGTTTAGAAACTTTCACGCCCTTCCTCTTTCCAACCCTTAACTGTTACTTATACTTCTTGTTTACCTTAATGATGTTACTCCCCCATCATTAGCATCAGTATCACTGACTATCTAGTGGATTTAGGTTCAATAGAAGCTTGACTGTTCAAGTTCTTTTATTTCTGACATTCCTTCATTGGTGATCAATGGCTGCTTTGGATTCTGTCAGAAGGATTCACTGTCCTGTGTCTTTCCACACATCCTACGTCTCTTTCTTTCCTGTAAATCTGGTAACCAACTAGTACCTGTTGGAAGCAATTGGGAATTGCCACTGAACCTGTCCTCCATCTGTTCTTGCTTTTACATTGTACATTGGTGGTCAGAAATTGATTAATTTTGTCTCAACTGCTCCATTTCTGTGCCCTGATTCACCATGGAGATTTTTCTCACATTGAGGGTTGTGAATAATGAAAATGGATATCTCCAGTGCCTATCTACATATACAAGTATCACACCAGTCTTGTCCTTATCTTTGCTTTGTCCATCTCAGAGTTGTTTATCAATTTTGGGTACTCCCTTCAGCACCTTACTTATTTTGCCAAATAGTCTGAGCATTTGTTTGGCATCTCCATGTTCAGGGGCTGCAGTTTCATTATTACATATACAACTGGCTTCATATGGCTTATTCTGAACAGGAATCAACCAGTTATACCAGATAACTCCTTTCAATGACAGGTTGAATAGGCTCATTAATCAAACTGGAGAAGTCATTCTTCAGACCCACTCAATATCTTGTTCATTTGGGGATCTTTATTTACACTTGTATAAGTTAGCCCAGCCTTCTTCATTACACTTTCATTCAATGAAACAGTCATTTTGCCAAATCTTCTTGACTTGGTCACATAATGCTTGTGAGATTCTATTGCTTTTGGGGATCTGGTTATTAAGGACATCACTGGTCATTCTTGGTTGTCCTTTCTGTGAGCACTTCACAATTAATAGAACTTTGTTTGGGATTCCTGTTTCATTCCATTTCTCTTCTCTTTTCCATGTGGGACAATATACTCTGGTGGCTAGACAAATCCCATATTTTGGAGGGCATACCATTTCCACCTCTGTGTTCAGACTTACATCTTTTGAAGAGGGCACCCAATCCAGAAATCCCTTTGGGGGAAGATGTTGGATCTCTTAAATTGGGCCTAAACAAAGCACATCGAATTAATCTTATTCTGTGTCATGTAACAGATGCTTTCACTCTTGTCACAGATCATCTTTTGTGCCTAGACCAGCTATATCTCACAGTGAGGGTATTAGATTCTATAAGTTTCAGGGATTTTTGCCATTAGTTGGGTTTTCCCCATGCGGAAGCCTTTTGCTACCTCTCTTTTGGTTGCCTGGCTCTGTCAGGCAATGTCAGAACTGGTCATACAGCTATCTTTATGTGTACCCACCCTCCAATAACTTTGAGTAATTTCTGTCATCCACTTCACTCCTTATTGGGTCCTCCTGATTGCTCTTTAGCCAGCTCAGTCTCAGTTACAATGACTGTTCCTTTTTCCTCCTATCCCTCTACCACTTTCTTCGTCAACCTCAGTCATGTGCCCTACATTTCACTCTTCATGTCCTTTGTCTTCATGCCTGACTTCAGCTGTTGGTGATGAGTTCTGGTTTCACAAGTGGAAGGTATTTTATAATTGGTCTACAACTTATAGTTTTTCTGTTGACCAGCCTACTGTGGCTTATGTGGTGGAATTTCTTATCAGGCTCTTTGAACTTCTTGCTTTTGGAATGTCAGGCTGCTTTATCTCATACATTTTGTTTATCCTGATACTATAAAGTTTTTACTTCCCCTGTCTTTACCATGTTCGTGTGTTCCTTTTGGACACATCACCCTCCCAGGCAGCCTACACTTCCAGATTGGGATGTTAATGTGATCCTCCATTTGAATTACTTTAATTCTGTTTCATGTTTCATCATTCCTTTAAAATGTATTTCTTTATTCTCTTATCCTGATGGTCATATTTGTTTGATGTAGATATTTCATTTACCCTTCATCATCCTACCTATCTTCTTTCTCCTGAAGACCTCAGAAAGGTGGTTCCTAATTTTTTCCTATCTCCCTTCCTTCTATTTCCCATTTTTACCCTCGACTGGATCTGGATAAGCTTCTGTGCCCAGTAAGAGCATTTTGTTTATTATATTGCCTGTACTGCTTCATTCCAGGGTGTACCTTCCAAACTCTCTGTACCCTAGTAGTCCTTAACCTTTTATAATCTTTCACTTTTAACCCCTACCAGTTTGTCCATCATTTAATTTGATTAGCTTTTTCCTCTAGAATTTGTTCCTGGTGTCCACCTAACAGATATGACGCCTCACCTATTCCCTTGCTTCTCGTCTTCGTTGTCTTCTGGAGGATATTCTGTGATCCAGCGTGCTGACCAAATCCAGTAAATTCATTGCCCACTATCTTCATCATATGGTGATTTCTTCTTCATCGGAGTTTCATCTACCCATTTTTTAGATTTTGATGCAACTCTGACTGGTATGTTTCTATTCATACTTTCTTTTCTTTTCACTGGCCTTCTCATCACTCATCATTAATTGGAAACTGGTCTTTAGCAAGTGTTACTTCATCAGTTATTGTTTAACTTCAAATCTGCACTGTACAGTCATGATGATTTGCACTTTATTTCTATGGCTATTTATTGAGATGGGGTATTCCTCAAGATTCACTTACAGGTTCATGATCTTGTGATAATTTGCTTCACAGGCATGCCTGTCTCAGGCCAGTACCACCTATGGACTGTTTATGATCTTGTGATATTTTGCTTCATAGGCATGCATGTCCCAGTTCAGTACTGCCTATGGACTGTTCAGATAAAATAGAAAGGGTTTATTTCTCATTCCTGCATTGCCTAGAATAAATAACTCAGTATGATCTGCTTTTCAAAATAAGGTTTCTTAGTTACCTGCTGCACTATCTTAAGTGTTGACGTTCATCTGGACTCTCCTCTGCATTAACACCCTCCTTTCTTAGAGTGTAGTGTGGGAGTAATTAACACTTTCTAGTTCCAGGCCACTGTGGTGGTTGACCCACATGAAGGTACCCTGTTGAATGAGTTCCTCACAATATCCATTCAGTTACAGGATAGGACAGTGGTGATCTGTAGGTGTAAATGACATGATATATTCCTTTTTTTGATAAATTATGACAATTGGAGGAAGACATCAAAATGCATTTCACCCCTTCAGTTTAGAGCCCTTATTCTACCTCACAGGGAGTCGATACCTTATGGGCTGGCTTTGGATTCAGAGTGAACTAATCAACACAAGTCCTCACTAAGTTTTGGGTTGTCTATCTTCCTCCCTCGCTTTCCTCTTCCTATGTTGTGTGTTACAGAGGATGTTCATGGGATTGCTCCAGTTCTCTCCTTGGCTTTCACTTCCTCTGTCCTCTTGCAAGGATGATATTGCCAATTATGTAGTCCTGACCTGTTGGGTAGAGGGAGTTAATTGCACATGATAGACATCCTTTTGAAACTGGATGTCAGGTTCTCAGATCAAAAGCTGAGAATAATCCCAGTGTTATACCTGGTAATTAAAGTGGGTCTCAATCCCCTAGTTCTTGTGTGGGTTTGAGGTGAAAATGGTATGATCCTTACATAGATATCAGTCCCATGTGGGTAGATTTTGGATTTAATTGACTTACCAAGTACAGTCTGATATGCCCTAACCACTCTATGCCAAGGAGTGCATCCTTTGTTTACCCATCTTTCTCATTACAGGATTGAGTTACAGTATATTTCTATGTTTAAGATCATCTTCCTGCCACATCCTCTCCCACCTGGATGCTCTCCTCTCATTTTCTGCCCTTATCTCTCTCACATTCCACAGTTGGACAAGGAGTATATCTGACTCTTTTTTAATCTGATTCTCTCACTTCCATGGGTATCATTTAGATGTTTTAGGAGGAAACTTTTCTTGCATCTGGTCTGTCCTCTGTATGAATGTAGGATTCTAGCTAGTCTTATGAGATGGGGTAACTACAGTATTAGAAGATTTTGTACATTTCACCATTTCTCTGTCAAACTTCAAAGTGACAGCTTGGTCCAGAAGAAATGTAGAGGCAGCCATTCAAGTCCCATGAGCATGTCATTCTTTATTGGATAGGCAGTGATGCATGATGATTTGCATGAGAGACAATGGGAGAGAAGAAGACTTGTGGCATACATAAAAAGTTTGCATATAGAGGGCAGCACTGACATAAAATAACTAATCTGGTGAGAGGATGTGAGTACTTATTGGAAATATATTTCCAGTGAAGGAAAGTTATAACTTTTATTCCTGTAAGCTTATGTGACCCATACAGTTTTAGTTTTACCCCCGTAAAAGCTGATTTGACATGTTTAGATAGGATAGTTAAGATTTAAATTATTTTTGCATTATTCCATTTCTGAATGCTATATATTTAACAGTTTTATACCATGAATATTAGGTTTTTGTTTTTGATAACAAAAATACAAGTTTTCCCTGTACTTAAGAGTTACATAGCTTTATGTTTCTCTGTATATTTAGACTGATACTAAGCCTATGTTTAAAGTTGGAAAGTTTGTGAATTGTTACAAAAAGCAGATAATATGAATTATGAAACAGAGCCGTTTTTTGCATATGAAACAATGGTTTTACTTCCAGCAGAAAAAGGTTTTCCAAAATGTCCACATCTTTTTTTTAATAATTTTTCAGTCTATAAGCTCTATTTTGACTGTGCAAGTGAGGAAAAAGTTTTTATGAACCACAGAGACAGAACAAGCAAAAGTACAAAAAATAGATATATGTGAAAATTTCAGAGTTAGAGATGTATAGCACAGATAGCCTACACATAGCATTGTGCAAAATCCAACAAATAATTTAAAAGCCCATTTGATACTAAAATAAATAATAAAGGAGTTGCACAGATTTTGATAATCACTGAATCAAAACTTACACTGTGAAGAGTTACGTTGAATAAAATACAAACAGGCACGTATATTAGGATATCCATTGTTACAGCTATTAGTAAAAACTGTTAAATTCTTGAAAACACCAAAACTTATTTCATTTATTTCAGTGATGAAATACAAGCAAAGCAAAATTCTGAAGAAAAGACAATTGACAAAACTATGCAAGAAGACGAACAAGGTGGGTAATGCAATTCATGTTGGTGGTGTATACACGCACTCACTTTTACTCATAAAAACTCAGAGATGCAACTTATGATACGGGGATCGAGAAATGTTTGTAAACTGTTATATAATTGGTGAGTTTTCATGTACCTTTCACTACATAGTTCATTTTATCACTTAACCCTATAGATTTCAAAAGTTTTTTTTATAAACAGAATTTATTCCAACAACTCATTTCTACCAAGTTTAATATTTTTTATGTCATGCATCATTGAAGAATCAACAAATCTTTTATTCTTTCTGTAGAGGGAGCTTTATTAAAGAGACCATCGCATCTCAACCAGTCTGTGTAGTGCATTGTCAAACATTTTGAATTTAACATACAAACTGTGCTGAAAAACAAACAATTTAGTGAACATATGAGAAACACAACTCTTTCATAAGTGAAGGAAGTTTGAGATGTAATGACATGTATTAATACTCATAAGTTTTAGTTTAATAGTATAGTAAGTCCAGTATGTGTGTGTGTGTATAATTTGTGAGAGGTTTGTATTTGCTGTTTCTAATACATTTCTTTGTGATTTTCTCTTATTTTACTGTGTGACTTAATTAGAATGCAATTATTTTCACTAATATATATATGTGTGTGTGTGTGTATAACATGCTAATTATAGTATAGCACACTGGTAATACTCAAACCAGTTACAAAATAAACATTGTGTAACTTGCCACACTTTCAACAGGAGTTTGACAGCAACTCTTGTGTTCGTGTCATTCTGTGACTACATAGATTTTAGTGTTATGCTCCTATAGTTACATATAAAATACGTTTTCTCTTTGCAGAACATTCTGAAGAGGAAGACTTGGTAAGAACTGAAGTGTATTTCACTAATTTATGTGTCATTTTACACATCTTACCAAAATATTTGTGTATTCTTATATAAAAATAGTTCTTGAAAAGGTGTACTTATGGGTGTAACATTGTAGATCAAAATTTATTTGTTATGTATGTTATAAATATATACATATGTACGTCTTTATCGTTTCAAGCTATACTGTTATTTATTTCATACTGGATTAGGCTTACTGTGTCACGTGAATAGTAAAACCAAGCTCTAAGTTTTATTATGTACTGCTACATGAATGTCAGAACCAAACTACCAGTTATATTATACACCTAAGGCTGTTGATATATATTAGAATAATGTTAGAATATTTTTCCAACCTTTTACAAAAATCATAAATTAATTTCAAACATTATTCAAGTGTTGCTATTTAAGTAGTAATATACCGACTCAGCTATTTGTGCCACACGCAACTACATTTGTAACTTAAAAGGAAATGTTTAACCTTACGTGCAAAGTGCTCCTCGTGTGTTTTTATTTGTATGTTATGTAACTTGTATGTTACTTTTTTATGACAGTATTGTCCTAAATTTCACATTCAGGGTCTAAAATCAGAAAGTGTATGTGTAATGTTCTTTTTCTTAACACATTTTTTTATATAGGAAGGAGCCAGAGTGAAGTTTGTTCATTTTGGAGTTGTTTGATGTGAGGAAAGCTTCGTAATGTTCCGTCCATATTTTTTCCTTTACATTTTTATACAATGTTTGTTTTTTAATAAAGTTTTTTTTTACAATATTTCTGTATTCTTTTAACTGCCAGCCTAAGATATCCCTCACGTTGAGTGTGACAGCTAATGTAGTTGTGAGTCTGGTGGTTAGGGTACTCAACTTACAATCTTAAGGTCCAAAGTTTAATCCCCACCACTAAACATGCTTATTCTACATGGCTACTGACTGAATTAGCCATCCGAATTTAAAAACTCTTGAGTTACAAAATTACTGCC
Source organism: Carcinoscorpius rotundicauda (assembly GCA_011833715.1). NCBI lineage: Eukaryota > Metazoa > Arthropoda > Merostomata > Xiphosura > Limulidae > Carcinoscorpius > Carcinoscorpius rotundicauda. The sequence goes on along the minus strand of CM022401.1, from coordinate 334,979 downwards.
TGACCCATAATTCAATGGGACTAAAGTCAAAATGGAAAAACAAACGAACAAAAAATATAGTTGCACACAAACAAGCTTCACTTTACAAACACAAATCTAATACATAGCTTTTTGAATAACTTCCACAGGTACACACAGTAAACTTCATTTTAAATGCAAAGTTTACTTTAAACTTTTTCAATAAAGCTAAATAGTGACATTTAAACAATGTCCTCCCTCCCCCCAAATTCAGGAATATGACACAGGTCATCAAACCCTTATAGGTAGAGTTATCTCCGGTAGCAAAAATTTACTGCTTACAGTAAACTTAATCCCAAATTATTGTCATTAATCAGTGGGTAAAGTAAGAAATGCCAAATTTACAGTACTAAAATAACACATCCAAGAAGTACAAAAGTGTTCTAAGTGTGTATGTGTAATAGAAAGGTCTTGAAGTAATTTATCCAACAGCTTATTTCTATACACTGTGTATATTGCTAATAAAGTATTTTCTTTCCATCAGCTGAGGGTGTATCTGTAAAGTCTTTCTGATGCACTACAAGTTCACATACTGCATGTACACAGGGTTCTACTGCCAATCACTCGTGCAGATTGGAAGGGTATCACGTAAAGTGGCCCCGTCATGGCCAGGTAGTTAAGGCACTCAACTCGTAATCTGATGGTCCCAGGTCTGAATTCCCATCACACCAAACATGTTTGCTCTTTCAGCCTTGAGGGCATCATAATGTGATGGTCAATCCTGCTATTGGGAAAAGAGTAGCCTAAGAGTTGGTGATGACGAGCTGTTTTCCCTCTTGTCTTACGCTGCTAAATTAGGGACGGCTAGCACAGATAGCTCTCGAGTAGCTTTGCACAAAATTCAAAACAAACCAAACTTACCTGAAAGTGATACTTTAGAAATTTTCATTTGTTGAAAATATGTCATCCACATCTCTTTTGTTTCAATAGTGTGTTATCTCCTCTCACACAAATCTATCTTAATCTTCTTTTTGTCTTTTATAAGCACTACTGAAAACACACCAGTCTATATATCCACAATTTTATGCCAATATTAAACATGTATAGATCATGTGACTACTCTGCACCAATAGTATTGTTCCAACCATATTGGTGCAGTTAGCTCCCTCTGCTGCTTAATATTTTCTGTCGATTGGCATTGCATCATTCAGATACGTTTTTCCCGATTAAGTTTCTTTGACATTTAATTTTTATTTATTTTTTCTTGACATCATAACAGTTTCTGTTTGCATCTAATTATTTTAATTTTCTTTCATTTGGGAACAAAAAAAATTAAAATAACTAAATACATTAAAAATGGAAGTTTCCATTACAATCGAGAATGCTACTGGTACCACTTTCCAGGACTTCATGTGCAGAAAAGGTACAGATCTTAATCTGCAGGGTGTTGCCCAGTGACATGTCTACAGAATTATGGTACTTCAAACCTGGGTTTTATATCGGTGGTGGATGTTACTCCATTTTTAATTGTTTGTTGGGGAAACAGTTTCTTTGCCCAAAGAAACTGGACAAATTTGACAGTTTTACTTATGTCATGTGCAACCTATGTATGACAACAAAGTTAATCTGTAGGGAGAAATATTCAGAAGTTTGGACAGCAACAACTTTTCCTTTTCAATCTGACATATTTTTAAGAAAAAATACTATGAAGGAGAAGATATGAAATATCATTTTTGCCATTACCTCCTGAATTTAATCAGTCAGTCTACATTTCTTTAAAAGATTTTGCCTTCCACCCCTTTTTCAGCTTGATAATTGTGTGGGTAGTATTTTTCCCATTTTGCTTTCCTTACTAGGTGAAATTTCTTGTTCTGAATATTATATTTTTACCCCTTTACCCTGTATTAAGGTTCATGCTCAAAGATTTTCTGGTCCAACTATAGTTAGTTGTTGGTATGCCACAACTTCCTTGATTGTTGTACCAACATACTTTGGTGAACCATCACTCTTCATATCCATACTTTGACTCTTATCAATTAGGTCCTCTACTTGTTGGGGTTTGAAGCAACTGTTCATTTTAATCAGACTGGTCTAAATTTTTTTCAGTTGAACTTGGGTCCCTCCATTGGCCCACTATGATAGTTTTGTCAGTATCTGTCCTTTCTCTTAATATCTGGTTCATAAGCTGTTGTAACTTGTTGGAGAGAGATGCATTAGTTGTAGTATCATATTTAGAGGTTTCTTTATTCCCTGGTATCCAGGATTGATGTGGTTAGATGACATTTTTTTTGTCTTCTCTGGCCCCATATTTATTTCACCCTCTCTCTACCTCTGAGGAGTCATCTATCCTTGTTTCCTGTTCTCCTTCTCCCTGATCATTGTCTTCCTCTCAACATTCCCAACCTCATGCTTGTTATTCCCACACCAGATTGACTGATGCCAGCAACATAGGTAACATTATGAAGGTTTCTAGACTGGTAGTAGCCATATACCTCTACTTTTTGCTGTGTGATGGCATTTCACAACAGATCTAAAAATGCTACAAGTTTTGTCAGGGGTCTCTGCCTTCAATTTCGATCCCTACCTCCCCTTTTACATTTTCCTATTTCTTTCCCTCCCTCGCAGGATCCTACATTTCTTGGTTGTAGGAGCAACCACCACCTGTTTTGCAGAAAGACTATCAAATGGGTGTGTCCTGTACAACTGAGGTATTATTTCCCTCTCATGAAGATCCCCAAAAGTATAGATTTATCATTGATCTATCTCAGTTGAATTTGTTTCTGGACTCCTTCCTTCACCTCACTATAAAGTCTCATCTCCCACTTTGGTTGGTTATCCCAGGACTACGAATGACTTAATTTGATGTGAACGATGTCTTTCTTCACATTCTAGTTGCTCCCGATTCATATTGTTATATTCATTTCGTCCACAAGGGTCAGGTGCTCCAATTTAGGACCATGCCTTTTGGACTAACCTTGGCTTATTTTGTGTTTTTTGAGTGGAACAAACTTTTTCCCAACATCTTCACTAGATAGGTGTTAGTGCTCTTGCTTGCTTCTTCCTTTTCACAATCTAGAAACCACATTTATCTACTACTCCAAGAAGAAGCACAGGTGGGACTCCTGATAAAGGTTGAGAAATCCATGCTTACCCCCAATAATACCTTGCTTGTTTGGAGTTTTTCTTCAATTCATATCTCAGTTGAGCCTCGCCTTCTCCTCTTTGTTTCTGAGATACGGAGCAAGTAGTCCATTAGGCATCTGTCTACTTTGGGAATATGGGCTTCCTTGAAAGTTCTTATTCCCATGGGTTGAGCTCGTATGCATTCCTCTCAGTTGATACTCGTTGATTAATGGAACTTCTTCTTGGATCCATTGGATCATCCTGTTCCCCTGCCTGGCTTGTGGATTAGACAGGGACCAGACCACTTTACATCTGCTCATGAAGGTCGAGGTACTTACATTAATTCTCAGGACAATTCCAGAGTCTGGTCAGTTGAAGAATATTCACATCAACATTCTCAAACTTATGGCTGTTCATCAAGCATTTTCCCACTTCCTTCTTCTCCTACAGGTGAGAGTGGTTATAGTATGCTCCAACAAATGCAAAGTGGTCACTTATAATCACCAAGCAAGGGGACATCAAATCCTACCATGAATTGTTTTCTTGGCCAAAAGTCACCACATGGTGGTCTTAGCTTGCCATATTCCTGACACCCTGAATCTAATTTTAACTTATCTTGATCCAAGATTTTCCCCACAAACTTTTCCATCAACCCACAGGGTTTTTTGGTGAATTTTCACTCAGCATGGTTCTCTGCATAAATACTTTTGCCACCCACTGGAACAATAAATTTCCTTCCTTTTCATTTCCTGTTCTACACCCACTATCTTTGGGAATGTATGGATTTAATAAAAATTGGAGTAGTAGTCACATTTGTCCCTTAACCTTCTATTTAACTTACCCTCAGAATTCTATTTGTAATCCAAAACCTCCATGTGTTTAGTCCTCCTGGTGGTTTCATTTTGTTTGGAATAATCATAGTTCTAAATATTTGCACAGCCTCCCATACTCTTACCTCTGTCTTGGTCTGCTCTGTCAGTTTCAATCCTGATGTCTCCATCCTCACACATGGCTTTTGTCAAGTTTGCCATCTTTTCAAATCCATGTAACCTTTTCCATTCTTTTTACCAAAGGGGATGGTCTGCCTTCCATCTTTGGTCTCATTGATGTAATTTCCATCCTTCCAGGCCTTATTTTTCCCAATTGTTCATGTGGTTAACCAAGGCTTGTCTGCTTAGACTGTGCCTCGGTATCAGATGGCCTAGTTTAACATGTTTTGTTTCTCCAAGTTTCATCTCCCCTCCTTTTGTATCATGTATCCCTCATGCTCCTTTGAATTGGAATCTTCCTGTTGTCCTTTAAACCTTTTCCTATTCTTCTTATGAACCTTTGTCAACATATTATATACTATCTCTCCCTCACTTGTAGACATTGTCCATTAGATAGTTATGCAATTAATATTACCTGAATCCTCTACTATTCCACTTACATCATTTTGTGTGCAGACCAGCCCTTCCTTCCCAGGACCTTTGTTGCCCATTTGGATTTTACACCCATCTCTTTACTTTCAATCTTCCATTCTAATCTAGATCAGTTTCTTTGACTTGCTCCTTATGGTGCTATGTGGGACTTATTGACTCCTTTCAGGGCTCATGTTCCTGACTATTCCTTCCTTGGAATCCATCTGTTTCCTGTAATTCATACCATTTCAGACTAACTAGTTGGGTAGTGTTTCTTCTCATCAGTTTTGTCACGTCTTTGGCTTCTGCTCTTGTTATAGGTCATCCATACTGGAATGTAGACTACTCACAATACCTCCTGATAATACTAGATTTGGAGTGACACTGCCCTGTTCCTATAGTTTTGTACAGTAGAGACTCCCCTTTTCATTTGGTTCTTTCCCTGCCCCTGTAGTTTGGAGAACTTTGTATGCCTCATAATACTAGCAACAAGACATACATACTCTCTCTTCCTACTGTAATTCAGGACGTCGCTAACCTGCATTTACGGTGGGGTTAGTATAGACTTCTGCTGTTAACACTAGTTATAGATACTGCTCTGTTCATATGGTTAAATTGAGACAATGATGCTACCCCATAATTCCAAGTTTGGTTTGTTGTATTTCTTGCTCTTTAGCTGGTTGTGGCTGTATGACACTATATATGTAAAAACTGCTCGTTTGGGTTGAGAAAATTTTTTTTACATAGAGGAGCAAACAATATTTTGATCTTCCTCAGTCATTGTCAGGTTCACAAAGAAAGAGAGGTAACTGACCACATGTTTGAAAGGGGTTGCATAACTGAGTATTGGAATGTAGAGGGTGGGCTTAGGTGTTTGAATATTTAATTTTATTATTATTTTTTAATATAGATATAAAGGTGTTCCTTTGTATTGGTTTAATTTGGGCTTAAGTTGTTGTATAAGTAAAGCTTCTTTAATTTTGCATTTGTTTATGTTTGTTTCTTTATTTAGTATTTGAGTGTTTTCTATGGTTATGTTGTGTTTATTTGACTTGCAGTGTTTGGAAACACGTGAGGATGATTTTTAATGTTCTTTAAATATGGTTTTCATTTTTCTCCAATATAGAAGTCATGGCAGCTATCACATTATATTTTTATAAATAATGTTGGTGTGATGTTTGTCAGTGTAGTTTTTACATAGTATATGCCTTATTTTTGTACTTGGTTTTTGAATAAATATGGTATTAACTGGAATGTCATTTTGTTACTAGTTTTTGCCAAATGTTGGTTATTTGTCTGCAGCAGTATATGGTTTTGTGATTCATGAGATATATTTACTTTTGTTGGTTGATCTTGCTTTCTGTTTAAGTGTGTGCATATAGTTTTCCACAGTTTGTGGAGGAAACTTATTGATGTTGATGAATTGTTTCATTTTATCTGGTGAGCGTAGTTTTATGGGTGTTTATTTTGAGTCCCAAGGAATGTATAGTCCAGTATGGGCGATTATTTGGTGGATTTCTATTTTAAATTGTGTATCGGTTCTTGTAATTTTGAGGTTAAGAAATGATATTTGATTGCTTCCTTCTTGTTCACATGCGAAGTTACTGTTGGGATGTATAGAGTTAATGAGATTGAAAAAATTAAGTGTGTGTTCTGTAGATGTAAATCCCGCTATTGTGTCATCTACATATCTGTACCAGTATAGTGGTGGATGTGATGCTGTGTTAATAGCTTGCGTTTCAACTTATGTCATAAAAATACTGGCTGGAACTGGTGATACTGGGTTGCCCATGCTTAGGCCATTTGTTTGTATATAGTGGTGGTTGTTGAACATGAAGTTTGTCTTCATTGTGGTGAATTCTATGAGGGTTACTAATTGGTTGCTGGAAATGTCTATTGATGGGTTAGGGTCTTGGATATAGAGTTCTAAGGCTATCTTGCAGCCTGCAGCAGTTGGAACTTCTGTAAAGTGGGATATAACATCGAAACTTTATGCCGTCTCCGTCATTTTCTGCTTGCTCATCATGGTAAAAAACCGAATTGTTGTAAAATACAAATCTCGTGTGTTTCTTTCTGATATTACTACACAACTTAATGTGCCAAAATCTACTGTTTAAAGCATAATTGCCAGGTTTAAGCTTACAGGATCAACTGCTAACCTGCCTCGTTCCGGATGTCCTATCAAAATTCTAGAGAGAACGAAGAAGAAGGTTCTCAGAGAAGTTAGTAGTAACCCTCGTTTAACACGCAATGACATACAGAAACTGGTAAGGGAAACTGGGGTTGAAGTAAGCACCTCTACAGTTATGAACATGTTATGCTCTTCTGGGTTCAAAGCATGCTGTCCTCGAACAACTCCATATTTAAAGCCTGTTCATTTAGAAGTACGATTGAGGTATGCAAGAAAGCATGTTGATAAGCCCTTTACTTATTCAAAGAGTATTCTTTTGTCAGATGAGACTAAAATCGAGCTTTTTGGCCACAATGATGTTTGCAATATTTTCTGTAAGAAGGGGGAATGAAATCTTCCAAAGAACACGGTCCCTACAGCTAAACACATAGGTGGCTCGATCATGCTGTGGGGTTCCTTCAGCTCTTCTGGTGTGGGCAGCCTTCACCACATCAACAGAATGGTGAAAAAAGAAGAGCACGATATATTGGGCACTTATATCAAGAATGATGTTCGGAACCTGCACCATGGGCGTCATTGGATCTTCCTGCACAACAATAACCCTAAGCACACATCGAAATCTGTGCAATCCTGGTTGCAGAGGAACCATATAAGCATTTTGGAATGGCCATTGCAGTCACCCACTATCAGCCAAATTGAAAACATTTAGCATCAGTGTCATCTGAAAAACTTGCAAGAGTTGGAGGCCTTCTGTGAAGAAGAATGGAAGAAAATACTGATCTTGGAGGGCTATGAGGAAAGACTGAACCAAGTAATTCACCTGAAAGGCTACACAACTGACCATTAAAGTAGATACATGAACACCTTCTGCCCTTCCTATGTTTGGTTATAAACAGTTTGTCATTTAGTTTACATAAAAATTTATGTTGATGTGTGTTATTTTAATAAACTATACTTGTATTAGCCTACTCGTGATACTTTTTAAGTTATGAGCAAAAAACCACTCAGGGCACAGGGGTACGAACTGCTTGAAGGGCAGTGAATATAAACTATTTGCCAACCAACATGCTTTGCCAGGAATCTGAATATTACCATTCTGGATACTTAGATCAATAATGTCAAAGATATGTCATCAACATGAGGGGTAGTACAGGAAACTGTAGAAGGAGCCGTCAAAAGTGTAAAGGTGTGATTTTAACAATAATCAATGAAAATGAACTACTGCAAGAAACGATATTTTCATGTTACTTTACTCTCACTCAGTTAAAAACAAGAAAGTGTGGATGATAAAGGGAAACTGATATGTTTGAAGGACAGATTTGCTGATAAAATACATCACAGTGAATATAGTATAAAAAGAACAAAGTGATTAAGGTTTGTTCTTTGTATGCAAACAGTGATGCAACTATATTCACTGTGCTTTGTAAAGTTAATTAGGACTAGAATCTGATCAAGTGGTCTGAGGGGTTGAAGGTTCTGGTTGAACATTGAAGACTTGCAACAGTCCTAGCTGCAAAATGTATGTCTATCTACTGGTTTATATCAACATCTTACCACATTCTAAAAGCTGCATCTTCTTCCAAAGATCAATGTGATATTCTACTAGAAGAGTGTTTACTTGTATAGACCACGAACTCTTTCAAAGACTTGAGGTTTCTTCACATCTTCACCGTACAGGGACCATCTTAAGAGGCCGAGAGGGAGAACATGTAATTTTCACTGAACTTCAACTTGAGAAACATCTAGTGTAATCACAAAACATTTCACCAGCTATCTGGTGAAATCTAGTTCAGGTATGATTCACAATATAAAGACTGCTTCGGCTTTCATTTATGACTGTTTCCACATTCTTTGGAAAGGTAAAGTTCATAAAGTGAACATTGTTTTCCCACAGATGGCATTGTAACTTCACTTTATTTAATAATCAAGTAAAACAAAAAGAGATGCTGCATACTAATATATCTATACTGTTTGATTTTGAGCATAAAAACATTTTATACAAAATAGATGATGATCCAATTATTTTATTTTATATACATTAAATCTATACATCCAAGGTGGTTGTCAGAATCCTCAAAGTACTCTGAAGACAGAAAACATGACACATTCAATCACTTGAATTATTTTGCAAGGTGTTTTACGGAGGATTTTGACAGGAAAACAGAAAAAACTGTACATAAACAAATGGTGATCTTCACCTTAGTTGAAGAGCTTACAGAACCTGACGAACATCATCTCCACTGCTTAATCTTGGGCATCCCCAATTCCATCAGCATTGATGGCAAACATGGCTTCTGCTTCTGGCAAACAAGGAGAATCATAGATTTTACAGATCCTGGTCTCCCCTCTGCCTTTCCGGAGATACAATCTGAAGATTTGAAAAAAGTATGAAATGTTTTAAATGAGCTCAGGTTGAACTAAAGTATGACAGTACAGTAGTTAATTACCAAAGTAAATACCAAAAATATACAAATAAAAATTATAACAATCGGGGGTTGTATGTTATCACTACATTCCTTCATGTAGAAACAACACAAGCCAGCATTGGTTTAACAGTTTTTATGAGTTGTTCAACTACTATAATACACCACGAAACAAGATATGTTGATCAGTGGTCAACATGCAATGACATCACGAGCATCAATATTTCTTATTCAAAAATCCTTGGTCTGGCTGAAGTAATAGAGCTAACATTACCTTGTTGTTGATGCATGGGCTATAATATTTCCTCCTATAGGTTTCTTTGGATCAGAAGAAAACATAGCTGCCCCATCAACTTGTGCCACCACCTGGTTTGTGATAACCACAGCAACACCAAACTGAAAAGATACAACATGGTGCAATACAGAATAAATGACTGAATGTTTATACTATCCAGCATATAATGATGTGATAATTCTAGTGTACAATTGGTTACATTTTGTTTACATCAGTGTAATATGTCATGAATATTTGCTGAACTAAAATGTTTTTTTTTACAGGATTTACATAATAAAATTAAACAACAATGGAAGATTTTACCCTATTAGTTACTAAGCTTGCCAAACAAACACTAGTATGATCAACACCTTGCCAATCAAAACTACAACATAATCAACCTCACTGTACTTGATAAATACTAGTTATGAACTTTACATACCTGGTGAAGAAATTGTTATATTACCGCTTTTCTATTTCAACAGTGATGTATAAACATATCTAACACTGTACTCAAGTGTTTTCATACTTTTACTCATTTCTTAATCATATAACCTTGGACCTTTCTTCAAAATGTGAAACTCAATTTTAAAGTGTAAAAACAACCTTTGAAAAGGCAAGAATACTATAAAACTGTCAGTTAACTAAGCATGAAGATTCTGTATCAGATATGACAGAAAATAAATAATTCATTCCTACATTTGCTGCTGCTTCTAAAAATACAAATAAAACTGAGTGAAAGGCGTGGCTGCTGGCTTACCTCATCAGCTAAACGTAATAACATACGCAGAAACCTTGCAAGATGCATCTGTCGTGCCGACAGTTCTCCTCTCCCGGAGTAGTCAGTTCTGTAAAGTGCCGTAGCACTGTCCACAACTAGTAAAGCATACCTGTAAAGATATAGGTTAAATATAAACATTCACAACACCAGCTTGGGATTATTTCATTGTTCATGAAAGAAAATAAAACCTAATTATGTTTTATCAAACTTAAACATGTTTTTTATTTATTGTTTACAGGGACATCGATTCTCCCACAAAACATTTAAGATGTTACATAATAAGTTTGTCGAATATTTATCTACAATATTACTGATTGTCCACCAGGTTCCAAAGCATGTTGACAATTATATTTCTGAAACTTTGAAGAAACAAAAATTATATATTACACCAGTAGTGCAATACACTCTGTAAAAAAAATTCATTACAAATATTTTTAACACTGGATTATGTGACACATTAATACAACTTCATTTGATTCAGATGAGTATGACTGATGTAAAGCTTTCTGTAAGCTATAGTACCATATAGGCTTAACAGATATTGATACATCATGTCTTAATCATTTGATTCAGATGAGTATGACTGATGTAAAGCTTTCTGTGAGCTATAGTACCATATAGGCTTAACAGATATTGATACATCATGTCTTAATCATTTGATTCAGATGAGTATGACTGATGTAAAGCTTTCTGTGAGCTATAGTACCATATAGGCTTAACAGATATTGATACATCATGTCTTAATCATTTGATTCAGATGAGTATGACTGATGTAAAGCTTTCTGTGAGCTATAGTACCATATAGGCTTAACAGATATTGATACATCATGTCTTGATCATTTGATTCAGATGAGTATGACTGATGTAAAGCTTTCTGTAAGCTATAGTACCATTTAGGCTTAACAGATATTGATACATCATGTCTTAATCATTTGATTCAGATGAGTATGACTGATGTAAAGCTTTCTGTGAGCTATAGTACCATATAGGCTTAACAGATATTGATACATCATGTCTTAATCATTTGATTCAGATGAGTATGACTGATGTAAAGCTTTCTGTGAGCTATAGTACCATATAGGCTTAACAGATATTGATACATCATGTCTTAATCATTTGATTCAGATGAGTATGACTGATGTAAAGCTTTCTGTGAGCTATAGTACCATATAGGCTTAACAGATATTGATACATCATGTCTTGATCATTTGATTCAGATGAGTATGACTGATGTAAAGCTTTCTGTGAGCTATAGTACCATATAGGCTTAACAGATATTGATACATCATGTCTTGATCACAAAAAAAATTAAACTGGTGAGTTTGAATTGTAATATTATGACTATAAATTTAATACAATACATAAAACTACCTTCAACAGCACTCCACATTGTTACAATTGTGCAAAAAATACATGTTGAACAATGATATTGCTGAAATTCACAATATGAACTCATAATTGGATAAAGGTAAAATATCAATTCTTTTCTCTCACTTAAGCCACTTACTACTATTTTTTTTGTAAGTCCTAGAATAGTGGGCAGGTACCAGAGGATTGGAAATTACCTGATGTCACTTCTGTCTGCAAGGGAGGCAATAGAAACTGAACTAGTAATTACAGACTCATTATCTTACATCAGTTGTGGGAAAATATTTAAATGTCTTATAAAAAAATGTAACTTAACAAAGTTTAAAATTTTACTGGATAGTTAACATTGTTTCACTGATGGAAAATCTTGCTTTCAAATATTTCAACATTCTTTGAAAGTGTTACTGTTTATTTAGCTCAAAGTAATGGTGCATCTAGATTTTCGGAAAGCATATGACAAGGTGCCATGTAAAAGGCTTGTAAAAACTTATCTTTACAGGTATGGGAAACTTGATAGAAGAGTGGCTAGATGAAAGAAAGCAGATGGTTGTTACAAATGGTGTTTGGTCAAACTGGATTAATGTCACAAGTGGGGTACCTCAGGACTCAATCTTAGAACCTTTGTTCTTTTGATTTAGATCAATGACATACATGAAGGAATGGTCAATAAACTACTTATATTTACTGATTACATCAAGGTCTTGGATGTAGCGGGATTTTGCTGATTTACAAAAGGATTTGTATTATTCAGTGAAGTGGGCAAGTTAAAGGCAGATGGGTTTTAATTGTAGTAAATGCAAGGTAATGCATGCGAGTTATCATAATTTGGATGGGAATAACCAACAGTGTCATGAAAGAAAAGAGACCTTAAAGAAATAGTTGATCAGACTCTTAAAAACATTAAAAGAGTGTGCTGTTGCTAGCAGAAGGGAAAATAGGTGTAGAGAGGTTATAGTTTCATTGTACAGGTCAGTGGTTAGGCCACATTTAGAATATTGTATTCAGTCTTTGGCTCCTTGGCTTAGGAAGCACACTAAATCATTGGAATGGGTTGAGAGAAGGTTTATTTTGATGGAGGGGTTGTTTTATCAGGAAAGACTGAAATCTCCAAAATAGTTTTCTTTTTAATAAACAGAAGAGATAGAATGGATCTGATTGAAGTGTTTAAGATTATAAAGAGAATTAACAGTGTTGATACTTTAACTTTTACATATTTAACAGTAGGACTAGAAAACACAAAAATAAATTTTGGTAAGGTAGGAGTCATCTTCAGCTAAGACGGTTATTTTTTTCTGACAAGGTAATTGACCTTTGGAATGAGTTGCTTTCGAATGTTGTGGAAGCAGTAAATTTAAGTGAGTGTAAGAGAAGGCTTGAGAAATATATGAATGATAAGGGCTGGTTTTAAGATTTTTTTCAACTTGTTCAATAATAGTTTTAGTTTAGAAGACAGAGGAACAGGTCCCACGTTGTTTCAGAATGTTACGTTATGATTTAGAAAGTGATACTAGTTTAAGTTTACCTCGATTCTGACATAATAGCAGCAGCTTGGATCAACAGCTGGGTCTGGTGATCTGTATTATAAGCTCGAGCATACGCAACGTTGTCCAATACGTCACTTCCAGACAAGCCGTACCTGTACAAAAAAACAAGATGTACAAATTAATCATAGGAGTAAAGTGTACACCAGAAAACAAAGTGAAAATACAAATGTGAACCAAAAGTGCAAGGCAATTAGCATCAAATAACACTATAAATCTGTGCGACTTCATCAATTTATAAAGAGAACTCACCTTTCTGAAACAGCTAGTAACCTCTCTGGTCTAAAGGTACCTTCAGTATCAATGTACAAACATTTGCCTTCACCACCATTATGGTCAATGGGCAACTAGAAAGCAAAGAATTTATTGTAATTCCTCTGACTTTTCAGAGCATAAACCTTTGACCATATCATTATTTTCTTTATAAAAAAAATTATGAAAGTTGTATTATATTTCATTTATATGTACATTTCAGTAAAAGTTGGGTTATATTTTATTTACATGTACATTTCAGTAAACTTAATGGTTTCAAAAATATTTTCATAAGATATGAAAAATAAATGTTTAGTATTCAACTAGAAACCAGGGTTTGTAGTCAGTACCAGTACAGGTTTATAGGATATTACCCGTTTGGAGTAACATCTGTTATCACGTGTCCCCTCTTTGATGTTTTGACCAAAACCTACTCTTTTAGTTCAGCTTTGCTTTTCACTGAATTATAAATATTTGATAGGGTACTTTTGAGTTCCTACTTTACATTGTAAGTAAATCTCACTGTGAAAATCTACAATAGCATGAAATATGGGAAAATGATTGCACCATGCTCCAAAATAGACCACAAATGAGCCCATGTGACTGCCTGCACATAAGGTGTGTGTGATTAATCCTTATCATGTGGACAGGTTAAACTGTGTATGTTTCAATGTTTTAGCATTTAACATTAAAGATTTAGTTAAACAATTTAATTATCATGGTATACAAATAAACTTGACATCAAACTATAGATAATAAACAAAGTTTTAATATTACATAAGCTTTAAGTTGTATCAGGAAATATTTAAAAACCTCAAATTCCCCTAATGTGAGAATTTGGACACATGTTCTTGAGCCATCTCATCTTTTGGATTTTTTTGTCTGCCACTTAAAAGACTACGAAATGTAAGAAATATTTTCTATAATGTCATCATTGATTTTCTGAAGCAATATTTATTCAATCTTATAAGGCTAAAAAACAGTCAATAAAAATTCAGAAACCATTTTCGACATCTACTTCTGACATGCTCTAATTTACAATTTGCCAATAGGTTCTAAGGCTGACTCCCCATTAAATTTATAACTGATACTAAGCCTAGATTGCAACTGATTCACTGCCATAGTCATCATACCATGTGGTCTTCACAGGTAATTAACAAGTTTGGTATGAAAAAATAATTTCTCACCAGGACATACTGGGAAGAGTAGTTGAATTTCTAATGCTCAAGTCACATGATTAACTGGAGTTCCTCAAGTATTGGTACAAGCAGTACCAGCAACGTGGTACGTGGTACCACAGTACCACACCAAACCCAACTAGAAATAGATGTTTTCTTTTTTATTAAGAAAATTTACTAGAGGATTAATTGGCTTTACCCCAGAACCAAGATTGCAGGAGTATCATAAAGGACAAGTCCTAATGGTTCCCCCTGGTTATTTTCGACTTTACCTTCTGTTTTCATTAGATCTTCCTTCTGTTTGATGTCCATAATTTAATGCAAGTTTTTAATCCTTTGCAATTCCTCAAGAACAAAATTTTTTGACACTGACAACTCTCCATGCATGCATTAAATGCATATTGCATTGTTCCATTTGACTATGAATAAATGTCATGTTTCTTTGACTCATCTTAGTAAAAACTTGCTTCCTGTTTTTTTTTCATTTAATCATAAAACATTCTCCACAACTCAGCTTAGTTGATACTATCAGAATCTTAAGGCAGTCTACAGAACAGTGGTTTCCAATGTGTGTCGAAGAAAGTGTGATTGGGGCGTTGAAAGAAAATTGTGTGAGGTAGAAGGAGAATCATACAAATCGAAGATGGGTTAAGATGTCAGTTGTGAAATAAAGTTTGGGAACTGTTGCTGTGGATGTACTGAATATATCACTTTCACTGATAAAGCAGTTTTATTACCAACACAAAGATCATTTTATAGTTTTTAATAAAAGATTGTTGGTAAAAATAACTAAATTTAGAGGTTAATACAAAATTACTCAGGCCTAATGAATAATACTCGCTCCATGAATAATCTTTTATTTAATTACTCCAGAATAAAAAAATGTATTCTGACAGCTAAATGATTAAACATGAGAAAGATGCAAAACACTGGTAACAGCAAGGGCAGCAAAATGATAACCTACAACAGTGGTCAGAAATGGTTCAAATCACTGATTTGATTGGTGTTTACTGATGCAAGGTAACTAGGATAACCACACTAAACAACCAATAAAAATTGTGAAAGAAAAATTATTAAGAAATGTAAAAATAAATCAAGTTAAAATGTCCAAAATTTGGATAAAAGATTCAAATAGAATTATAAAGACCAATAGCTCATTAAAAGTTAAAAACATAAGGAACATAACCTCTCATTCTTGTTTAAGAAAGGTGCTGAAAAGTAACTGTATAAGCAGATTTCAGAAAAACCTCCTGTAAAGAAAGACACAGTATGATAAGAACCAATCAAGGCCTTAATGTCATCCAGATTAAAACAGAAACCTTGATAGTTCTGCTCATCAAAGTGGCTAGTTTTACTAAGGAGAAGGAGAAATGGGTGAAGAACCCTTCAGTTTATGGCTGTGCCATATTTCTTTCTTAGGAGGAAGTCTTTAACCTCCATGTATCCTGCTCTTGGTTGAGTCAACAGGTCTCTGTCAGTAGACATAGACTTCTGAGATTGAGAGCCTGAACAAATAATCATTCTACATCTCAGGACCTAAGAAGGTAAACCCAAAAGCTGAGGCTGAGAGAAATGGTTTCTGGCAGTCACTGGAAGGAATGGTGGCTACAGAAACAGGGGGCTTGTTAATTCACTTATCCATTGAGGGCAAAATACTTCACATGGCTGGAGAACAACTCTGACAAAGACATGAAAAGATCTGTTTGCATTCTCACTGTAACAGGGGTAAGCAGCGCAGAAGCACATATCCTGTCCAGGAGGGAGTAAGGGACAAAAACTTTCAAGTCTGAGGCTAACAAATATTGTTAATGTTTTTTAAACACCGCACCTCTTTCTTCTCCACCCAATTAGGGCAAGAACTAAAGTAAGAGGAATTGGAACCACTACTATTAAAACAATGAGATTCCACTTTACACTCTTAGGCATCATGGTCTCTACCACCACAACAACCATGTATCAAAGAACTACAAGATGATGCCTTTTAATGTCCAAATTGCTGTAACTGGAAACATCAGAGAGGGTTAGAAATGTATGGTTGTACCTTACAATTTAGAAAACTTGCCTTGACAGAGGCAAGTGGGCATGGCAATGTAAACATAAAAATTAAGACACTGATCAGCAACATAATTCTGTTCTTGCTAGCTGAGAGACTGCACATAGCTCAGCAAGACCAGCTGATTGGCCTGGTCACACAAAGGCCATCTGTCTACAGGAATTCAAGGTCAAAATGTGTTAGGGTTGGATCCCTCAACAACGAAGATCCTCTTCTCTCCTGCATTGGGGTGATGTTCATATCCCAAAAGAGGAAAACTGAAAAGTCAGAACCATCACAGGGAAGTCACCCTCACCATGTACAGACATTTATGCAGAGACACTAGTAATGCCAAGGATAGCCAATTTATAACTTATGGCAGTGTTCAAAAATGGGTCAAATCACTGATAACAACATCAAGAATAACCAACTGTTAACATCTGATAGTGATCAAACAGGATTCAAAACACTGCAACAGCAAGAACAGCTAAGTGATAAGACTTTTTGCAGTCTGCCTGTCACTCATAATTAAGACCAATTATTACTGATTGAAATTTTCATTGAAAATGTACAGCATCTTTTCTAATAAAAGTCAATGCATAATTCAGAAAAATAAGCAAAAAGTCACACAGGATACAAAACAAAATTTCTGATCCTCCATAGATTCTCTGAATTATTTCCCCATGAGCTCTCAATGGGACAGGAACCCCACCCAACAAACACATTTTTACTTCATTTTAATCACTTTCAACTCTAAACATCAGTGCCAAATGAGTTGGTAGTGTAACAATGTCATAAACTGAAATACTTTAACATTATATTACTGTAATATAGATTTGTGATCTGTTATGTAAGATGGTATGGATATCCTCTTACATATTTGAAGTAGCAGTGCACACTTGCTTGGTCTGCTACACATAAATCCTTGAAGCATTTTTCTGCTACTAAAAACTAAATGCTTCAAGGTTTCCCTTTACCACAACAAATATTCGAAAAACAATATAATAAGACTTTGAATATATATAGTTCTCTATGTTAATTGATATAAGCAGAAATAAATGTGCATTCTAAGATGTGAATTTGTGGAAAAAGTAAGATCATGCTTCATGAAGAAAATATGAGAAAATGACAGATGGCGAGACAAGAAGACGCAAGACTCTCAGACAACCTGGTACTGTACTGTTCTATATCTGCAAGACATCAAACTGTTACAATCGAAGTCCAATGACAGCATGAGGCATCAAATGTCTACCAGATGAGGACCTGCTACTATACAACAATGGTTGGTCATCCAGTACGAGATACTATTGGTTATGCTATTTAGGAACAAAAAAACGAACAGGGCAGTGTGTTCATTTTTCAATTTGTTTGCAACTACCATAATCTCTGCACCTTTCATCACCAAATGAGAAGCATGTAATTCATACAGTTAGAAGTCAGGGTCTTCCGGTAACAGCAAAGCATATAGTATAGGTGACAATATCATGAAGTTATAGGCAGATTACAGGCTGAGGTTAGTTTCAAATGCCTACAATACAGTGCAAAGCAATATGTATTGTAATAAAATTGGAGACTTAAATCTATTACCATGTAAGCTGAAATGTATTCAAAAAGAGTTTCAAAACGTCCTCCACATTTGAACTTCACAAGCAGAGTCATTAATATACTTCTACAACTGTTCAGACAAGTAGACAATTTTTAATCAAATTATTTCAGAATTCAGACTGAAAATATAACAACATGCACAGTATTTAATATTTTATTCTGCTGCAAATGCTTTTGACTTATCTATGTGAATATGGTTTACATATATATACACAACAGACACAAGTTACACTTAATTATGTTAAGGACTCAGTTCATTTGAGAACACAATAAACAACTACCAACCAATGAAAAGGATATACCTGACATGTTACAGCCAAAGTGTGACATATCTGGGTTTTGCCCGTACGGAATTCTCCAAAAATTTCAGTAATGGAGCCTGTTTCTATTCCTCCTAGAACAAAAAATAATATACTTTGTTCACATTAGCAATCTTTAAGGCACCTAGGATTAAACTAGATTATTGTTGAAAATCTCTCATCATTGTGAATAAAAAAAAAAGACAGTCAAATCATTCATGTCATACCAACAAAACAATGATGACTCTAAAGCTGGGTATTTTTACCAGAAGCATGAAATTTCTCACCTTTAATTCATCTGTCCAGCATGTTTTAGATTTAATCAGTTATTCACCTGATATTATCAGTATAAACTCAGACTTCTCACCTCTGAGTAGCTCATACATTCCTTTGGATCATATTATCCTGCCTTGAAGCCTGTCTTCAACCACACAATCTGTAAAACTACTTTTTTTGTATATTTGTTTCATCAAGCAGATGCCATTTGCATGACTTTTAACTTTTTACCAAAGTATATTTGTCCAATTCTTTGGAATCTGCTACTTCTATTGATTGTTACCTTTTCACCTTAGAATATCTAACACAGTTCTTCACAGCACAAGGCTTTATCT
The DNA here is from genome assembly GCA_011833715.1 of Carcinoscorpius rotundicauda. Taxonomy (NCBI): domain Eukaryota; kingdom Metazoa; phylum Arthropoda; class Merostomata; order Xiphosura; family Limulidae; genus Carcinoscorpius; species Carcinoscorpius rotundicauda. The sequence goes on along the minus strand of CM022401.1, from coordinate 316,003 downwards.
GGGATTTTCATTTGGACATCAATGAGATCCCTTCAACAAAAGAGGCAAAGAAGAGTCTCAGCTGTTTTTTACCCTCCCAGTGGTGTATTGATAATAGATTTGATAGTTTAATTAGATAATGCTTAGTTATTTTCAAAAATATGTTTACAGACTTAGTTTCATTTCAATGTTACAAAATACCTTATGGAGGAGGTTTCATTCATTCAATTGGATTTATGTAACATAAAACATAAAAATTGATATTGTCAGCATATTTGCAATATAAAATTCTAATTTCTACAATATTAAATTCTTTTTGAACCTGATGATCAAAAATAATTGCATTAAAATATTTCTGATGGAAATCTGTGTTCACGAGACACTTTCTACTTCATTTAACAACAGACAATACAATTTTCTCAAAGGTACTTCCCTTCATTCACAAGATTAGCTGTTCCTGTTTTGTGCTGCCCTCTATATGCAAACTTTTTATAACACACATCACAAGCATTCTTTACCCCCTATTGGAACCAAAGATTCCAACATGTCTCTCGTGAAAATCATCATGTGTAATCTCTCCACCAAGAGCAGAGTACCACCATCATTTTGAAGTTTGGAAGATGACATAAACACCAGAAGATTGTGTGGAGGAGGATGGGAAGTGCGAACAAACGTGGCAGAAAAAGAAGGAAACACATCCGAGCAGGTGAGGAAAAGGCAGGAAAGTGATCCCAACCAGATAAACACAAAACTCAATCCTACAGAACTAAAGTAGGACGCATTTTATGGCGTAGAATAGTTAGAGCGTAGCAGATCATACTCTAGATGCTGGATGACACATTCGATTCTTGGCACAATGACACTCCTGTGTCATGCTCTGGAGTTGGTATTTTTCTCCCATTCACAATTTTAGAGCTTGTGGTGAAGCTGGTATGATCCTCATTCCATCCTTTTGCAAATGTTATTGCCCAGTGAAGATCATCCTGGCTTCACCTCAAGCCCTAAAATTTTGGATGTGAGAAAATTACCAACTCCAGGGCATAACACAGGAATGGAATAGTGCTAGGAATCAAAGAATGTGTCATCCACCATCCTGAAGAAGTCCATCTCATATAATCAACTTCTGCAAGACTGATCTGAAATGTCCAAAAGTCAATAACATCCCCATCTCAAGACAAAACAAGGAATGCCCAAAACAGAGACTGAAACACACCATCTGCAACACATTACACAGAAAGAAGAATCAATGAGTGAAGATGAACAACCCCAAAATTGTGCAACAACTTTAGTCAATTTTTCCAATCAATATCCCTAACCAGACCTTGGGTTACCGACATCTACACGAGGGTAGGATGAGGGCATCCCATACAGGAGAACTTTACAAATACGTCTCACTCTGTTGTATATGTCATTCAGTCCAGAGGATGATACACCTTTTACAACAATAAAACACCACTGTCCTACTCTGAACTGAATGTTTATAACCATCTATGTGGAAGCCATCCAGCAGCTTGGAACTGGTAAGTGGTAAGGGTATTCATATAGTATTGGGATAAAAAGAGACTTAGAGAATCTAGAGAAATGGTAATGTGTGATCACAATACCCTATTCTCAAAATACCAAACTGATTTATTCAATCAAGGCATGGAATGAATGGGCAGCTATCCTCTTTCTGTTTTACCCATGCCATCTTCAGAGATACAGTCTGGGACAGGCCTATTTATGAAACAAATATCAAAAGGTTATTGATCCTCCAGGATCTCATGAAACTCAGCACCAAATCCATCATTTCTATTACTCACTAGGGAAAGTATGGTTTCTTAGACTATTTGATGTTTATGAAAAAAATATCAAAAGGTTATTGATCCTCCAGAATCTCATGAAACACTTCATCTCCACGATGAACATACAAAGCCATGGTAAAAATGTGCAAATCAATGTGGCATACAGTACAGATTTGTATGTGCATATAAAGAACACCCAGTCAGGCACCTCTCACCACAGAGTGGGATCCAAGAGACTAAATTCTAAGTAGAAGCATCTGAGGAAAAAGAAAGTATTAATAAAGATTTACCCAATGTCACAACCACACTGAAGTCTGATGTATACTAACAGACAATACCATAAGGAAGCAGAAACCACAACATGATTTAGATAATGGGATATGAAAATCTGATGTATTGGTCCACATGCCTAACTGCAAAATCTCTTCTTAAAGCTGACGAAGATGAAAGGCAAGGGAAAAGATGAAGTGGCAGACTTAACAAAAGGTAATGTGGAAAAAAAAAACATTAAATAGGGGACAAAGAGGAATAAATGATGAATCCAATGGAGAAAGACCCCTAGGGGAAGAGAGATGCCAAAGGATAAAGAGACAGGATGGGAACCCTTGAAGGAAGCTGTGCAAGCAAATATAACAACAAAATGCACTCACTTAGAATGGAAATCTCTCCAAATCAGGATGAAGGTAGAGATGAGAAACATGGAGAAGGGAACTGAGCAAATAGAAGGAATTAACTTCTGAATCTACCAAGGTCTTGAAAAAAAAAAGAACAATCCAAATAAAGGAAAAGATAGGTTAGGTGGTACAATATGCAAATCATGTCAATGGCAAACAAATCCAACCATGCTGCCCACAGGACAAGAGGAGAAGCAAATACACCTTAAGATATAGGTGAACCAAAGAACATGAAGCAGTTGACTCAAATAGAGGTAAAGTAAGGGAATGGAGTAAAACATTTATGTCCCAATCCAGAAGTATTCAACATGTACATGGCCAACATATCAGGAGAGAATGGATCAAAATGATAAGGACACGAGACATAAAAACCATGTGGTAACAACAAAAATGAAAAGTATTGGTATGGCTGCCCACTATCCAGATATCAAGGAGACTGAAGACCCCTTCTCAGAATGCCCTGTAAGAAACTCGGAGATACTAGCAAATGTGAAACAAGATGGAATACCCTATTCCGGGCCTAGCTGCAAAACAGTTATCAGGTAGGTGAATAAACAAAGGAACTTATTTGACCAATCCTGACTGAAGACATCTCTTGCCAAAGCATGCGATTGGGGAACCAGTTACCAAAACAAAAGTTACCAAGAGCAGTGGTAAATTCACTGATATGAGAAATACTCCTTTGAGTATTTCAAATCTATCCATTTAGCTTTGTCTAACCACAATCAGATTGTCAACAATGTAGGAAGGAAGATTTATGGGAGAATTCATGAAATCCTTAGCAAGGCTTTATTAGTCATTGAGGACCCACTATAGGTTTCCCATGCAAACTTGACTGAGGAGTATGAGAAGAGTCATCGAAGACCACATCTTCAAAAGCAATACAACCTCACAAGCTAAAACTAATAGAGCAAACAGGGTGTTACAAATGGTTAGTTCCATAATAAAGAGTCAGAGAAGAGAAGGTTGGGCCCAAATGAAATGAATGTTGAAGAAAACATCGAAATGAATGAGGTACCGAGTAGAATGAATGAAGGACTTTTCATATTTGATCAATCAACCCATCCTAGCAGCTTCAAGGAGGTGACAAGTATGACATGCCAACTCCTGTTCGAATGGTGAACAGACAAGGGCTAAGAAGGAGAAATTTGGGAGACAGGAATTCAGAATTGGAACCAAACAATGGCAAACTCTTACAAACTTAGTGGACATTTCTTAAAGTAGAGAAATTAAGTTAAATCGTCATGAGAAGTAGTGAAGAAAAAGAATAAAATATTGTGAGAAAAAGGAAATACTGTATTAGAATTCAAATTCAATTTCAGTTGCTCAGGTGACAATGATAAAATAGCCACCTTTTTTACCATTTATCAAAATTTGGGAATTTCAGCCTTTTCTCTGTGGTTCTTTTCAATGCTTCTTGGTCAGCTTCCAAACACTTTCAGTTTTTTGTTTTTATAGAAATTCCTCACAAATTCTTTTTCATTTCAATGAAGTTTTTGAAACACACAGACATTGTAGGAGCAGTATCTCTATTGTTTGTTTGAACAACCTAACTGCGAGTTAATAATATTGCTTTAAAAGCAATAAAATAATTTTATAAAATGGATGTAAAGAGTAACTGTAAAACAAACATCAATATGCGTCTTTATTTGTTCCTTAAATGTTTCCACATTTCTTAATCAGTCAACAGCAAACTTGACACAGGATGATAGAAAAATGGTCATTGGATCCCCAAGTGTAATTTCATATCGAGAGAATTCTTGAAAACAAAACGTCTTTCTTTTCGGTATTGGTGATTTCATGTATTTTACTACATTTTTAATGTTTAATATTTTAAGAAAAAAAATAGAAGTACAATTTTTTTGTTACAATTAAGTTTTTATTTCACTTATCCAACTACAGCTACGAGACATAAAAGATTATAGAGCTACAGAATGAAATAAAACATTGGATATTAAATTGGAGAAACACCATCTAGAACTGTTATCTGTGGTTCAGGCTTTTTTGGTGAATAGAAGCAAAAACCAAATGTCAGTAATTGTATGATTTCTTCTCATGTTTTATATCTGAGTAACTTAAATCCTATTTAGATATGTATATCCTACATGTTATGCCAAAGAAAATTATCTAGCTATTAAAAATCTTTTGCAGTTTCTACTCTGTCTTACCTCTAAGTTAATTATCTATCGCCCCCCAGTGGCTCAGTGGTATGTCTGCGGACTTACATGCTAAAATCCGGGTTTCGATAACCGTGGTGGGCAGAGCACAGATAGCCCATTGTGTAGCTTTGTGTTTAATTCAAAACAACAATTATCTATCAGTTATGAAGTGTACAATTCTTACATCTTGTTACAATCTGTACAAACTCTGTCTAACAGTTCTATATACAAAAAATGAAAACATTTTTATGATAATAGGTGACAGTATCTCACATGCCAAGACAGTCTAATGTATTCACTGTGGTAATCTGCACAATCTCCAACATCTCACCTCCAAGTAACTTATCTAGCTGTCGTGACCTGTACCATCTCCAATGCCTTACGTTCAAGTAAATTGTCTAACTGTCATGACCTGTACCATCTCCAATGCCTTATGTTCAAGTAAATTGTCTGTCATGACCTGTAGAGTATCCGACGTCTTACCTTCAAGTAACTTATCTAACTGTCGTAATCTGTAACGTCTCCAACGTCTTACCTCCAAGTAACTTATCTAACTCCTTAGAGCCTGTTGTGACTTGTATAATTTCTGATCTCTTCTGATGAAACTCAGTAGCTGTTGTGAATCCCATGGGAACCAGTTTTGTAGCTTCAGCCTGAAATATTTTTCACAAAATTTTATACTTTTATAGTACAAAAAAATAGTTGTGCAGTTTATTTTAATTCATGATAAGCTTATATTGCTCTCAAGTGTTTGATAATGTAACTTTATTATCCATAATTTCAAGAATATACAGAATAACATAAATTGAAAACAATAAAATGACTACAATAGAAATAAGGTGGAATATTGCTAATCAATATTTCAGTCAAGCAACATGCATTGTGACTATTTTTGCCCTTTAAGACAGTATTCTTACATACCTGACCTACTAAAAGTATTAACTGTATTAAGATCTCATACCAACATGCTATTTTTGACATCCTACTAGCTTACCAATATTTTATCTGCTTTTGCTTCACTGATCCCTTTAATACAAAGCAACTCTTTCTTTGGAGCAAATGCAACAGACTCAACAGTATGGAAACCTTTTTCTTCAAGTTTCTTGATATCCATAGCACTAATTCCACTGCCCTTTTAAAAAACAAGTTATTCATAAAAACAATATGAAACATTTTTTTATCTTTTTAGTTGTTACAAGCTGAATTCAGATAAAAGTATATCACTTCAAACAATTTTCCTTCATTAAAAAATATTTTTCAAACATTCCAGTTAAATTGCAATAAAAAGTAATTTTATCAAACTAATCCATAAAATTAAGCTATACTCCACTATGATACTTTTCACCAACTGTATGCAATGAAAGTTTCATATATCTGATTTTGATCAAGACTATTCCAGAGAAGACAACAGTTTCTATTAACATATTTTCATAATAACAGGAAAACATAGTTTACAGTCTTCCAACAAACTGCTGTTAACCATAAACTAAATACACAATGAATAAGTATGTGTTTAATAATATATAATAATACATGCAGTGTTATTATTTGCAAATTACAGTATCTGAGGTCAGTGGTTTATGAGCAGATTTCAACCAGTTCATAGTATGGTTAAATAAAGTATGTTAAAATATTGTCACTGAAATATATTGCTTTAGAATGTAATTTAAACATACAGTAAAAGTGAAAACCTTTAAAAACAATTTGTGAAATGTTTGTTTAGGAACTAACTGGTCGTCCATTGGTAGGAATTAACATTGATACTTGTGATGAATACTGTTAATATTATAATTGTTACATAAATGAGTTACCTCTAACTTCTTCAGTTTCTGTGGACCAAAGTCTACACTCTCTTCCAACTCTTCACTCTGATCAGCTACAGCCATTGCCATCTTGAAAACTTGTGTAAAAAAGAAATATTGTATATACATGTTCTATAACTTAACTATTACATGATAACAATGTAAAAAGCATCATAAATCAACTTATATACAGTACATACTGTTTTTTAAAATAAAACATTAGCCCTGGTGACCTCAACGGTATAAAATCACAATAATTTATAAAATGCTTCATAACTCTAAAACACAGTAAAAATAAAACTTTCTGATGAAGCTAAAAACAAAAATAATTATTTTTACCAAAATCTTATTTTATACTTTTAACTTTAGATAAGTTTAGTATTTATTTTAAACCTGAGTTTACTGTTAATATCATTAATTTCATTTATAATCTTTTGAACTATATCAGAGTTTGAACACACCCTTAATACACATGTAAATTTAAATAAGTGATTCTCTGTAACGAAGTGAAATACATACAGATACCGGTTTGTTGTTATTATTGCACTCTGAATTAAAGATAAAATAAAGAATACCATTTTTTCAGGAACATTCCTGTTATTTAAGCAGTAAATTAATCATAGTAACTTAAGACTAAGAATTATTAGTTTTAACTATTTCAATATTAAATATTACAAATCACATCTTGTATCCAACATAAATTTCCGTTAATTATTACATTTACCAATATACAACTATGTTTAACTCAAGCATATTTAACAAACTAATCTACAGACTCGTATGCTAATTATTTAGATATACAACACAAACACTCACCTCATCACTTATTACTTCAATTTGACTTCAAAACATTTTTATTGTTTCTCGAACACTGTCCATTTTAAAATTGAACAAAACCCGACAGTTATAACCCACAAGCTACAATTTGATAAACGCTTTTTTATTATTATTAAAAGTTTATTTTGTTTTTTACTATCTATATTTATCATCCGTAATATCATTACAAATATTACGTTTTCCTAATATCATACAGAGCATAAAATAAGTTCATGTTTTCGAAGTTTTAATGTAGTTGCAAAATCACGTTATTTTATATAAATTACGACTATAACTATGCCTAACATGACTATTAGTGACACTGGTTGTACTAGTAGACCTAGGGCTAACTACTTACAATAGGATTAAAATGTTTCACTATTAGTATTAATGGTACAAAAATAGTATTAACTGCTGGTTCAAACTCAAAGTTAACTTCTAGTTACTACTATTAGTTTTTACCTTATGGTTAGCCTGTTTTATCAGTACAACAAAATGTACTTTTCTTACCAACGTGAGATAAGAAGAACTTTCCACGTACGATTACACTTACAATGTTATATATTAAACTATATTTATACCTGACATTTGATACAAATTAAGTCATTAAAAGTCACACATGTTTAAACTTCTTTCCAAATATCCCGCCTTTTTGAAAGTCTGATTAATCATAACTTGTTTGTTTCTCTCTCTCTCTCTCTCTTTTTAACGATGAAGACCTGGTGCTATACATATTATTATGAAACGAAATTCCTTAATATTGTTAAAAATATTTGGTAATAGTGCTTAATTTAGAAAAAATGAAACGTTAATAAATAGAATAATGTTGAAATGCTAGGAAATACAAAATGTTTTATAAAATTAGTCGTTTTTAATGAAAAACAAAAAGAAAAATATTAGCAATATCGATAAAACTTCAATAAGAATTTCTTCACTCAAAGTCAAGCATTTTAGAGAGAAAATTAAACTATAAAACTTAATTTGAATAATAATTATACTCTGTATTTCCAATATTTCGCCTGAAATAGTTAAAGGGCCAAAACGCACTCAATCCACTGAAATAAACCGACAAAAAATAAAGCTTGTTAATGAGATAAAGTGTCTTCTTGAAAGTAAAAGGATTTGTTTGTTTTTGGCATCCACACAAAGCTATGTAGCTACCTGTTTCTTTCTTTCTTTGTGAACCTGACGATGGCCGAAGAAGGTCAAAATGTTGTTCGTTCTTTTGCATAAAAGATTTTCTCAACCCAAACCAGCCGTTTTCACACATATAAAGCTATGCAATAATTTTTCGCACTAACCGTCTATAACACATAAATGATAAACAGATAAGAGAAAAGCTAAAAGAAAAAAATATTAAAAGGAAAACCACCAAGAACTTGCTTACCATCGTCAAATACTGAGCGTTTATTGCACTCTTCCAGTCAACATACGCTAAAATGAAGTACATGATTGAATAATGTTCCTATCCAAATTACTTTTCTATGAGAAAACTTATTTTGATGTTATTCCAGTTGTGTGAAACTTAAACGAAAGCTGTCACATTGATATGCAGACGATTGATCAGCGTCTAAAGACGAAACCTTTCAAACTTTGTACGTGTTTCGAAATATTATGATTATTTTATCGAATGTCGTGGAAACTTATGAATATTTAATTGTTATAATTATTCTTAGTATAAAATCAATACACAGACAAAATGTTAATAATGATTAAATATTTTAAAGAAAAAAGATAGTCATCTTCCACTGAGATGAATATACAGGGTGTCCCAAAAAATGTATCCACAACTTGGATGATTATAAATACAATGTTTATTAAGGTATATCTAGGTTTTATAACTCAACTTTAAGAAGACAAGTGTAGAATTGTTTGAGTCATCGAAGGTGTTCGAACTGATGACCATTTTGATCCAGGCACTGCTGATAACGCGGAAGATGGAATTGCAAACTTCATGAATCATTTCAATTAGGTTTGAGTGCATTCTCTTTAACTTGCTGCTCTCATCTCATTGACTGTTGCAGGTTTTGTGCTGTAAGCCTTATCTTTGACGTATTCCTAAAAAAATGACCAGAGATGTGAGGTCTTGTAAACATGGGGGAAATTCAGTGCTACCTTTTCGCCCAATCCATATGCTCATCAATTTTTTGTCAAGACAGGCCCTCACATTACGAAGGTATGGGGAGGTGCTTCATCTTACTGTAAATAAAACTCCTCACCTTCAAACTCCTCTTAGATGCATGGCACGACAGATTCATGTAACAAGTTAAGATATACGAGACCAGTCACTGTGCTTTCGAAAAGGAATAGTCCAATTACGCCCAACGCTGATAATCCACACCACACTGCTATCCCTGGTAAGTTTACGTGGTGTTCAACCGTAACATGCGGATTCTGAAGTGCCAAGTAGATACAATAGTGGCGATTAAATGAGTCATTTAACTTAATGTGGCCTCATCAGTCCAAACAATCTTGTTTGGAAACTATGTATCCTCTGCAAATTTTGTCAGGTGTCACTCACAAAACTCAACTCTCCGGTCAAGATAATCTTTATTAAGGGCGTAGACTAATCTGGAATAGAACTTTTGCAATGAACGCGCTTCAACATGCGATGGGCTCTCGATTTTGGGATTCCTGTCTCACGGACTTTTTGCTGATTAGATTTTCTTTGAGATTGGTGGAGTTGGTTGGTTGGTTGATTGTTTAGAATTAAGCACAAAGCTACACAATGGGCTATCTGTGCTCTGCCCACCACGGGTATCGAAACCCGGATTTTAGCGTGTAAGTCCGCAGACATACCGCTGAGCCACTGGGGGGCGATTGGTGGAGACTTTCCAACAGCTCTGTTTCTCGCGTGGGACGTCTTGAACAATTTCATTTGTTTCAAACTTGTCTCTGATGCGAGTAATAGTATGTTACGTTAGTGAATCTTTTTGAAACTCCCTTCTAAACCGTCTTTTCACTTCCAGTAACGCTTTAAATTAAATTTCCTTTTCTCAAAGCTTAGTCTTGCTTCTGCCATTACTTCAAATCAGCTGCACCTGTAAAAAAAAGAAAGTTTGAATATATTATAATCATTCAAAGTGTGCATACATGTTTTGAGGACACCCTGTATTATTAAATGAAAAAAAAAAAGTTTTAGTTCATTTAATATAAACAATGTAGACATTCCTTCTGAAGAAATTTTCACACATGAAATAAAAATGTGTTTCACGTTTTCAATTGATAGATGAAACCTGATTTTTTCATATTTTGCACTACAAGTGGTAAGCCTAATTCTACTTTTGGCGTGGAGAGTTAGGGTGTTTAAGAGTTCTATGTGAGATACAGATGTTGTAACTAATGGTGTTTTTCTTTTAATTCTTTTTACATTTTAACTGTTGATCGGGCATGTTTTTAAAATATAGTATTACAAGTGCAAGAAGACGTGGATTTTTGACGTATGAATATTTTTGATAATTGTTTCTCGTGTTTTAATACTATTAATAATAGTTCAATGTTTTATTAAGAATTTGTATCATGCGATTTTAACAACAACGCAATCAAGTAGTAAATCACAAATCTGTTAAAGAAATATTTTCTAACGAAACAGAATATAAGTACAAAAAAGTTTAATTTCGTTTTCATTTCGGAAAGTTATGGAGGACATACATAAATATACAGAGAAGTTGCGTTGTGCAAAAAATGACACTGAAAAAATTGCTGCTCTTCTTGTTTTAGCAGAGTTTATGAAGAGATCTGATAATGATATGGATCATGTCAAACAAAAGATTATATTTGATGCAATTGGAGTTTCATTTTTAAATAAACTATTATGTGCACAAGAAGTTCCAGATGGATGCCCAAAGGAAATTTTCAAGTCAGTTGGCCTAGCCATTTTGGCTGCATTATCTACCACTTGTGAATCTCCAGCATACAGTTTTGTCTGTAGTCACCTTGATACTTTAAAAGATATCATACAGTCTAAAGAAGAATTAAATTATCCAGATGATTTGACAAGAAGAGATATTTTACAGTGTTTACTAAATGTTTGTTCTGCTGAAGAAGGTAGAAAGAGTGTGATTTCTAAACAGTTTGTTAGCTACCTTGTTAGTGTGGCCACTAATTCATCTCAGGATCAAGAAAAGGCTTTACAAATTTTAATGATTCTGAACCATTATTTCAAAAATGAGGTGTGGGCCCAAGAGTCTGGATCACTTTCTGCAGTCATGTGTTGTGTAGCTAAAGAGTTTAAAGAAGACACTACTATACGTAAATTTGAGCTTTGTGACAAATTAACAAAGCTATTGATTGATAATCCATCAAGCTCAACATATTCTCACAGTTGTTGGAGTGAGTTTATATGGGAAGGTTTGTTTGACCTATTAAAAAATAAACTAGGAAAAATGCAACGTGACAGCACTTTAAAACTGGTAGGTGCAATGGTAGACAGGTGTGGATTTCTTTGGATTTTAAACAACGGAGATGAAACAGAAAGAGCCAGAATTAATTTCAGTCTTTTGGTTTATTTAGTGTCTATAGAAGTACGAATGATCCTGGAAGACAGGTCAGTGGAGGAAATTATTGAAAATATGGATGTACTTTCTGCATGTTACACAGTTCTCGAGGCAACCATAACCATAATGTGTGATGAATCTGTGTGGAAATTTGATTCATCCACAACGAAACAGTTACTTATTGCAATTACTGATGCATTTAAGGCCATTATATCATTTTTATTGGAGGTTTCTAAAGATACAGATAATTGGTATAAACCTTTTGAGACATGTGATCACAAATGGTATATTACACTTGCCTCTGTAAGGGTACTCTCATCTTGGTTGGCAGAAGAAACATTTGCACTTAAAAAGGAGGTGTGTATGGTTATTCCTTATCTTTTAAAGATAGGAGAACTTGTTTTTAGGGAGACTAAAGTAAATCTTTCAGAACAAGTTAATAATATTATCTATGACCAAGATGTTGATGTAATACGTTTTTTGTCCCCTGCCCTCTGTCACATGAGTGCAGATGATGAAACTCGAAAAGTTCTACTGGATCAAAATGCACCCAAACTTCTTTTTGAATACCTGGATTTTCAGTGGTTGTTGTGGAGAAAAGGCTTAAAAGAAGATTCCGAAACATGCATTATTACCCTCTGTGGAATTTTTATGAACTTTGTGGTTTTGGAAGCAAAGATGGTGGCTGAAAGTACACTGTTCTTTTCTTTGTTAAAATTTCTGCTTGACACAATATCACATATACCTCAAGGATTTGAATACATAATCCTCAAAGCAAATATTATAGTTTTGGGACTGTTCATTGCCACTCATCATTCTCAAAAGATTAAAAGTTGTGAGACAAGTGTTCAACATTTTCTGTCAGCCAGTGTGAAATTTCTTCGAGATGCTCATCAGGTGGATAATTCCCATGATGCACCTTCTCTGATAGTAGTGCAAGAATATAGTGAAGTTTGGGATGACATTGAGGAACTCTGGTTTCTTGGAATTCAAGCATTTTCCAGTCTCTCGTCATCTGCTACGTGGGTTGCTACATTCCTGTTGGAAAGTGGTTGGCCACAGCACGTTATCTCATTGTTAGGGAAGATAAGTTCTAGTGCTGTAGAAAGCAGTGTTCGGTCGACTTATCAAAGACTTTTTTGTTGTTTACTGCAGAACTGTCCCGGTGCTCGAGAACAGCTTTTGAATTGTGGTGCAGCATTGGTAGTTGAGACCCATGGGTTGAAAGAATTGGAAACACTTATGAATAAACTAGAGATGTGAATTAGAAAAAGTAGGAATATATTGTGACATGACTGTTTGTAGGTTGAAATATTTTTTATGGAAAAGCAACTTTGTTTTCAGGTGTGCAACATGAATACAATTTTTTGTATTGAATCTTTTCTGTATTAAGTCATCCCTGGTGGCTGTTGCAAGTATTATTTGATAATAATCTTTGAGATTGACAATTATAATTTACTTTCGGAACAAGGTTTCTGAAAATATCATTTGAATTAGAAAATAACTTTCTTATTCCACAGTGATTTTGTTGTTTCTTTTATTGCCAAAATTGTTATCATATTTTATAAACTTTGAGAAAAAAATAATTCCATTTTGTAGTATGTGAAGATACTAAACACAGAACTCGGCAAACATGTGTCTTATTTTAAAATATTATTTGTTAATACTTTATGTGAAAAAAAATGAATGAATGTCTTTTATTCACATTTCGTTGAATTTGAGTTGCCATATCAAAATTTTGTGAAATACTGGAACAGGGAATTATGCCTTAACTTAGTTTTTTGTCAAAAGTAAAGTAGAAAAACAAAACAAAAAAAAACCATCTATATCCATCACCCAAGTCATTAATATCTGAAGGTTTATATCTATTTTTAAACAATACAAAATTATATCTATGTATTTAGAACTACTATAATTGAAATTGTTTGGATCACTATTACCAGTTAGTTCATGTCAAATGGTGCTTCTGTTATTTTATTATATCAAAAGTTTGTACAAGTGTTAAATCTGAAAACATTTGTCAAGTTAAGATTTCATGTTCAGTTAGTTTCTTTATCAAGTAATGAACATGGATAAGTAAATGTCTTCCAAACATGAATATTCCTTTTGTTATCCATTATGAATCATTATAAAGTAATGCATTTATAGCGTGTCTTATAATAAAGGTGATTAAAACTCATTAGGTAGTATATTAAAATTTAATAACTAGCTTACAATCTGATTTTATTGTTTCTTAGTTTGAGAATTGAAAGTACTGGAAACGTTTCTTGTGCACTGCTACACACCAGCACTACCAAACTTGTTATGGAACATATAAATTCTGTTCTGATGTATACATTTTGTGTTATGTGATGAAAATTCAAATATTGTTTAGTGGCTTTCAGAACTTGGCAGTTTAATCATACGATCAGTTACCTGTGAGCAGTTATTAAATCAATATTCTGTAAAATAACCAATTAAATCAAAATTATCCTAATACTGTTTTTAATTATTTCAACAATAGATTAATTGAAAGTCATGAAAATAAACAAATTGAAATTAGTTGTTTCCAATCTTCTAACAACTGATTATTCAATGTTGTAATTAAACCAGTTGTCACAGAAATAATCAACTAATCACATTTAGGGTTTTCATTATTTTCAGTAATTCAAACTATCTCTGGATGGCTTGGTGAATTCGAGGTGAAGTTTCATATGTCTCTTGGGTCAAGTTCTCATTGCCATAAAATTCGTTCATTCTGTTTTTGTTATGACAGATGCTAAGGCTGTTGGCTACTGTCATTGATTTGAGGAACTTTGTACTTATAGAATGTAAATGATTGATCAGCAAATATCACCGATTTCCTATCCCTAGAGGCTTTAGTTTATGCATAACTTGCATATTACCTGTGACAGTTCCAGTCTGGTTACCATGACACTTCCATGTGTCTTATATTTCAAGCTCAACTGTAACAATTAATTCAAACTGTTGATTGATTTATGTCTTGAAATTATAGAAATAAACCCTGAAAGTTGACACCAGGCTAGAACAGTTCAAAATCAATGACTGTACAATACTTGTTTTGCAAATGACAATTTACATGTGTAGAACATCAAACTTATAAACATTCATTCACAAAGGTATATCTAATAAAAATTAGTTCTAGGTCACACAGACTATGTTGGATATTACCAAGTGACAAAAACAAGATTCCAGAAATAGAAGTTAAATTTTCAGTGTACACCCCAGTAGGTGAACAACACTGACAAAAGTATTTTATGTTGAAACAGTAATACATTTGTCACAGATATACACAGGTCTCCTGGGAAAGCTTTTATGAAATGCAAGCTGAAGGCCAGTGCTGTCAGCAACTATGTTTGTCCTTTGTGGCTGCTGTCACCTGGGTGTAAAGAATTCTTGGTTTCCAAAACCAGTTGTCATTAAACCTGTCAGAGAAGAACAAGTTGATTGGCCATCTCTTTACCAGAAGTAAGATGAGTTATTCATTTTGAAAAACCTCAACAAAAATGTTTTCATGATTTATACTTTTCAGTTTGTTAATTTTATTTTAAATATATGACAGGCATCTGTTTGTTGTTTCACGTGCCAGACTCCTAAATATTGAAAACAAATTGATTTCCCAAGAAAATGGCCACTGATGTTTCTAAGTTTGCTCATTCAAATGTCATTCTGGCCTTATCAATATTATAAATCTTTCCAGTAGTAAAAAAAAGGGTTAATGTGCAAGAACAGAAAAACATTTTTCAGTTTTATACAATACACAAATTAGTGTGTAGAATTATACATAGGTAGTTTCAGTCACCTTGCCAAAATCTTGACCAGACAGTAATTTACAAAATTATATAGATTCATTTTTATGTATTGCTCAATGAAGGCAGAGGTTATGGGGCCAAAACCAAAGCATAAGAGTATTTTAACATAGAGAACAGTCTGTGTATAATTGTATACAACAAAACTTTATTTCAGTTAACTGTGATTTTATTCTTGTAATTATCCGTACTAATTTGCCGTGCTGCGTGTGATATGACAAATGAAAATTACTCCTAAGAGTAAATTGCACATGTCTACAAACACAAACCTTGCAATACAACACAGTTGTGAAGTACGTGTGTAAATGTGATGTCTTCTTTACTGTTATGTCTGAATGTTGTATCTAATTAACTGTAATCTTTACTGAATTGTTTTTTTTTTTTTTAATTGTGATCTGGGTTTGTACCTTCCTTTGATCAGAATTGAAGTGATCCTCAGGTTTACATGAAACACTTGGACCAAGAACAACTAATTTATATAATTCTAGTCCTAAGCTATTAGGCTTAACAATGTTCACACGTCTAGGAGTTTTTGTTTATAAATTACTGTTGCAACTTATTGATAATTAAAAATGACATTAACAATAGTTACTTATGAAATAACATTAAAAATATAAGACATTTTCTTTGTTTGACATAATAGTTTATGAATCCTAACCTGAGACATTTGTTTCTGTTAGCAAGTTGTGATGGACCCTAAATTTATGAGACTCAGTAAATACTTTTTCAAAACACAAACATACAGCAGCATTTTGAGAAAATATTTTATTCTAGAAGAAATACTCTATTTGTCATACAAAAATTCATTTGGGTTGAAGTTTCAAATACATATCATAGTGAAATATGAAACTTCCAAGTGTAATAAAATCTTATAAAAATCTATATGCTATAATTTTCTAATATGGTAAAAAAGTTAAGCAGATAAATTCTATTTGTTTTCCTTTTATTTACTAAAACTTTCAACTTGATTATATTTCAAATACTGTTAACCAGTAAACAGTAAAAAAATAAAAATAGAATCTTATAATTCAGAAAGTTTTCATCCCACACAAAATGTTGACTTCATTTTCAATTATGAAAATATAAATTCATTATTGTACTGAAATTTAAAACATGAAAAATGTATTCAATTTAAGAAAAACTTCAGAAACCTGAAAATTATAGTTTAGAATACTTCATATTGTAATACATATATTGCAACATTATTCAACAATAATTTAAATTTGATATGATCTAACAAAAATTTTTTTACAGTTGTAAATCACGACACAAAAATTTTGAAAATACTTTTTGTTAGGAACAATAACCTGAGTGTTATTCAAAATAAGTGTTTCTTCAAACACTTATCCATAATTTCTCCAACCAGTTTGATATTAAAATGTCAAAAGGTTCATATTAACTGATCTAAAATTACAGTGAACTGTGTGGTGAACTTTATTATTGTCTAAGAACTTTCTTACTAAACAGTTTACAAGAAAAATAATGTAACCCATTTTGTTTTTTTCCCACATCTTATGACTGTTTCAGTAACTTCCTTCGAATTATCAAACTTTGTATTTTTACTTTCAGAGAGAAATTAACACTGTTTTTGTGTTATGAACTTCTAATTCAGTAAGGTAGAAATTAGAACACAAATGTTAACACAATAAATCACAAAATTTATAATTAAACATAAATTGATTTCTTATTTCAGTGAAAGGACAGCCCCAAATTTTAGCTGTACCTTTATCATAACATGTTTTCACTTCAGCTTTTTTCATGACTCGTTCACAAAGTTTATGATTTCCTGAAAGAGAAAGAACAAATCATAAGAAAAAGTCGATAAATAGTTGTGTTTTATAAAACCAACATTTATAACACAAACATTCATTTAACAGGTTACAACAGTTGGGAACATTCCAGTGCATTATCTATGCCCACCACTGGTATCAACAAGTGGGTTTTAGCATTATAAGCCTTCAAACTGACCACTGATCCATTAAGAATGAAAAAGAAAAAAATATATATGATTAATAACAGCAGAATGTAATTCACTTTAAACATCAAACCTTCCTTCACAGCATCACTTTCTGTAGTCCGTGAGTTACATTCAAACTTCTTTATTCATGGTATACCAATAAATATAACAAAATGTAGGTAATAAACACATATTTTAATGGTATATGAGTGTTAAGTTCTTATTTTTATAAGACAATATTGAGAACAACTTTGATTTCTCCTTGTATGTGAATTGTGACATTTACTCTCCAGGCATCTCCTCTTCTCTAATTCCATTTACTATCCCTCAAAGAAGTACAAAATTAAACATAAACTACTCATTGAGAAAAAACATTTGTTCAAGTAAAAGAGAAAAAAACAAGCCATCAAAAAAATTTCTAATTGACCAAATATTACTGAACAAGTTCTTCCGTCACAGTCTCCCGTGAAAACTTTAAGTTTTCTCATCTTTACATTAGTGAAAAAAAGTGACAAAACATTACAAGTTTTTCTCAAATATTTTGCTTTATCTCAAGGGATTTTTTCTTCAAAGTGTTCTGAAAACCAAGTAACCTTTATTCGACACATATTAACTTGTCAATAAGTCAACTTTTATCTGCAGGCATGCCAATGACATTTATGAAAAAAAGAGGAAAATGTATACAGCCTGGCACCACAGGGGGGTTCTGGGGGCATGCTCCCCCGGGGAAATTTTAAAAAATGGATGCTATTTGGCGTGATTTGGTGCAATCTGTAACATAATTTCTTTATGTTTTTTGACATTGCAATGTTGGAAAAGTTCACAAAATATAACATATAAAATCAAAAGGAAATTAAAAGAATAAATCAAACTAATAAAAACTATAACTTTCATTTACAGTTTTTAGCACATTGATTTATTCTTTTAATTTGCATTCATTTTTTAGAAGATATATCAAAATATCTAAAATTAACAAATAAAATAAAAGTAAATGAATGAAATTTAAGATTTACACGAATCTCGTGGGTGATCTTTGGCCATTTAAAAACCGCAGAAATCCGCGTTTCAGCAGAAAAATGGCATGCATGTATCTGGCTTCTTAATTGACAGTTACAACTTTACCTTATGATACTCTTTAGACTGCCTGTGAAAGTGTGGTGAGTCATATTGTGAGACACCAACTAGAAATCTACAATGTTGAGACCCCCGCTAGTACAACGGTATGTCTCCGGATTTATAACGCTAAAATCAGGGGTTCAATTCCCCTCGGTGAGCTGATCAGATAGCCCTTTGTGGCTTTGCTATGTGAAAA
This sequence comes from Carcinoscorpius rotundicauda, assembly GCA_011833715.1. Taxonomy (NCBI): domain Eukaryota; kingdom Metazoa; phylum Arthropoda; class Merostomata; order Xiphosura; family Limulidae; genus Carcinoscorpius; species Carcinoscorpius rotundicauda. The sequence continues at coordinate 297,215 of CM022401.1, read as the reverse complement.
ACATACACATACAATGTTGAAGGTGTTTCAAAACTTCTTTTACCAAAAACATTGGACTGTTTCTTTGAACAGCATCTCTGTAAATGTTAACAAACTTATTTAACAATATTGAAATAACTCACATATACTGTGCCATTTGATGATGATACTAATAACAATACCAAAATTGGCACAATATTAAACAGAAATAATGAAACACTTGCAACACTGAAAAACAGTTGCATAAAAACCAACATTACTATTCAGTGTTATTTTTACATTTATCCCATTCAAACAATCTACAAGTTAAAATAAAATGTCACATTTTAAATATTACAAATCCTAAACAGTTTGAATATTCTACATTTGTTGCATACCATAAGTTAATCTTCTTATAATTCCTTTACATGCCACACACTGAGGGGACTAGAGAGCAAAGAAAGTCAGAGTAAATATTACAATGTGTGTACTGCATAGCTTCTATGTGATCTAGGGCATGAGAAATGGTAAACAATTCAGCAGTGAACACAGAAACTGTAGAGGGAATCCTGTGGGCAACCAAAACAAACCATGGAAGATCCCATAGAGTTCCCTGATTTTTGAATCATTTGTATAAACTGAAATGGAAGAATAGTTCGAAAAATGTTTGGCAAAGAGAAGATTGTACTTCCAATCAGGAGTATCTGCCTTCTTCAAATGACTCAAAGAAAGGTCACACTTCAGGATGGTAATATGCCATGATGAAATGAGCTAACCTGTAGAGACAGCAACATCAAACAAAAAACCCAATTCAGCTATCTATGCCTGGATATGAAGGCCAAAAGAAACCATGGAAGATCATCTGTTCTGAAAAAGCATGACTCACTGAGGAAGGTAAACACAAACCCAGATGCGATGCTGTGGTAAGGATCGAAGTTTTGAAGCATACAGTAAAAACAGTTGTGAACAGCAGAGGTGAAGAAGAGGTTCGTGAGACTCAGTGTACAAACTCCAGATCAATGAAGTGTGAAAAACCCCCATTCAGAGTTGAAGTCCCAGATCTTAAATGAGGTCCAACATATTCAGGTCCATGGTTCTACCATAGCCACAAACCAGAGACCTATAGTTCTGGTTCAATTGAATAAGGACACAACAGATCTTGAGCATAGAACATTGATCTCCTCAGAATGAGAAATCAAGGTGTTGAGTCGAACCTTGAGAGTGACTATATAACAGAGTTTTCCATCTGCTGTCATTTTATTTGTTCATGAAAGGGGGTATCCATAATAAAATAAATTTCAATGCCAAAGTTTCGTGAGCATCATACCCAAACACCAGCATCAAATACAATGTTCACTACAACTGTTGAGAATGTCCAGCACTGGTGCTTGGTTAACACTAACCCAACTGGAGCAGTTCACTGGCCCTGGGGTGCTACCCCAAGACTGCCGATCCAGAAAAATTCAAGGCTACCAGGATCTTCTCCTACCCTTCATGAGTTGCTATGCATGACAAACACATGGATGGATATTCAGATCCTAGATAAGGTGAACTGAAATTTCAGAATCATCTCTGAAAGGTTTCCCTCACCATGTACAGGAATCCAACTCAAGGGACACTTTTGTGCACATGGTTCATGTTTTTAGAAGGCACTTGTAACAAAGTTGTCAATGAGCAGCTAAGTGCATATAGTTTAGAAAAATGTATATTATGGGTTAAATGTTTCTGTCAGAACATCTGTGATAATGAGCAAATGTTGAGTTTTATACAGTAGTTTTGTACAGCTGGAAATCAGCAACAACATGCAGCAAAACAGTCACATTTTGTTTGATAAACGTCCGGTATAACAGCTTAAAAATCCTGTCATAAAGAGAAAAGAAAATGCAAATTATTTCCATTTTATTTTTAAATTATTCAGTGAATAACTTCAAATGTGAAGATTTCACAAAAAAGTAAAACTGGAACATTTATTGAGACAGACAGCTCATCTTGTCTAATCTGAAATATCAGTTATGATACAAATTAATGTTGTGAATTGCTGCAGTAAGTGACCCTTGAGGTAAAGCATCTGATACATTGTATTATCACTTTTATTTTCATCAAGATGTTGGTCAAAATACAAATGTTCTCTAAATAACATGTTGTACCAAACATGTTTTATTAATTTTCTAAGTAACATGTTGTATCTCTAACAATGTTTATCACAGAAAAGCTCCGTAACAAACGTGCTGAAATGGCGCATCACATGCTGAGTTCTAACGGTTGTTTCTTTACCAGTAAAAAAACTTATTATAAAATACATATGATGTTTATGTTTTTAATTTTCTCTCTTAACCCACTTCAGTTTTCAGTTATGATTCTTTGGCCTAATGTTCAACAATATACCATAAATGTTATCTTGCTAGGAACTGTTATTTTGTGAAGACTTCAAAAGTTTCACTTTCAGTGAAATTTAGTACTTTAAATTTGCAACAGTTTTGACATATTTTAGATTATTCTTCATATGCTACAAACAGAAAGAGAAGATCAGTGTTATGTTATCTGAAGAATAAAAATGTTTGAAGACAAAGTTACTAGGTGTCTTCTTCCGTATTTTGTTAGCATATAAGAACACAATATTTTGTTGTTCATTGGTGAGGACACTTACCTTGTGATGACATTTCACACTGTGTTATCTTGACTAATTACAGTGACACTTTTTTTTTTCCATCTCAGACTTGATGTCCTAATTTTGAGGACTGTAGCATGTTCCAGACCTCTGAATCTAATAACTTCAAATAAGTACTAAATCGCTGGTAGAAAACCATTTAATAAACACATGGAAAGGTGGACACTTTTATTTTGATATCTTTGTGAAAGTGTTATGATATTTTGTGTAAATCATATGCACTTCAGAAACAGGTCTAGTGTGTCATACGTACACAACAACACTTACACAAGTGACTGTAAAACCAAACCAAACTTACATCTTTTCTGTTATGTTTTCTTTATTTTTAATTTTTCATACTATTAGAAACCATTGTGATTTTTATGAATGTTCACTGTTTACAAAGTGGTGTGGTCACAATCTGGAAATGATGGTTCAGTCTTTATGCTAAGTTTGTCAACAGAGTTCATGAAACTAAAGTTGAAGTCCACAAATACAATTCATACAACTATTACAAGACCTGTATCCACCTTCAAAGAAGGTAAGCAAGTTTCACCTTAACACACCAAGTTTTCAATTACAATAACTTAACACTATACAATTAGAAGTTTCATTTAAAAATAATATGTAAAAATCCTACTTACTCAGTAAAATTCCCCAGTTCTGCACAAGATGTCATCATCATGGGACACATATCAAAGATACCTGATAACAATACAAAACCTAGAAAAAGCAACAAATAACAAAATTATAATTTTCCTCCATTGAAAGTACATTCTTACCTCCTTTCAAATAAACAGCTATTCATTCAGTGCTGCCCTCTGTATACAAAAATTTGTTTTTGCACGTTACAAGCCTTGACACAAACCTCAAAATCAACTGATTCAAATGTGTCTTGCATGTAAATCATAATGCAATAACCCTCTACTAATAAGTGTGCAACACAACCTCTAAATACATGCAACTTCCTCTATACAATTCTACCAATCTATCACAGTGTTTTGATAAATACTTGCTGGAAATATATCTTCAGTGGAAGAAAATTATAACTTCCAATATGATACATTACCTTAAAAAAAACCAGCTAAAATCCTACATTGGATGAGTGGAGGGACTAGTTTAATGGTAAAACAAGGTGATCTGACTTCAAAGTATCCAAAAAAACATCCTAAAAGGAGGATCTCATAGTGGAGGATCATACATGAGAGACCAAATCACTTCTGTAACAGATATACTTAACACCCAGTTTGGAATAGAGAGGAGGACATCCCTGTAAGAGATAACAATGGTGGTATAGAAATTCAAAACACCTTAAAACAATCTCAACCCCATAGAGTATTGGAATATGGGTGAAAGTAAAAGGATGTACTCCTAAGTATAGATTGGCTGGGGTGCAGCAGACTGCACGTGGCAAGTCAACAACATCCAAAAGCTGGACTGCTGGGAACTGACATCCACACAAGGGTTGGATGATGAGAATATTGCCAGTTGGTCAACTACAATCCAACATCTGGGCCACCAGGAACAGACATGCACATGGAAGTAGGAAAGAAGATCATACCATCTTCACCTCAAGTTCAGCAGGCCAGAGAGAATCTCCTATCCCCCCATGCTTTAAATGCAGACACATTATAGTAATGTGAGAAACTGACTGACCAATCCAGGAAACTGACACCCAGACATCTGGTATTGTAAAAATGTCACTTTAATGTAAGCTAATTACTCAAACCAAACCTTAAAGGAGCTACCTCTAGCACAATGACAACCTTTGTGTAATAAAATCATCAAGAGATAACATAAGAGGAAGCACCATATAAATATGAAAAATCTCCACCACGTCCCGCAACACAGATGGAGGAATAAAAATATAATTAAGTGAGAAAGAAACACCTGTAATACATGTGAGAGAACCTATTAATTGGTCTAGCACAGATTTCAAATCTCAGATACTGAGAACCAACATCAACATTCAGAGTAGGATGCAGGATTCCAGGCAAGAAAATGGACTGCAATTTTGACAGCTCACTCCAAAGCTATTACATCTTCTCAGGAGCATCACATTGGAGGGCATCTCATAATTTACACAAGCAGGACACCACCACCCTGCTCTTAACTGAATGAGTTTGTCATTATATGCTGTGTTTATCACTATCATATTCAAGAGGATGCTCCCATGGTCTGCTAATGAAAGGAACAGGAGCAGAAAGTGTTGGAGTGTTTGGAGAAACAATAACACTGGAGACAGTGCAGTGGTTAACTATGAAAACAGTATTTTCAAAAGCATACTGTATTTTATTTATTCAATACAAGACACGGCAGAGATGAGCAAGTATCCACCTTCTGCTTTACCCATAAATCGTGGGAGAGCATGGTCCAAATCAGGCATACTAATGAAGCAAATATATCATGAGGACAAACCTAAGATATCTTGTAGAACACCCGGTCTCTTTGATGAGAAACATGTTATAGTGATAGGAATTAGAAATAAGTTGTCCACATGGCCTTGCAGTGCAGGTTTAACTGTAAGAAGTGTATCTGGTCAGGCACCACTTGAAACAAAGAGGGATCCAGACAGTAAAATAAATTTGAAAAAAGAAAGCAGATATATAGATAATTTTCCCAGTAACAATCACACCAAACTATTATGAATGGCAACAGGAAGAAGAGGAAGATGTAGTGATCTGATGCAGACTGGAGAAGATGAAGATGTAGTGATCTGATGCAGACTGAAATATGAATGTTACCAACTGGAGAATTTCCTCTGATGGATAAAGAGAATGAGATAACAGGGAAAAGATAAAGTGCTGATTTGATGAAAAAACGCCTGGAACAAATTACAGGAAGTTGACAATAAAGAATAAGCCAAATGAATTAAAAGCTGAACCCAACTGGTCAGGATGAAAGAAGAAAAGTCACAAATAGAGGATGTCTGCCAGGGAATGAATAGGCAGAAAAGGTCACCAAGGAAGGAAGCCTTGCAGGCAGTATAACAAAAAAGAACACAGACAGGACATTGTAGTCTATCTGGATCCAACCAGTGACGAAGGAAGAAAACTGAAAGGAGGAAAATGGGTGAGAAGGCAGAATCATCCTCTCATGCTGCTGAAGTTTATGGAAGGAAAGGTTGATCAGAATAATGGAAGATAAATGTGGAATGATATAAAGCACATGAAATGTCTATAGCAAATAAATCTGACTGATGAGATCCAAAGGCTAAAATGAGAAGGAAATGAATGTGGTAGAAATCCAATAAAAGAGAAAGTGTAAGAAAGGTAAAACCAAGAAAAACAAAAAGTGTGGGATAATGCAGCCCAATAATACACAATCAAGGAGATAGAAGACTCCTGATCAAAGATTCAAGTGACAAAATCCTTAATATTAGAAATAGTGGGTCTAGAAGGTGAAAACCTCTAACCATCAAAAGAAAATGTTCAACTTATGTTGATAAACTATCCTTGAGAAAGGGCAAGTGGAAAAGCTAAAAGAAAAGAAACAAGGAAACAACCCACCTGGATCTCCTTGCCAAAGAATGGATAAAAAACAGGTATGAAGAAAGTGTTGAATGGAATGTCAGTGATCAAGGTTGATTTAGAAGGAATGGAGTAAAGAGGTAAGGTAATGGATAGGTAAACTAGCTGGAGCAGCTACAGGAAATGAAGTTTTACTGGCCAGAAAGGAGAAATAAGAGAAACAACATGGAAATGAAACCTGGTGGCATTTTACTAATTGAGTTGAGCTACAACTGTAGAATTCTCAGAATTGATCGTAACAAAGTGATTCCTCACAAGATCATGAGGCAATGGAAAGAAAATGGTATCTGACAATAGAAGAGGGGAAAGTGGACAAGTCTTAAGATATTACAAGAATAGTCCTCAAATATGTGGCAAAAACTCACCAAAGGTGAACAAAGTCAGATATGCAAACTCTCACTGAATAGGAACTCACTAGGTTGTCACTTGTACAGCTGGCAACAGGTCCATTTGCATCAAATAAATTGAAATGAAAAGTGCATGGAACAGGTAAGAACTGAGAAGAAGCTGGACAAAAAACAGTAATGGTGGAATGTCCAGGCCCAGAATGTGAAATGATCCACAAAGAGAGAAATGGTAATTAGCTATCACACCAACTCCACACAAAATTCCAATGTCTCATGAATATTACTAAAAACATAATGCTGAATAAAAAAAAATGTTCATACATAAGTCCTAAAGATAAGTAGGCAGTAAATGATATGAGACAAAGCTGCATTCTCCAGGAGGTCCCAACGACAAAGAAACCATGAGTGCAAGAGTAGAACCAAAGTAGAAAAAAAATGCCAAAATGGAAGTAACGAAAGAGAGGCATTCCCTCAAAAAACAATCAGTATCTCTGTGGATCACCTCAAAAAGAAGGTAGAAAATAGACCAGTCACACAGGAGAGTTAAAAGAATAAGACAAAGCTGGGAAAACTGGGCATGGGATATATAACACAGGATAATAGTGTTACACACACAAACACAGGCAAAATCACTGATTCTAACTGTTTAGGATCAAGAAATTGACATTTAGTCTGATGACAGACCAAGGCAAACTGGCACCCTCAATCATCTGAGAAATAATATGCTCAGCATGTACCCAAATATTCAGGAAAAAATACTGAAAAGAAGTTATGTAAAAATGAAGGACAGGGATCATATGAAAGTTGCAAAAAGAAAAACATAGAACATATCTGAGAAATCATGTCTAAAAAAACCCATATTAGGCCTAGTTCATTCCATAGCAGGGGCATATGAAGAAATGGCAAATTCAGATGGAGGATATAAGCTGTCAGAATCCTCACTGACCTGAACAAGATTGGCATGTTCAGAAGAAATAGGTTGGTTTGTATAATTATCAATCTTATGGCAGATGGTTGCCAATAAATCCAAAGATGTCACTGCCAATTGTAGCCTGTATGAATGTGCTAGTGGAAGGAATGATCTCTGAATTGGTCACTTGAACTTCAAAACTTATTGCGTATAAATAAAAATTAAACACAACTCTTTGATGGGAAATATTATCTGAAAAGTCATTATCTGTTCAAAAACAAAATATCAACTTTGGAATAATAATGAAAAGAAAATCAAAAAATGACAGAACAATAAGAAACGAATAGGTAAAGTCACAGTGCTCAGATTGTATCACTGATTGTGAGGTGCATGGGAGGTCAACGCTTGTGACTTGTGAAATTATGAGCATATAGAGGGCAGCACTGAACAACCATAGCTTTTTGTTTAAGAGGAAATAACATACCATATCTGAAGCCACTGTTACAGAATGAAAACCTTTTACAAGCTGGCAAAGCAAGATAATAGTTAAACATACTTGTCATATGACATTATACAAGGCATATTATATCATTCAACACCATATTTGTAACTAGCTTCTCAGGAATATGAGATTCAGAAGTATAAATTATTTCAACAATATAATATGCATTGCTTATGATGTGTGTTGTTCAATCCAGTTATTCAGACTGGCTGGGATACAGAGAATGTATTAATGGTTAGAATATCACTTATATAATCATTAAGAACTACTTTTCAACAATAATATGTTAATAATGAACTGCTAAAAATATTTAATCTTCCAAATTACCAAAGTGCATTTATAGAGAATTTTGCAACAAGGAATGGGATATGTATTTCCTGACTTTTTCATACCAAAAACTGATTTTCACCATTGTAACTCCAATGGAAACACAGTACATTGATCAAAAAAATTGTTTTTTTCTTCTTTACCTTTAATCCACAATGCATGGTCAGGATTGGCCATCAGCAGTGAAGATGCAACCATTGCAGCAATGTGAGCTCCAGCTGAGTGTCCTAACATAAAGATACCCCTGAAAAGCATCACTAAACTTCACTGGTTTACAAGATTTATTATTAAGGCTGTGAATTTAAATTATGTATTTTCATTTCATTAACTTATTTATTGAGTCATGCCAGAAATATAACAGTACAGATGAAGTTGTGAACCATACTTAGCAGGAAATCTGATAATACATCCTTGAATCTTTAAACACACATAGTTGTGCCAAAACACAAACACTTCATACTATCTCAGAAACAAGTAAACAAATTATCAATTGGTAGAACACCACATAAAAAAAAGTTAAAGAACAGTTGCCTTGTTTCAGCAACCCTTTTGTGAGATAAAGTGCACAAAATATGCATCTGGGAATATTTTAAAAAGTTCCATACAAATTTAACTTAGCTGTATGTAAATTTAAAAAACTGATGTCAGTTACATTTTATAATTGCTTTCTGTGACCATATAAATGTACTTCTAAAATCCATGTTTGAAAAATTCTGATCTTGCTAAATGTAACACATTTGTGTTTTGTTCAATGTTTACAAGGATAACTTTTGTTACTAATTCTCATAAATCACAACATTACCCATGAATTGTCCTAAAGAATCACTATTTCTTCACATTAAGAACTTTCTTGATTATTATATACCATACTCTGATAGCACAATAATATTCAACAAAAGAAATACTGATTTGACCTTATTTCTTGATGACGAAAAAGGTACTTGAAACAAAAACGTATTTCAGAATGGCTGGTATGGGTATTAATGTTTTTATTGATAAGGAGAGAATGATGTTTTGACCCTCCTCGGTCATCTTCAAGTTAAGTGAAAGAGTTTGCAACTGATCATTGCTGGACACTCTCAACCCTAAGACGCATTTGGCAAAGGTCACTTGCAAACTATTTCTCAACCTGAAGATGACCTTGGAAGGTCGAAACATTGACCTCATTTGATAAAATATTTTTTTCTTGAAGTAATGTAAGTGATAGTTTTTGCACCTAAGCAAAACAAGTTTGCTTGATAAATATTTGCAATGAATAATTCAAAATTTCACATGAACCTTATTATCAGTAGTTACACATTTTGTATCAATTTCTGAGACATACATACTCCATTTAATCCTGCAAGTAACCATTTTATACTGAAATCAAGGTTATGAAATTGTATATTTAAAACACTAATTTATAATGCATGAAACAAACAACAAATACATGGTTGAAAAGCACTGTAGACACAGAACACAGGAAACATCAGAAATGCATAACAATTGTAATGGTGGAATAAATCTGAAACTTTTAGGTTCCAAAATCAAAAAGTAACCTTGTGGCAACAGACAAGAGGTAACTGGATAGACTGCATGCAAAAATAAAATCAGACAGAGGTGACTACCAAAACTAGTGGGATTGGAAGCAATAAGAATCACAAAATAAAATTCATGGGGAAGAAAGATTAAGTAACAGTGATGAAAATCCACCTCATCCAAAGGCATGGCTGTTACAGTATTTCAATTTTCTTATTTCTCAGTTTCAGTGACACCTGGAATAAACAGAAAATAACCAATCGTATGAATATGGTTCCATCTGGCTAACACCCAAGAAATTTTAAAATCTAGCAAATTAGTTTGCTGAACTTATCAAACTACTAATCTATACTTTAACAGAATTAAAATGAATTGCATCTTTACAAATAATGTATTTTCCTGAAAGAATAATGCCATAAAACAAGCAATGGTTTCTGGTTAACTTTCCTGAAAACAGAACAAGTACAAAATCTGAAACATTAACCCTATAATTTTATTCTTTAAATTAAGTGTTGTAGCTTGCAAGAACATCAGGCATCACGTAGAGCTCATTGCAGTGAAACCCAAAGAAAACAAAAAGCTTAATTTTGCTTTCGGAGTTAAAAACATCAAAATATTTAAACAATAATAGTTACTAGTTTTATTTTTGCTAATTAGATAAAAGATTACGCCATAGACTATGTTTAAAGATAAATTACTTAATGTGATGTTTACAATATTTTAGGAACAGTTTGAATTATTTTGTAATTTTGTTTTCATGGTATTATAAACATTTTCAATCATTGCTTTCATAATATACAACATTAATTAACGAGCATTCAAAAGCAAATTACAATGTTAAACGTAATATTTATTTCTTTAATGTTATATATATTTTGTGACACTTACCAAGTGCAGATAGGCGTCATGTTGCTTTGCGCGAAATTCAAAGCAACAAAAACAAACAAAACACATACTCGTGGTATTCACAAATTAAACATAAAAAAGCACAACCTCATTCCTATATGAATGGTGAACTACTTCAGACTCTTAAATCTGCATAATTTTTAAAGCTAGCATTGTGCATGGATATTGATTGCCCAGAAAGGGCTTCCCCGGTAATTACTGTTATTCTGGCCCTCGTGTACCATATACACTTCTCTCTCTTTCTCTGGTGTTTTGGTACATATACTGGTATACCCAGAACGGTCAGGTACACCAAACCTCTTCCTCCTTCCATGACTTTGTTGGAGTGGCCAGATGTTTCAAGTAAAGACTGAATGGCTGGAGTGATATCAAAGTTTAGTCCTTTTCTGGCCAATGTTCATTTATATTGTTCTTTGATTTTTTTAAAATAAGTCCAGAACGTAGGTGACCTGTTTTATTTTAGCTCCATTCTATTATTACAATTATTAGTAGTATGTTGAAGATTTTATCTAAATGATCTAATGCAGAAATTTGGCGGGGAAAGGTGTTTAGGTCTCTCATCATCATATTTGCAATATCTGTCTAGTTCGCATAACAACTCAAATTTTCGCCAATTTTTATCGAAATATTGCACCATGTAGAAGTCTATTTGATATTGTTTGTGTATTTGAATAATTATGCATGAACTTTGATGATGTGGTTTCAGGTACTCTGTATGCTGATGTAATTAGTGTATTTTGTTATGTTTGGAATTTGGTTTGTATTTGTTTTACGCTTACATTGATCCAAAGGCCTGGCATGGCCGAGCGCGTTAAGGCGTGCACTCGCAATCCGAGGGTCGCGGGTTGCTCACCCTCCCAGCCGTGGGGGTGTATAATGTGACGGTCAATCCCACTATTCGTTGGTAAAAGAGCAGTCCAGTAGTTGGCGGTGGGTGGTGATGACTAGCTGCCTTCCCTCTAGTCTTACACTGCTAAATTAGGGACGGCTAGCACAGATAGCCCTCGAGTAGCTTTGTGCGAAATTCCAAAAACAAACAAACAATACATTGATCCATACAGAAGCTGCACAGTCTATTACAGGTTTAATGTATGACTTGAATTTTGATAATGTTTTCTGGTGTTGTTCCGTGGTTTTTACCAGTTTGACTCATACCATAGGTTGTTCTTCGCCAAATTTTAGATTTTGTGTAATATACATGTTTTTATCCATGCAAGTTTCGAATCATATGTTAATCCTAAAAATTTTGTAGATGTAGCAGTCTGGAGGAACTCTCCGTTCATGTAGATTTGGGGTTGAACTCTTTGATGTTTCGTAGATTTTGAAAATATTACTTATTGCGTCTTCTTTGTATTTATTTTAATTCTATATTTTTCGCAATATTCACAAAATATTTTGTTGTGGTTCTCAATGGTTGCTATTTCTGGTGTAGGAGCACTTTTCCAAATTGCTACATTATCAGCGAACTGAGACGCGTATCCATGGTTTGGGTCTTTAAGTGGCATATTATTTACACACATGATGAAGAGAATACGGCTAACCACCCATCTTTGACGGACTCCAGCTTCTGGAGTGAAGAACTCCGAGAAAGTTCTTTCTACGTTTACTCTACATTTTCTATTTTCCAAAAATTTTCATAACCAGCGAATAATTTCACACGGTAGTTCCATTTCATACAAACGGAACCGAAGACCAGCGTGCCATACAGTATCGAATGCTTTCTTGATATCGAGGAAGCAGCCGACAGTGCATTCTTTTTTATTAATGATGTTGATTATTGTTTTAGTTAACCTAATTAGGTGATCTGTTGTTTGTCTATATTTTCTAAATCCGTTTTGTTCTTCTGGTACTTTTGAATTGATCTCCAAAAATGTATAGAGTCTATTGCTTATTATTCTTTCGAGAATTTTACCTACACAGCTGGTCAGGGTTGATCGGCTGGTTTTCCTTCTTTGTGGAACATTAAAATATTAGCTTGCTTCCAAGAAACTGGGATGTACCCAGAGTACAGAGATAAATTAAATATGGCTAATGGGTGGTTAAAAACTTTTGGAGTGCCCTTTTTGAGAATATTTGTTTGCATTCCATCATTTCCCAGTACTTTGTGTTTTTTTTTATTGCTTGTTCAAGTTCATTTAATTTTATTTTTTTTCGGTGAGCAGTTGGGTATTGTAGTCATATGTATTGTTAGTGTTGCTGTTTTTAATATTGACTAGAAAGTGTGGTTTATATAATTCTATGTTATTTGATATGTGGTTGTTTATTTTATTGTAGTCGTAGCTTTTTATGTCCGTGTCATTGTGTGTTTTAAATGTGCTTTGTAATTGATGTTTGAAAGCTTTTTCTTTGTTGGTTTGTGCTAAGGTGTAATTATATTCCAGTGATGAGTATTTTCTTGTTGTGTTGTTGGTTTGTGCTAAGGTGTAATTATATTCCAGTGATGGGTATTTTCTTGTAGTGGCTCATTTGGGAATCTTTTTAAGTGCAACCAGAACTTACTAAGGTCGGTTTGTTCGTTTAGTTGAGAGAAGTTGTCCCTTTTTTGTTTAATTTCTGTTCTAATTTTATTTCTAATGTTGTTAATTTGTTTTTATTTCTTGTTCTCTTGTTGCCATGAAGAGTCTTCTTAATTGTCTTCGTTGTTTTATCATTGTTAATAGTTGTTTGGTTGGTTTCCATGCATTGTTTGTGGTAATATATTGTTGTTTAGGTGTCGTGTCTGTTGCTGCTTTTAGAAGGCAATCCATGATGATTTGACTGTATGAATCAATTTCTGATTCGTTATTCGCTGTATGCTTAATTTTTTCTGGTAGTATACTGTCTAACACTATTTGAAATTCTTGCCAATTTGCTTTGTTTTTAAATAAAATTTGTCCTGCCTCTGATTTTATCTTTATGGGGGGTGAGATCGAAGACACACCATATTGGAAGATGGTCGCTGTCAACATTTTTTCCCACAGTAAAATTTATTAGCTTTTGCCTTATATTGTAAGAGGTAAGACAGATGTCTAAGATATCATTATAATTTGTTACATACGTAGTATGAATAGGTGTATTATCATTAATAAGAGATATACTATTATTATCTATGAATTGTAATAGATGTCTACCATTGGAGTTTGTAGAATTATATCCAAAGTTCTTATGTTTGGAATTCAGATCACCTATTACTATTTTATTTTGTTTGTGGGAAACGATGTTGTATGTTAGATTTATGTCTACACACTTACTTGGAGAACAGTATAATTCTGTTATTGTTATTATCGAGTTGTTTTCTAAGAGAAAACCAACAACTGTATTTTCATTGCTGTTGTTCATTTGGATTTCAGTGATGGAAAGATGGTTTTATGTGATAACATAATTCCTCTGTCGATGTCTTGATTATTTCTTCTATCTTTTCTAATTGAAGTTAGTTATATATTTTGCATCTATTCTTAGGACAAATTAATGTTTCACTTGTAATAAAAATATCAGGGTTAATATCTGTTATTAAGTCTTCGATCTCATGTTTCTTGGAAGCAAGTGCACCTTGGATGTTGATTCTTAGAACTGTGAATTTTATGATTTAAACATGTTTCCTGTAATTGTTGTTATTAGTTGTGGTATGTGTGGTGTTATTGTTTTTTAGCTATGTTTATAAAAAGTTCGATGCTATTTATCGATTGATTCGGTTTTGTAAATTCTGTAATGAACTCTGTAAAAATGTTTTTAATTAAGTTTACTATTAGACTTGTTTTATCGTTTTTGTTTTCTTTTACTCTAAGTGTTGATTTCGTGTTGCTTGTTGTACCTGTGATTTTGTTAGGTACTTTTAAAGTCGTTATAGTTTTCGTTGAGTTTTGTTGTTCTCTAACAAGTGGTTTTGGTTGTGTAATATTTTCTTTCAACTTTTGTGCATATGTAATTGGTCCTGTAGCTGAATGTGTTTGTTGTGTTATTGTGATTGGTGTTTTATCATGTGATGGTTTTGTTGTTTTTATATCATAGATGTGTTGTTGAGTCTGTTTATATTTGTCGCATCCTTTATAATTCGCTGTACGTGTTTCACCACAATTACAGCATTTTGGTGTGGCTTGTTCTTTTTTACAAGCCGATATATGGTGTTCACCGCCACATCTGCAACACCTCGGTGTTGCTAGACAGGCCGCTGAGACGTGACCATATCTTTGGCAATTAAAACACTGTGTAATCACAACTGCTGGTGTTTTTAATTGTTCCACTTGGTAATTTTGATACCACACAATGATTCCATTATTTATCTTTTCCAGGATATTGTAATGTTGTTCTAAATCTACTCTTACTAGATTCGTTGCTTTATTCGTTACCTTGGATATAATTCTTTATACTTTGGTGTAAAATATGTTTAGATTGTTTAATCCCTGCTCAATATCGTGTTTGGTTATTGAGTGGTGCACCCCACGAATTACTATTGCCTTCGGCTGTGGCTTAGTTCCTGGTAAGTGAATATTTATATTCCTAGGTGCGAAAGCGTCATTGTGCCATTCTTTAAGAAGTTTATTTTGGTCAGCAGCTCCTGGACCTAGGACAAGAACACCGCCCAAGGTAAACCCTTAACGTTGGCTCTTCAACTCCTGGTTTACATAGACTTATTTCCGCTGCCAGTTGGGGCTGATTACATGTGCCAGGCACGCCTTGAATAATTGTAGAAAATTGGGGTGGTTTTGATTTAGGTTGTGTAACTTTTTGTTGTGTAGTTTCATTTTTTAAGAAATTTCTTCTTTTTCTTTTAGACATTACTAATGTGAAATTTTGGTGATCATTATTTTGTTCATCCTCTTATTCTGAATTCTTTTCTTGATTGGTCTCAGTGTTCACAACATCCAAGGCTTTGTTTAAGTTATCAATATCATTTAAATTATTTTTAGTGGAGGAAGGAACTGTCTCTACCTCAGTATGAGAAGTTTATTCTCCTGCAGGAAGGAACTGTCTCTACTTCGGTATGAGAAGTTTCTTCTCCTACGTGAAGGAGCTGTCTCTACCTCGGTATGAGAAGTTTCTTCTCCTACATGAAGGAACTGTCTCTATCCCTCGGTATGAGAAGTTTCTTCTCCTACATGAAGGAACTGTCTCTACCTCTGTATGAGAAGTTTCTTCTCCTACATGAAGGAACTGTCTCTACTTCGGTATGAGAAGTTTCTTCTCCTTCAGGAAGGAACTATCTCTACCTCAGTATGAGAAGTTTCTTCTCCTACATGAAGGAACTGTCTCTACCTCTGTATGAGAAGTTTCTTCTCCTACATGAAGGAACTGTCTCTACCTCGGTATGAGAAGTTTCTTCTCCTTCAGGAAGGAACTGTCTCTACCTCAGTATGAGAAGTTTCTTCTCCTACATGAAGGAACTGTCTCTACCTCTGTATGAGAAGTTTCTTCTCCTACATGAAGGAACTGTCTCTACCTCGGTATGAGAAGTTTCTTGTCCTTCAGGAAGGAACTGTCTCTACCTCGTTATGAGAAGTTTCTTCTCCTTCAGGAAGTAACTGTCTCCACCTCGGTATGAGAAGTTTCTTCTCCTGCAGGGAGGAACTGTCTCTACTTCGGTATGAGAAGTTTCTGCTCCTTCAGAAAGGAACTGTCTCTACCTCAGTATGAGAAGTTTCTTCTCCTACATGAAGGAACTGTCTCTAACTCTGTATGACAAGTTTCTTCTCCTACATGAAGGAACTGTCTCTACCTAGGTATGAGAAGTTTCTTCTGCTTCAGGAAGGAACTGTCTCCACCTCGGTATGAGAAGTTTCTTCTCCTTCAGGAAAGAACTGTCTCCACCTCGGTATGAGAAGTTTTTTCTCCTTCAGGAAGGAACTGTCTCTACCTCAGTATGAGAAGTTTTTTTTCCGCATCTTCATTTTTTGAATTTTCGCTTGAATTACTTAATTTTACGAATTTTCTTTTTGGTTTTCTTTTTTTCTTACATTACTTTCGTTGTCATATTCAAGAGAAGTTAATTTAGCTTTGGTTACATTACACAGAGCCAATTTTAGTTCTAGTTTTTGCCACCAAATGAACTAGACTCACTTTGTTTATTTTTATGGCCACTAGGTATTGATGATCATTCATTTTCGGGAGTCATTGATGAGTTTCCAGATTCGTTAGTCAGGCATCGCTTTTTCTTTAGCGACCCGCACTTTCCACGATCTTGTGGGATCTTTACATTTTTCATTCAACTGGTGTTCTCTGTTTTAATGTAAGTAAATTCTTTTTGTGTAGTTGGTGCAGTTATTTAACTTTGCCCAGGTAATTGAAGGTGGTTCTCGCCAGTATACGGATATAAGTTTTCCTATGCCTACATTTTCAAGAGCTTGCAAAAACACGTCTATCTGTTACCTCACTCTCGCCACAAGTCTCATATACACTGGACAGTTCTAAAAGTAAAATAAACAGGAAGGAGGAAGAGGTTAACTAAACCTGACCCTTCTGGGTATTTAACCATCTGTAAAAAACCACACTGAAAGAAAGAGAGAGAGCAGACTTACAATGCATTTGAGGCTACTTAACCTAAATAATTTCATAATTTATCGGCATAAATTAAAATTAAGTAAAATTTTCACACATATATAACAGGGTGCTTGCAAAAAATTTCTCTTGTGACATGTCGGGCATTTGAGACGCATCCATTTCTAGTATTGTTTCTTGTTCAATTAATTATTTACTTATTTGATACATAAACAAGTGTAACCTATAATGATGTTGAACACAGATAGCCCTCGAGTAGCTTTGTGCGAAATTCCAAAAACAAACAAACAAACGAAGACATTCTAATTAACATTATGACCAACTGTAATATCCTTGAGTTAACTAAACTATTACAAATGGATGCGTCTAACACTCGATGTGTTACTGCGGAAATTATGTACAAGTTCCAATAAAGGCAACTAGAGTAAATTACTAAAGTTTAATTAAGTATAACTAACATTATTACTTGTTATTACCTTTTAAATATAACAAGAGAACAACAGCGGATTTTTTTCTGTCCAATAAACGTAACTATTTTACTTTATGGACGCGAAAGTAAGGTAAAATAATTGTAGTTCTTCAAGTCTTAGCAACGAGTTCAAATCAGAAAAATTTTAAACAATTACTACACGAGTTGACTATTACTACTAGTATTAGGCAGTCTGCAATTTCAAAGTTCAACTTCGAGTTCAAAAGCTACTCATTTGTAATCTGTTTACAGATCTGTATCCATACGTTGAAGTATTAGTATAAATATTGCATTATTTTCTTGGGAAACTAAATATCGGCTCATTAAAATTAAATGTTAAACGTTATTTATTTTTAGCAATAACAATTAACATACTTTTAAAACTTTAATAGTGAAAACGTAACATATTTAGCGAAAAAATGGAATACTCAATGGAAGAATATATGTTCTAGATAACGAGAAAACCAATTGAAATAAAAATGAAAAAGAGAGAACAATGTCTCCACCTTGGTAGGTCATCATTAGGTCAAGAAAAAGAGAGTTTGTAAGTGACCGTTGACGGTCACACGTCTCAGAGACGAAAGTATAAACAGGCAACCGATTTTAGGGGGCGCTGCAGGTGGATGTTAGGTTATTGATATTGGTTTAATTTCGGTCTTAGGTGTTGTATAAGTAGGGCTTCTTACCAATAATTTTATGACACAAATTGAAACACAAGTAATTAGCACAGCATTACATCCACCCCTATACTGGCACAGATATGTAGACGATACGACTGCGGGATTCACATCTGCAGAACACACACTTAATTTTTTCAGTCACATTAACTCTATACATCCCAACATTAACTTAACATGTAAACAGGAAGAATGCAATCAAATATCATTTTTTAACCTCAAAATTACGTGAACCGATACACAATTTAAAACAGAAATTCACCGAAAAATCACCCATACTGGATTATGCATTCATTTGGTTTTGTTTTGTTTGTTTTTTTGGAAATTCGCACAAAGCTACTCGAGGGCTATCTGTGCTAGCCGTCCCTAATTTAGCAGTGTAAGACTAGAGGGAAGGCAGCTAGTCATCACCACCCACCGCCAACTCTTGGGCTACTCTTTTACCAACGAATAGTGGGATTGACCGTCACATTATACACCCCCACGGCTGAGAGGGCGAGCATGTTTTAGCGCGACGCAGGCGCGAACCCGCGACCCTCTGATTACGAGTGCACGCCTTAACGCGCTCGGCCATGCCAGGCCAATGCATTCATCTGGACTCAGCACAAGAAATAAAACAAAAACTCAACATATTAAGAAACCAGTTAAACATAGCCATAAAACGATGCTCACCAGATAAAATTAACGATGAATTAGACAAAATAAAACGATACTTCATCAACATCAATAAGTTTCCTCCACAAACCGTAGAAAACATTATACGCACACACCCAGACAGAAAGCAAAATCAACCAACAAAAGTAAAAATATTTCACGACTTAAAAAATCACAAAACCATATACTGCTGTATACCATATATTCCCGACATCAACAGGAAAATAAACAACATTTGACAAAAACTAGTAACAAAATATGACATTCCAATTGATACCAAATTTATTCAAAAACCAGGCACAAAACTGAGGTCTATACTATGTAAAAACTACACTGACAAACATCGCACCAACATTATTTACAAAATATAATGTGATAACTGCCACGACTTCTGTATTGGAGAAACAAGTAGAAAAATGTAAACCAGATTCAAAGAACAAAAAAAGTCACTTCACATGTTTTCGAATACAGAAAAGCAAATAAACACAACATAACGCTAAAAAACACCTAAATACTGAATAAATAAACAAATACAAACAAACGCAGAAATAAAGAAACCTTACTTACGCAACTTAAGCCCAAAATAAATCAATAGAAAGGAACACCTTTTTATCTATATTAACAAATATAATCAAACATCCAAGTACGCCTTCTACTTTCCTACTCTCAATTACTCAACCCCTTCAAACATGTGGTTAGCTGTGGTCAGTTACCTCTTTCTTTTTTTGTGAATTTGACGATGACTGAAGATGGCCTAAACGTTGTTCACTCCTCTACATAAAACATTTCTCAACCCAAACCAAAGGGCTTCTTTTATTTTGCGTTTGCTTATATTTGTTTCCTTACTTAACATCTGGATGTTTCCTATTGATATGTTGTGTTTATTTGATTTGCAGTGTTCAAAAACGTAGGAAGGTTTCCATTTTTATGCTCATTTCTCTGATGTAGAAGTCGTGGCATTGTATTTCATAAATAATGTTGTGTTGTGTTTGTCAGTATAATTTTTACCTGGTGTGGACTTCAGTTTTGTGCCTGGTTTTTGAATAAATTCGCTGTTTACTGGAATGTTTTGTTTTTTAAAACATTTTTTCCCAAATATTGGCTATTTTTTCGCTGATTTCGGGAACGTATGGTATACAGCAATATAAGGTTTTGTAGATTATTGTATTTGTTGTCATTTGTTGTTTCTTTAGATGTGTGCATATACTTTTTTACTCGTTTTTTTTAAGAATATATGTTGATGTTGATGAAGTGTTGTTTTATTTTGTTGATTTGATCATTAATTTTCTCAGGTGAATATAGTTTTTTATTCATTTGGTTTCTTAATATGTTGAGTTTTTGTTTTGTTTCACGTGCTGAATCCCAGGGAATGTGTAATCCATTGTGGGTGATTTTTCTGTGGACTTATGTTTTAAATTTTATATCAGCTCTAGTGATTTTGAGGTCAAAAAATACTGTTTGGTTAGTTTTTCCTGTTCACAGGTGAACTTAATGTTGGAGTGTTTCGAGTTAACATGATTGAATATACTAAGTGTGTGTTCTGTGGATGTGAATCCGGCAACTTATCATCAACATATCTGTACCAGTATAGTGGTGAATGTAAGGCTGAATTGATCGCTTGTGATTCAATCTGTGCCATTAAAATGTTGGTTAGAACTGGTGACACGGGATTATCCATACTTAGGTCATTTATTTGAATGTAGTTTTGGTTATTGAACGTGAAGCTAGTTTCGGTGGTAGTAAATTCTATAAGGGTTGGTAATTGGTTGCCGCGGATGTCTGCCAATGGGTTGAGGTCTTGGAGTTCTAAAGCTATTTTGCAGGTTTCAGTTGTTGGAACTTCTGTGAAAAGGGTGATTACATAAACTGGCTATTGAGGCTTTAAGATTTTAGTTGATTGAGAATATGTTTAAAGTTGAAAGAGTCTTTGAAAAATAAGTTGGCTGATGTTACATATTCAGAAAATACCTACGTTATATGCTTACCGAGGTGGTAGTTAAATGTTTCGTTGGTCAATATCATGGGTCGTAGTCAGGTTTGTGAGGTTTGGGGTGCAGAACTGCAATGGTGTGCGAGAGTCGGTCTTTCGTAGGTAAGAAAAATGTTTTCTGTTGTTTTTTTCCATTTGTAGTTGTATTTTGTTTTACTGGTTTTCATCTGTTTTGTTGGATTTGTGTTGAGTATTTTAAATGTGTTTGTATCTGACAATATGGTGTTCATTTTTCATTACTTTTGTCTGTTTTTAGAATTTTGATGTTGTCTCATTTTAAATTGTTTATAGAATTAATGTCTTTTTGTGTGAGTTTGTTTTTTATAATTCTTTTCAGTTGTTGAAAAAATTAAAAACAGTATTAGGATAATTTTGATTCAATTGGTTATTTTACAGGATATTGATTTAATAGCTGCTCACAGGTAACTGATTCTTCGATTAAACTACCCAGTTTTGAAAGCCACTAAATAATATTTGAATTTTCATCACATAACACAAAATGTATACATCAGAACATAGAATTTATATGTTCCATATTATGTTTGGTAGTGCTGGTCTGTAGGAATGCACAAGAAACAATGTTTCCAGTACTTTTAGTTCTCAAACTAACAAACAATAAAATCAGATTGTAAGCTAGTTATTTAATTTTAATATACTACCTAATGAGTTTTAATCACCTTTATTATAAGACACGCCATGAATGCATTACTTTATAATGATTCATAATGGATAACAAAAGGAATATTCATGTTTGGAAGACATTTACTTATCCATGTTCATTACTTGATAACGAAGCTAACTGAACATGAAATCTTAACTTGACAAATGTTTTCATATTTAACACTTGTACAAACTTTTGATATAATAAAATAACAGAAGCACCATTTGACATGAACTAACTGGTAATAGTGTTCCAAACAATTTCAATTACAGTAGTTCTAACTTCATAGATATAATTTTGTATTTTTTAAAAAATAGATATAAACCTTCAGATATTAATGACTTGGGTGATGGATATAGATTTATCTCGTGCCCTTACCCAAGTGGCTAAGCCGTATGTGAACTTAAAAACACTAAAAACTGGATTTCGATTATCGGTGACGGTGCATGAATAACTCATTCTGTACCTTCATTCAAAACAATCTTACAGTCTTGAACACGATAATATATTGAGAATTTAAACTACTGTTGTACAGTTCTACATCCTGATGCGATACATTCAGTGTGACACAAAATCAGCAGATAGCCCGTTGTGTCTTTGCTAAAAGAAAAAACACATGACACAAAACCCGAAATATTCAAATGGGACTCCCACGAGTAAAAAGTTGAGAAACGCGTTTGTTTCGTCTATCTTCACTCTCGATACCAGGGATCACCAAACATTTTCACAGGGGGCCAGATTACTTGGGGAATGAGAAGCACTGGCTACGTGATCATTATGTTCAATACTCATAAACTAGAACGAAAGCTCTCTGTAAAAAACTTAACACTAAGTTTAGGATGCCACATTAGCCATATGGGAGTAGCATGAAATACACAGATATAATAAAAAACAAAAAGAAATACAACCAAAATTTTATTTCACAAAAGACTATCAAAGAAGGGGACATTTGCACAAACTATTGTCATGCGACACATTGTGAGTACATATCTGAATTTCACTAAGCCGCAAAAAGTTAGTGAAATTTATGAAATTGACGTTTGGCTTTCAAAATATCTTTAATGTTCGGTTTTAAATTGCTGCATCCAATCATTAGAATTACTTTCAAATGTTCATCAGTCAACCTTGATCGATGTACAGATTTCACATACTTCATTTTTGAAAATGCTTGAAAAAAAAAACATAAGTTGTTCCGAACACTGATGTCATAACAGATGTGATTTAGCTTTGAAAAATCATCTTCAGGTATGCAGCTGTAAAATTCAATAAGTTGTCCCTCTCTGTGTTTTGCTTTCAACAAGTCATTTCCTTGCAAATCGATGACCTCCAGCTGAAGTTCCACTGGCACGTCGTCAATGACACAATCAAAAGGATTCTGAAAAAGGAGAATATCACTTTGGATTCTGTAAAGATCCGAAAATCTCTCTAAAAGTGTTTATTTAAATCACCAATAATCTTTTTCTGAAACTCCAGGTTGACATTATCTGTGATTCCAGCATGAAACTCATTGAAACACTGAAAATGAGAGAGGTTTCCTCCTTCCGAATGTGCTTCAAACAATGACAGCTTTCTCCGACATCCTTTAATGATTCTTTAGAGATCACAGACAAGGTTATTCTTCCCCTGAAGTTTCCAGTTTAATTCATTCAAGTGAGATGTGATGTCAACCAAAAGTGACAACATTGACAATCATGCTGGATCCGACAGAAGGGGATCGACTCTTTATTTCTATATAATAAATATATATATTTCTCTTCTCAGCTTATAAAAACGAGACAAGACTTTACTGCAGCTGAATCACCTCACCGCCGTGTGATAAGGAAGGTCACAGCGTTTGGGAGTTGAAGATCTTCCAACTGTTTCCTGATCAGCCCCACCAGAACCTTCTTTACTCCAGCCATGTTTTTCCCTCCATCAACTGTTACTCCTCTAAGCTCATTCCACTTGCAAAGTTTTATGATCTTCCATGAAAATGTCTTCTCCAGTTGTTCTTCCGTGCTTGCTGCAAACTGATTCCAATTCTTCCGTGATCTGAAAGTCCAAATTAACTCCACGAATAAACACGAGAAGTTGTGACGTACTCGAGAGATCAGAAGACTAATCCAGTGCCAGAGAATACCATAGGAAGTTTCTAGCTTTTTGGCGTATCTGTAATGCGATGTTCTCTCCAAGTTCTTCTGCTCTCCGTACAACTGAAATTGCTGAAAGGCTGATACTTTCAAAGAAATTGGCCTTTTCAGGACACAGCTCATTTGCTGCTTCCATCATACACTCTTTGATGACGTTGCCGTCAGTAAAAGGTTTTCCTCGCGCTGCCATCCGATGCACTATTTTGTAACTTGTACGGGTGACAGATTCATTTTCAGCAAACTTTCTCGTGAAGAGATTCTTTTGAGATTCAAAAACACGTTTCATGGATTCAAATTTCTCAAAACGGAACTTTCCTGAAAATTTCAAACATGTTGATAGATATTTTGCTCATAGTGACGCCGAAGATTGTACTCTTTCAAAACGGCAACACTTTCAGTGCATATCACACAAGTAGCTTTCTGGTTTTTTTGTTTCTACTAAGAAGTACTTTTCTCCCCATTTTTCATTGAAAGCACGACATTCAGAGAACACTTTTCTTATTTTATAAATAGCCATAACGATGGGTGAAAAACAATAGGATCTGAAAATGAAAAACACAGAACGCTGCTCCAAGAACGAACAAACAAAATAAAGTGAAATGTACGTTTGCCACAACACTTACCTAAGAACGAGTTACGAAAAGCGCATAACCCGACTACAAAGAGAAATGAGCTTGCTGAAGCGGTAACCCTAGGCCATTGAATTTACAAGACGAGGGTTAAGTTTGTACTTGTTTTCGAAATCCTAATTCTTTCACAGATACGTGCCTCGATATGAATAAACGAGCAGCAAGGACGAAAGAAGAATTTTCCAATTGGTTAAAAATGGGCGTGACAGCCTTGTTTCTTTTTATCATAACGTCTTGTGTTTGCCAGCTTAAAGCGACCATCGAAGTGATTTATTTTGTAATGGCAGGCGGACATTTGATGAAATGTCACTTTTGATTTCCAAGCAGCTTGCTGCTGGCGGGCCGGACAAAATGACCTCGAGGGCCGTATCCGGCCCACGGTTCGTAGTTTGGTGATCCCTGCTCTAGATAATCAAAAGATCAGTTCATCAAACTGTTAGTAACGGCTAAAAGGGCGAACATGTTTGGTATGACGGGGTTTTGAACCCAAGACTCTCACACTACGAGTCGAGCGCCTTAACCACCTGATCATGAGAGGACTTAAAAAACACCTACATACAGCTATGATGTAATATTGATGTATTTCAAAACGACTGGTATCGGTATAAACACGTATAAATAAAGCAGAGAACGACGTTTGGACCTTCTTAGGTCATCTTCAGGTTAATAAAAAGAAAGTTTGTAACTGACCGTTGCCGGACACATGTCTTAAGGACGAGAGTGTAAGTGGATACGGGATTGTAGTGGGCGTTGCAGGTGGATGTCAGGTTATTAATTAATATAGATATAAAGGTGCTCCCTTATAATGGTTTCATTTCGGTTTTATTTGTTGTAGAATTAGGGCTTCTTTGATTTTGCGTTTGTTTATATTTGTTTCCCTACTTAGTATCTTGGTGTCTTCCATGATTATGTTGTGTTTATTTGATTTGCAGTGTTCAAAACGGTGTGTTATTTGAAACTAGTTTTCATTTTTCTACTTGTTTCTCCAACATAGAAGTCATGACAATTGTTGCGTTGTATTTTATAAATAATGTTAGTGTTGTTTTTCTCAGTGTAGTTTTTACACAGTATGGACTTTAGTTCTATACCTGGGTTTTGAAAAAAATACTGTTTACTAGAATGTTGTGTTTTATTATGAGTTGTTTTTTTTCGAAATGCTGGTTAATTTTTGGAAAATATGGTATACAGCAGTATAAGGTTTTTAGTTTGTTGTATCTTAGTTTGTTTGTTTGTTTGTTTTGAAATTCGCACAAAGCTACTCGAGGGCTATCTGTGCTAACCGTCCCTAATTTAGCAGTGTAAGATTAGAGGGAAGGCAGCTAGTCATCACTACCCACCGCCAACTCTTGGGCTACTCTTTTACCAACGAAGAGTGGGATTGACAGTCATATTTGGGAGGGCGAGCACGTTTGGCGCGACTCGGGCGCAAACCCCCGACCCTCAGATTACGAAGCGTATCCCTTGACGCGCTAGGCGTTGCCAGACTTGTATCTTGGAATTTATCGTTATTTGTTTGTTGTTAGTTTAGGTGTGTTCAATAATTTTTTTCCTCAATTTTTTTGAGGAAATTTGTTGATGTTGATGAAGTGTTATTTTATTTTGTTGATTTCATCATTAACTTTATCGGGTGAACAAAGTTTTGTGTATATTTGGTTTTTTTAACATGTTGAGTTTTTGTTTTGTTTCATGTGCTAAGTCCCAGAAAATGTATAATCCATTGTGGGTCATTTTTCTGTAGATTTCTGTTTTGAATTCTGTATCAGTTCTCATGATTTTGAGGTCAAAAAATACTATTTGGTTAGTTTTTCCTGTTCACAGGTGAACTTAATGTTGGAGTGTATCAAGTTAACATGATTGAATATACTAAGTGTGTGTTCTATAGATGTGAATCCAGCAACTGTATCATCAACATATCTGTACCAATATAGTGGAGGCTGTAAGGCTGAATTGATGGCTTGTGATTCAATCTGTGTCATAAAAATGTTGGTTAGAACTGGTGACACGGGATTATCCATACTTACGTCATTTATTTGTAGGTAGTTTTGGTTATTGAACGTGAAGTTAGTTTCGGTGGTAGTAAATTCTATAAGGGTTGGTAATTGGCTGCCGCGGATGTCTACCAATGGGTTAGGGTCTTGGAGTTCTAAAGCTATTTTGCAGGTTTCACTTGTTGGGACTTCTGTGAAGAAGGAATCTACATGAAAACTGACCTTTAAGGCTTTATGATTTAGTTTATTAAGAATATACTTAAAGTTGAAAGAGCCTTTTGAAAAGGAACCGGCTGATGTTTTTTATTTATACTGTTAATAAAGTACTTGTCTGAAAACACGATTTCATATCTTTTTAAGCCTTAATATCATGTCTTCGTGGAATCACTTGGAAGGAAACGTTTTGACAAAAACTCCATATATAACCATCTGGAATTCATTTCAGACAAAGAACATTTTGGATTTGTTGAGACTGATACGAACATGAAATTCTTTATTACTTTTCTGTTTGAGTGTCTCAACACATTTATTTCACAACATTTTTCCAAACCCTAAACCACGGAACCCATCTTTTACAAACATTCTGCCGAGATGACATGAACCATTAGATTTCTTTTTGATTAAAACCGTTGCCACAAGTTGTCCATGTATTTTACCCACCAGTATAACATGATTATTCTTTGAGGTCCCGTTATATGCTTCCGTTATTTCTGTAATAGAAAGGTTGAAAATTTGTCGACAAATACGATAAACTTAAAGCCTCATTGTTCCTGCTCTTAAAGCACGACTTAATGCCAGCTCCAATAGTAGAGAAACAAATAAAGTCAAATTCTTAAAGCACGACTTAATGCCAGCTCCAATAGTAGAGAAAGAAATAAAGTCAAATTCTTAAAGCACGACTTAATGCTAGCTCCAATAGTAGAGAAAGAAATAAAGTCAAATTCTTAAAGCACGACTTAATGCTAGCTCCAATAGTAGAGAACCAAATAAAGTAAAATTCTTAAAGCACGACTTAATGCCAGCTCCAACAGTAGAGAACCAAATAAAGTCAAATTCTTAAAGCACGACTTAATGCCAGCTCCAATAGTAGAGAAACAAATAAAGTAAAATTCTTAAAGCACGACTTAATGCCAGCTCCAATAGTAGAGAAACAAATAAAGTAAAATTCTTAAAGCACGACTTAATGCCAGCTCCAATAGTAGAGAAACAAATAAAGTAAAATTCTTAAAGCACGACTTAATGCCAGCTCCAATAGTAGAGAAACAAATAAAGTAAAATTCTTAAAGCACGACTTAATGCTAGCTCCAATAGTAGAGAAACAAATAAAGTAAAATTCTTAAAGCACGACTTAATGCCAGCTCCAATAGTAGAGAAACAAATAAAGTAAAATTCTTAAAGCACGACTTAATGCCAGCTCCAATAGTAGAGAAACAAATAAAGTAAAATTCTTAAAGCACGACTTAATGCCAGCTCCAATAGTAGAGAAACAAATAAAGTCAAAGGACGTTCCATAGACAACCCCAACAGCAAGCACCGTGATAGTCTCGAGACGAAATTTTTTTATTAACTCGAGACTGTGAAAATTCTCTTTTTTATTTGAGAAAATGGCACGAAAAGTTCTTGAGCAGTTAAATTGTCGAAAGACATTTGACGAATCTCGATGTCAGATTTTGGGAACACATTTTTACGGATTCGTAATAACTTGAAATTCTGGTATTGATTTTAAAGAAGGACAGTTAATAGGTATAATAGTAATAAAATAATAATAATAATTAAAAGGCATATGAATTGTCATCAAAAGTAGACTAGTCTTCGTATAATCAACGTAAGGTTTATGTTGTAAGTCAGATGTAATTGTTTTTCTTTCAATTCCAGAACATATCCTCATGTTTATTATTAAGTTACAGTAAGCTTTAATTAAAATAAACGCGTTTTTCACATCACTTTTTCCCGAACACTGATAAGTTTACGATTTAATTATCGTGTAACAGCAAACCTCATTACGTAATTAACTTTAATTGTTCGTTTTGAACAAAGCACAAATGTACACAATGGATTATCTATGCTCTGCCTGCCAGGGGTATCGAAACTCAGTTTTTAGTGGTCTGAGTTCGCAGACATATCGCTATGCCACAGAGGAGTAACTTTTATCAGCCTAACTTTAGCGAAGATAAAGTTCAACAATACCACTTTAAGTCCATAGGGTCTTTTAACCTGTTTATAAACGTGTTTTAAACACTTGTTAAATATACAACATAACACTCAAATCATTATCACACCATCAGTGCTGGTGTTGGATGGTTACATGACCAGAAAATAAAATAAAGGTGCAGAGTGTTACCTTACAAAGAAGATTAATTGCACATTATCAAAGCAACTTTCACACGCTAAAATTACAGAGCTTTTGAGTTTGTGTGGTTTCTGGAATTTCGAGCAAAGGTACACAGGGTCTTTCTGCGCTGGCCTTCCCTGACATATTAGTATAAGACTAAAGTCAAGGCAGCTAGTCATCACCACTCACCGCCATCTCTTGGGCTACTCTTTTACCAAGAAATAGTGGGATTAATCGTGACTATATTATGCCCCTGCGAGTGAAAGGGCGAACATGTGAGGTCGAACCCGCGAACGTCAGATTACGAGTCAAGTCCTCTGAGTAACGTGTTTAATATCTGTATTTTCCCTCTCCTTCAACAGTTCAACGTCGAAAACAAGAGATTGATAAATGTCGTAAAATCGAATTAAGGACAGTATTTCGAATAATCAAACAGAAATGTAGGGTCCACAAACAAAACATTTACAAATTCAAGTGAAACCACACAGTCAGTTTTTATTTAGCCCCCCAGTGGGTCAGTGGTATGTCTGCGGACTTACACGCTAAAATCCGGGTTTTGATACCCGTGGTGGGCAGAGCACAGATAGCCCATTGTGTAGCTTTGTGCTTAATTCAAAACAACAACAACAGTTTCTATTTATTAACAAAGGAGTTACTTTCTATCACATTCATTTTGTGCCCTCCGGTGAATACCTTACAAATTTTTGTGTTTCTTTAATAAAATAAAAATAAAATTGCTGCAGGAAACCAATGTCACGCAAAACAAGATTTAATGAGACACTTCAGCTGAATGGCTGAATCAAATATTTCAAGAGTTCAGATATAGCTGTTTGTGGTTTTAAATTACTGAAAAGAGAGCCAATCAGAAGTATCCATTTCAACTGTGACTTTTTACAACTTTTTGAACCAAATAACTTTTGTTGTTGCTGTTGTTTTGAATTAAGCACAAAGCTACACAATGGGCTATCTGTGCTCTGCCCACCACGGGTATCGAAACCCGGATTTCAGCGTGTAACTCCGCAGACGTACCGCTGAGACACTGGGAGGCTACCAAATAACCTCAGCTAAATTTGCAGAATACGTTTAGCTAATCGCACTCGAACGGGGACATCTCAGTTCTTCTACTAAGATCGGCAGTATACTAAATATGAATAAACCTGAAGCACTTAGTTTGTTTTTTGAATTTCGCACAAAGCTAATCGAGGGCTGTTTGTGCTAGCCGCCCTAATTTAGTAGTGCAAGACAAGAGGGAAGGCATCTAGTCATGACCACCCACCGCCAACTCTTGGGCTACTCTTTCACCAACGAATAGTGGAATTGACCATCATTTTATAACGCCTTCACGACTGAAAGGGTGAGCATGTTTGATGCAACCTGATTCAAACCCTCGAACTTCAAATTTTGAGTCGAACGCCTTAACCTACCTGGCCATGCCGAGGCCTCTTAAAGCACTGAAACTATCAGGTTATAAAATATAAAATAAGGTTTAGAATCTTTATGTTCAAAAGTAACTTAGGCACAGTTTTCGAAAAACAGTTTTGTATTTGTACTGTTTACAATATGATATAATACTTTCAAAACATTTACATATCGATATTTTTATGATAATGCAACAAATTTCCGCTACAAATATATTACACGAAACAACCAACTTCAATCTCAAGAAATTATAATACTGTTCTAAAGTTTCTTCTTCACTTACAATAAAGTAGAATACTGCGTTTATAGGAAAAAAGATTGAAACTTTTACTTTGGTATATAATTACATTAAAATCGACAAATTGGAACAAATTACTCGAACTTTGAACCTCTCTTTCAACTCACTGGTCATAGTTCATGGACAATCCATAATGCAAGGTCTGTGAAACGTTTGAAGAACTATGGGATCTAACACTGACTCTGCCACATCTTGTTACAAATGTGAATTGCAGCATAGGATGATATGAATAGTAAAAAACAGAGCTCACTTGACAATGAAGGGTGAGGGGTATTCGAAGTACTGGATATGGAACACCACTTTTGTGAAGCTCATTGGCTATCGGGGTAACAAATTATTTAAAACATCCAATAAAACACGTAAAACGAGAATACCTCGTTTTCATGATACTTTGACTTTTTACGTTGCGAATAATAGCTTTAAATTTTGTATTAAACAACACTGAAGAATATGTTTAAACTCTCCTGTGCTACATCACTGAGATGTAATCGAAAATCTCCATACAAATTATTTAAATTTCTTGACATTCCATATTTTTTGGAAATTTAAATAAAGGACTTAGGTTTGTTTGTTTTGAAATTTCGCACAAAGCTACTCGAGGGCTATCTGTGCTAGCCGTCCCTAATTTAGCAGTGTAAGACAAGTGGAAGGCAGCTAGTCATCACCACCCACCGCCAACTCTTGGGCTGCTCTTTTACCAACAAATAGTGGGATTGACTGTAACATTATACACCCCCACGGCTGGGAGGGCGAGCATGTTTAGCGCGACATTAACAGTAACATTAACTTGCTAAATTTCAATGAATAAAAAGTGCATTAATTGTTGCCATAAAACGATTTAGATGTACATACCTAATTAATCTCTGTAACTAAAACGATCTGTTCAAAGCCATAGTATCCTGATATTAATAAAAATCGCTATCCTTATACATAAAGCTCGTGACATTGGTTTCAGAAAGAGACGGAATAAGATTCTTCTTTTTAGTGGTATGAAAAATATAATTATCTTTCAACGAACGTGGTATGTAGCAGTTGCTGAGTGTAATACATTATAATTTATACAGACTCAGCCAGCTGCTTATATAACACATTTAATTTTTAACCTTTCAAAAAATCTAAAGAAACACACACTTTTGTCGTTGTTTTTAAGTTTCACTGATCGCTCGGTATTTGTTGTGGAATAACGAGTTTAGTTAGGCTTGTTCTCTGATGTGTAATGATATCAAATTTATGGAGTTCTCGTTATCCTTGGAATTTCTATGCCTTTTTAATTTACATGTCGTCTGTATGTGTTTAAATATATTTTCTTCAATTACTATGAGCTAACTCTCCGGAACAATGATGTTTATTTGTATAATGATTCTTGTTTCTTCACAGTTAAACCAAGAGTAACATTGTGACTAAGCCTTAAATGGATAAATTTACACTTTTCCACAATGACATTCATTATTAAAGTGTTTGACCACTCACTGAGCCAACTTTTCTGAATCCAGATAATCCTCTTAAGAAAAGCCCCCCAGTGGCTCAGCGGTATGTCTGCGGACTTAATGCTAAAATCCGGGTTTCGATACCCGTGGTGGGCAGAGCACAGATAGCCCATTTTGTAGCTCTGTGCTTAATTAAAAACAACAAAAAACAACAATCTTAAGAAAAGCTAAACCGGCTGAAGTCTTTTCCGTGACCAAAATAATCGTGGTATCAGCTAAGCCTATCGAGGTCTTATTGTAGAACGATAAAACTGAATATGTTTAAGTCGATAAAATAATATAGTTGGGTGTAAATTGCTTTGTTTAAGGTTTAAATTTTTAGTGTGTTAAGCTCAAATTACGCTGTGAAATGTTTTGCTTAGATTTCTTGTTCATATGTTAACGAAACGCCTCAAATTGATTTCCATGATACCAAAGAGAAGGAGAGTGTGTTTTAACAATCCGTGATGACGAGAAAACCCACTTATAGAGAAAATTATATGTGTAAAAAACGGCTGGTATAGATAGAGAAAGCACTATGTAGCGAAGCAAACAACGTGCTGACCTTCTTCGGTCATCATCAGAAAGAAAGGGGCAACTGATCGATAGCTGAGCACATGATTGAAGGTGGTTATGTAATTGAGTGTGGGAGTGTAGAGAGCGTGCTTAGATGTTGGATTACCTTTATTAATATACGTATGAAGGTGTTCCTTTGTATTGGTTTATTTTTGGCTTGAGTTGTTAAATAAGTAAAGCTTCTTCAATTTTTCATTTATTTATGTTTATTTTTTTAGCATTTGGGTGTTTTCTATGGTTATGTTGTGTTTATTTGATTTGCAGTGTTCGAAAACGTGTGAATTATTTTATTTAGATTTCAATATCTTGTTTCTTTCAATCTATAAATGGATCATCTCTCCAAAACTAAAACTTTGCCAGTGTCTAAGATTATGGTTGAATAACCGGTCATTTATTTCAGTAAAGAAAGACAAAAGTCTTAAAATGATTTCCACGGAGCTCTATCATTGACATTTTAATTGTGTTTTGTCAAGTTTTTCATTACCTTCTAACTTATATTATAAATCCCCCAGTGGCACAATGGATTGTCTGCGAACTTGCAGCGCGAGAAAGCGAGTTGAGATATTTGTGATGAACAGAACACAGACAGCCCATTGAACTTAATTCCAATCAAACTAACTGATAAGATTATAGTTGTAAAGCGTGTAAAGTTTTTCAAGATTGAGAGTTGAGTCAGTCAGTATGTCTTCATGAAATATTTATAACTGTTTTGCTTCGCAATTTCTACAGTTTTGTTTTTGTATTAAGCACAAAGCTACACAATGGGCTATCTGTGCTCTGCCCACCACGGGTATCGAAACCCGGATTTTAGCGTGCAAGTCCGCAGACATACCGCTGAGCCACTGGGGGGCCGCAATTTCTACAAGTAGTTGAATTATTTTACGTAAACTTAACGTCACTTTAACGTAGGCCTACAACTATTCATCACAATGGACAAGTGTTTCTGTTTGTAGAACCGTGAAAGGAGGAAATAAAGCTAATACGTTATAGTTTATGTGGATTCGACTGCGAATTATTTTCATTTAATAATTTTTAAAACACCACCAAGAAAAAACACACAAAATAAACAACGAACAGCATACATTTGAAAATTAATTAGATTAACAACAGGAAGAATTACTTGTAAAGTGTAGGTAAATTTGTTTAAGTTTTGAAACCAATGGTATCCAGTAATTCTCTTAGCTTAACTATACTTATGTAGAGTGTCGTAAATTGTTGTAGGCCTACGTTACAAATAACGTTCAAATTTCTCCAACACAACTAAAACTAAAGAAGAATCGACTTACTTCTACAAGGTATCTAAATAAGCGTGATGCCGACACAGATCCAAAATATTTCACACACTGGCTGAAATAACTCTTAATCATCTTGAAATAAGTTTACTCTCTAACTAGCCTCTCTCACAAAATGTGGAAATAAACGAAGTTACAATGGTAAAATCCGATGTCCAATCCTCCGCTTTATCAGAGCACAGAAAGTCAATTGAAGCTTTGCTGTTAGTTTGCTCGTTTTCTTACAGCAAAGCCACATTGGGCTATCTGCTGGATCTATCCAAGAGAATCGAACCTTTGAGTTCAGCTGCAAGTCAAACAGTTTCATTATCTAATAGTATTTTTGTCGCTATTTTATTGAATTTGAATGCAAATATTAACATTTCCTAACAAATGAAGTCTCAACATAGAAAAAGTAGCCCCCAGCGGCTCAGCGGTATGTCTGCGGACTTACACGACAACAACAGAAAAAGTAAATATTTCCAGTACTTGCTGATTTATCGATCTAGGTCAACATCTAGTTTTTCTTTGTTGGGTCTCCAACTCGAGAATTTAAAAACATTGAATATGACTATAATAGCATTGCAGCACTTATGTAAACATAAATTACCATGGAAATATGGCAAGAAACGAAAAAGTATTTCGTTTAAAAGGTTATGATGTGCTAAAAACATGTAGTTCCAAGAATTATTGATAAAACTGAAATAGAAACCCTTATAACCCGACCGAAAGGTCCACCTTTGAAAAGCGTTCGGATAATAAGGGTTTCTATTTCGTTTAAAAGTTTGGAATATTTAACAAAACGTCTGAAAAATTTAAGACATTTTTAATTCTTGATTTGCTAAACAAGAACCATCGGTCATTTCTCAAATAATTGTTTGTTTATTTTTAAAACTTTCAAATTACGTATTTTCCTTTGGTTATTGATTTTGAAGTGTATGACATTTCAGTAGGCTGTTTCAGTCTGGCTTAGTAGATTGTTGAAAAGTTCATCTTTAAGAGAATTAAAGTGAAATAAATACATTATTAATGACTGAATGATGGTTGATAAGGCACTTGACTCGTTATCCGAGGGACGCGGGTTCGAATCCCCGTCACACTAAACATGTTCGTCCTTTCAGCCGTGGTAGCGTTATAAAGTTACGATCAATCCCACTATTCGTTGGTAAAAGAGAAGCCAAAGATTTGGCGGTGGGTGGTGATGACTAGCTGCCTTCCCTCTAGTCTTACACTGTTAAATTACGGACGGCTAGCACAGATAGCTCTTGAGTAGCTTTATGCTAAATTAAAAAACAAACAGAACTGAAAACATATATTTCCCTGAAACACCTCAAAACAGTAACTAAAAGAACTTTTTCAAATAAATTTCTCACAAACCTGTCAACATGATTTCACAGAAAAGAAATCTAAAAAACAAACTCACACAAAAAACATTAATTCTATAAACAACTTAAAACGAGACAACAACATCAAAATTCTAAAAACAGATAAAAGTAATGAAAAATGAACAACATATTGTCAGATAAAAATAATACGGGGGGTTGTGTAACTGGGAGTAGAAATGTAGAAGACGTGCTTAGATGTTTGATTATATTTATTAATATAGGTATTAAGGTGTGCCTTTGTATTGGTTTATTTTGGGTTGGAGTTGTTGCATGAATAAGGTTTCTTTAATTTTGCGTTTGTTTATGTTTGTTTCATTATTTAGTATTTGGGTTTTTTCTATGGTTATGTTGAGTTTATTTGATTTGCAGTGTTCGAAAACGTGTGAAGGTGACTTTTTCTGTTCCTTGAATCTGGTTTCAGTTTCTCTACTTGTTTCTCCAACATAGAAGTCGTGGCAGTTATCACATTATATTTTGTAAATAATGTTGGTGTGGTGTTTGTCAGTGTAGTTTTTACACAGTATATACCTTAGTTTTGTGCCTGGTTTTTGAATAAATTTGGTATTAACTGGAATGTCATATTTTATAACAAGTTTTTGCCAAATGTTGGTTATTTGTTTGCTGATGTCAGGAATATATGGTGCGTAGCAGTATATGATTTTGTGATTTTTTTATTCGTGAGATATATTTACTTTTGTTAGTTGATTTTGCTTTCTGTCTTGGTGTGTGCGTATAATGTTTTCTACGGTTTATGGAGTTAACGTATTGATGTTGATGAAGTACTGTTTTATTTTGTCTATTTCATCGTTAATTTTATCTGGTGAACATAGTTTTATAGCTGTGTTAATTTGGTTTCTTAATATGTTGAGTTTTTGTTTTGTTTCATGTGCTGAGTCCCAAGGTTTGTTTGTTTGTTTTGGAATTTCGCACAAAGCTACTCGAGGGCTATCTGTGCTAGCCGTCCCTAATTTTGCAGTGTAAGACTAGAGGGAAGGCAGCTAGTCATCACCACCCACCGCCAACTCTTGGGCTACTCTTTTACCAACGAATAGTGGGATTGACCGTCACATTATACACCCCCACGGCTGGGAGGGCGAGCATGTTTAGCGCGACTCGGGCGCGAACCCGCGACCCTCGGATTACGAGTGCACGCCTTAACGCGCTCGGCCATGCCAGGCCAAGTCCCAAGGAATGTATAGTCCAGTATGGGTGAATTTTCGGTGTATTTCCGTTTTAAACTGTGTATCGGTTCACGTAATTTTGAGGTTAAGAAATGATATTTGATTGCTTTCTTCCTGTTTACATGTTAAGTTAATGTTGGGATGTATAGAGTTAATGTGACTGAAAAAATTAAGTGTGTGTTCTGCAGATGTGAATCCCGCAATCGTATCGTCTAGATATCTGTGCCAGTATAGGGGTGGATGTAATGCTGTGCTAATTGCTTGTGTTTCAATTTGTGCCATAAAATTATTGGTAAGAAGCCCTACTTATACAGCACCTAAGACCAAAATTAAACCAATATCAATAACCTAACATCCACCTGCAGCGCCCCCTAAAATCGGTTGCCTGTTTGTACTTTCGTCTCTGAGACGTGTGAACGTTAACGGTCAGTTACAAACTCTCTTTTTCTTGACCTAATGATGACCTACCTGATGAGAGACATTGTTCTCTCTTTTTCATTTTTATTTCAATTGGTTTTCTCGTTATCTAGAACATATATTCTTCCATTGAGTATTCCATTTTTTCGCTAAATATGTTACGTTTTCACTATTAAAGTTTCAAAAGTATGTTATTTGTTATTGCCAAAAATAAATAACGTTTAACATATAATTTTAATGAGCCGATATTTAGTTTCTCAAGATAATAATGCAAAATTTATTCTAATACTTCAACGTATGGATACAGATCTGTAAACAGATTACAAAGTAGTGACTTTTGAACTCGAAGTTGAACTTTGAAATTGCAGACTGCCTAATACTAGTAGTAATAGTCAACTCGTGTAGTAATTGTTTAAAATTTTTCTGATTTGAACTCGTTGCTAAGACTTGAAGAACTACAATTATTTTACTTTACTTTCGCGTCCATAAAGTAAAATAGTTACGTTTATTGGACAGAAAAAAATCCGCTGTTTTCTCTTGTTATATTTAAAAGGTAATAACAAGTAATAATGTTAGTTATACTTTATTAAACTTTTTAAGTAATTTACTCTAGTTGCCTTTATTGGAACTTGTACATAATTTCCGCAGTAACACATCGAGTGTTAGACGCATCCATTTGTAATAGTTTAGTTAACTCAAGGATATTACAGTTCTTTATCATAATGTTAATTAGAATGTCTTCAACATCATTGTAAGTTAGACGTGTTTATGGATCAAATAAGTAAACAACAAAACATAAAATATTGAATTAGCAACAGTACAAGAAATGGATGCGTCTCGAATGCCCGATATGTTAGTGGAGAATTTTTTGCAAGCACCCAGTTATTTATGTATGAAAGTTTTACGTGTATGAAAATGTGAAGATTTAAAAACTAAGTTTTTCTTAATTTTAATTTATATCGATAAATTGTGAAATTAATTAGGTAAAGTAGCCTCAAATGACATTGCAAGTGTATTGTCTGCTCTCTCTTTCTGTATGGGTATATACAGATAGGTAGATGTTTATATATCCGGGAGGGTCAGGTTTCCTTAATCACTTCCTCTTTCCTTGAAATTTTGGTTTAACAACTGTCAAGTGCAAATGATAATGAGGGCCAGAGTAACCGAACCTAACACTTTCCGGTGCACCTTTCAGGGCAATCAATATCCATGCACAATGTAAGCGCTAAAAATTTTGCAGATTTAACAGTCAAAAGTTGTTCACCATTCATGTAGGTCAGAGGTTGAGTATTTTTTGTTTAATTCAATTTGTGAATACTACGAGTATGTGTTTGTTTTTGTTGTTGTCTTCAATTTCGCACAAAGGTAAATGAGGACTGTCTGCACTTGGTAAGTATAACAAAATATAACATTCAAGAAATAAAAACTACGATTGACATTGTAATTTGCTAATGAATGCTCGTTAATTAAAGTTGAACATTATGAAAGTAATGATTTATAAAACCATGAAAATGAAATTCCAAAGAATTCAAACTGTTCTTAAAATATTGTAAACACTGAATATGGGGTAAATCGGTTGAATATATATTAATGTTGATTTAGAATTCAACACTAAGTAACTTATCTTTGAACATAGTCTATGGAATAATTTTTCTCTGACTAGCAAAAATAAAACTAGAAACTATTATTGTTTAAATATTTTGATGTTTTTAACCCCGAAAGCAAAATTAAGCTTTTTGTTTTCTTTGGGTTTCACTGCAATGAGCTCTACGTGATGCCTGATATTCTTGCAAGCTACAACACATAATTTAAAGAATAAAATTCAGGGGTTAATGTTTCAGATTTTTGTACTTGTTCTGTTTTCAGGAAAGTTAACCAGAAACCATTGCTTGTTCTTATGGCGTTATTCTTTCAGGAAAATTCATTATTTGTGAAGATGAAATTCATTTTCATTCTGTTAAAGTATAGATTAGTAGTTTGATAAGTTCAGCAAAATAATTTGCTAGATTTT
The DNA here is from genome assembly GCA_011833715.1 of Carcinoscorpius rotundicauda. Taxonomy (NCBI): domain Eukaryota; kingdom Metazoa; phylum Arthropoda; class Merostomata; order Xiphosura; family Limulidae; genus Carcinoscorpius; species Carcinoscorpius rotundicauda. Next base: position 258,546 of record CM022401.1, on the reverse strand, counting down.
AAAATTTCTTGGGAGTTAGCCAGATGGAACCACATTCATACGATTGGTTATTTTCTGTTTATTCCAGGTGTCACTGAAACTGAGAAACAAGAAGATTGAAATACTGTTACAGTCATGCCTTTGGATGAGGTTAAGTACATTTATGGTGCTTTTTGTAATTCAGTTGTTATTGAAAACGTTAGTTATTTAGAAAATGTTCTACTATAATTCCCTTTTCCACTTTGGATATTTTCTTCAAGTGAAAATACGAGTCATAGGTTTAATTGCAGTTTTTCTTATGAGCTCATGGTTTCCTTTTTGTCACAGTGGTGTCACTCCAAGTTATTAGTTTCATTTTCATCACTTTTACTTTATCTTTCTTCCCCATGAATTTTATTTTGTGATTCTTGTTGCTTCCAGTCCCACTAGTTCTGGTAGTCGCGTCTGTCTGATTTTATTTTTGGATCCAGTCTATCCAATTACCTCTTGTCTGTTTCCACAATCCACATGGTTACATTTGGCACCACTGCTCAGTTTCATGTTAGAAAAGGTTTAGATTACAATTTCCATTAACAAATTTAATTAATAACACAGTAGAACAGCTTGTTTTAGTTGCTAATTACTAAATTCATTTGGAAGTGCATTCACAAGTATTTGAAATAAGTGGAAAACTTAACACTCCCATGGTAACATCTGACTTTATATAAATTCTCAGTTTAATGTTAAGACACATTATGGAAAGAAACTCTGGATTAGCATTCGGGATATGCTCTGCTACCTTTGTAAATGTAGTCATGTCATTAGATAGATAGAGTGAAAGCAAAGGTCCAGGCAGTTAAAAGCAAGTTCTTAACTGCCGACAAGAATGATTGCTACAAGGTACCTTCAGAGTGCTGTCTTATCATCTTGAAGATACGAACTTCATCAAATAAACTATGTGACTTGCAAGCTTAGTTGCAACTAAACGAGTACTCAGTTCATTCTTAACCAATGGCAGAAACTTGGCATTTTGAAGGTCTTCGTTGGTCATTGTTGTGGAGGTATAGTGTGTGATAAGTAAAGGTATACTCAACAATCAGTTTAAAATTGAATTTCCTTCATCCTGAAGTAATATTAGATCCCACTCAAGTTTTTTACTCTTCAATACAATGACCAATTTAAGAAAACTCCACGTTGAACAAGAAACTGATCAAAGATTAGATTCATGTGCAGGCTATAAATTTTTACACTTTAATAAATGTTTATATCCTTCAAAATAATTTTGAACCAAACGTCTTTCATTGTAAAATGTTCTGCCCAATCTGATTAACACAAACCTTGAAAATCTTTTTCTGTGTAACCTTTAACATTTCACTCTTAACATCCACTTCCATGTAATTGAAGTTTCAAACAAATTTCAATCAACACAAAGAATGACGAGAAATCTTTGAAGTACAAAATAATTACAATAATTACTTTGTGTAAGTATTTGTGTGAAATTGTTATGAAAATTAAAATAATGTTGATAAATATATTGACATTAGTGTTCTATTTTTAATGACTATCCTTTTCTATACAAATTGTATATTTATCACACGTCAGGAGATTCAAAAGCAGTATTCTGTAGACTTGTGGTCTCATCGCTTTCCTCCAGAAAAAGCTATGCAAACCTATATCAACAAAGGAGCTAAAGGTATAACAATTTTGGTTGAATATTAAATTATCTGTCATGAAACAAAGGTTTATAACTTATTGGGAATGTATGGAAAATACCAAATAACTTGGTAGGCATAACCATATGATCTGAAGCATTTGTATACTGATTAACGCTTTTGTCTATCCACAGTTGCACATGTCATGTATTTGCTCTGTGATTTCTGATAGAGCATGTGTATCTACACAAAATTTGGTAGGCTTTTAGTAAAGATTACAAGTATTATGTACACAAAAAAATCAGATTTTTACTGAGATATTTTTGCTGAAGATTTGTTTGTGAAAATAGAGTATTTCATTACTAGTCTGAGTTCAAAGAGGCTTCATGGTGGGATTTAAAATATTGTTCTTCATTCCAGATATCTCAAGTATTATTTGTATAATGTTTAAAACCTTCTAAATACATTCCAAACATATGTTTTCCACATAGAAAATTTTTAAATACTTTGAAACCTGTATGTAGTTATATACATAAATAGTTACATGGATAAACAACAGACAGTACTGTTATTTATATAAATAAGTAATTAGATGGACATCCAAAGGACAGTACTGTTATATTTATACAGATAAGTTGTTAGATGGACATACAAAAGACAGTTCTGTTATATAGATAAGTAGTTAAGTGGACACACGACAGACAGTACTATTATATTTATATAAATACATGGATATTAAGTACATTCCATTTACCATATGACAGCAATATTTAGTCATAAGGCAAAGAGTGACACTTAACACAGTGATTGTTTTGATTAAGACCCTCCAGGATTAGAAACTAATAGAAATGGCAGATACAAAATCAAAATAGCCAGGTGAATCATTAGTGAAAGAATGTGGGTGACTTATCTGGCACTTTTAAGCAGCAATTGAGTTTTTATGGAAATTTATTTTTGTGAAATTAACCTTAAAATATTTCGAAAAGTATTGATAGAATAAAAGATTTAGATAACCATCATTAAAAGTACATTAACCCATTTTACTATTAATGGCAGAATGTAGGTGAATTATTTAATTATAATTTAATTACGGTAAAACTGTACAAGAAATAACACCTTAAGTGTTTTAATATGTATAACCAAACTGAAAAGCTGTAGTAGCAAGGAAATTATGTGTAACTTTCTATAGTATATAAACACTATGATAACAGTTGGCAAACTCATGTTTACAAGATGATGTAAAAGTGTGGTTACTGAGAGTAGATGTCTAATATTATTTTGTTGTTTTTCTAGCAAGTGAAAAGTTGAAGAAAGAGATTCCTTGTCAGTTAGGGATAAGTTATGGATCTGGTAAACGAGAAAAGCTTGATATATTTGGAGCAGATAAAGTTCCAGCAGGTGAGCCATCTATATTAATGTTAAGGCAAATTTTGATAACCCGTATGTAACCAGTTTTCAGAAATTCCACAAATTCTAAATGAAGTTCAGAAACTACGATTAAAGTCCATATATTTATTATATTAACTAGAACTTTTCTTTCTGTATAAAATAAGTGATTCAGACCTACCATAGATTCAGAAGTATAACGTTTCCAGTAAAGCATAAGAAAAGTCATAAACATTCATGTTTGAGACACTTTAACCCTATTAAGATTAGTCATGGATTAAAAACCACGTCATATCACGTTTGTTGACTCTCGTTCAAAATGTTATTAAACTACCATTTATGGACACATGTCAATAAGTTTATCAATTTGTTGGTTATAATTCAAGGTGTATTATGACACATTAGATAGTTTATTAATTTAAAAGTAAATATCAGAAAATAAACACTAAATATTGATTTTTTTGTACATTGAATGAGGCAATAATTCAAATTAGATGTTTATAATGTATAAATACAAATTTTTTAGTTTCTCATGAATTAGAAACTCCAATTATCAATATTGACGAGGTGGATTCTAAACTAAGGACCTTCTATATTTTTCTATTGGCTGAGATATTGATAAATGCAGTGAATGAAACAATGGCCTCTCCCACTTTTTTCCAGTTTTGAAAACACGTGCTTAAATACAGCTGCTACTGTCTCTGACGTGACTAACTTGTTGAGAACTAAATGTCATCCACATGATTCTTTGAGCCTTTGCAAAGTATTTGTCATTCTTTTCATGGTAACTTTTAAATGATAAAGGAGTGTCTTTAATGAGCTGAAAATATTGTATTTTTTGAACCTAAATACAGCGTAATTACTGAATTTGATAAATTATAGTTGGATTCTGTGATATTATTTATGATTTCTTTGTTATTTCAAAATATACAAATAAAACCTAGAAGCAATTTCAATTTCACATCCTTCACATGTAAAATTTAATTAGGCTTAGCAGTCTATGGCAAGCAGCAAATGAGTTCAAAGTTTGTAACTGGAAGATATAATTATGTAATTTTTATTTACTGTTCTATGTTTTAATAACACTGGAATTGAATAACTTGTTTTTAAATAGGTATTTAACTGAAAAAAAAACTTAATTTTGTGAGGGATACTGTTCATAATTCTGGGTATGAAATTATAAGTAAGTCACTAGGGCTAAATGCGAGGCTTAGGCTCCTATGTAAGGATGAGCAGATAGGCTGGCTGGACTAGTGGGATCTGTTCAGTGGAATAAAAATATTTTGGAATGGATTGTTTACATTTAAATAGGGTAGGGCTGGCTTGTTTGTTAAGTCTGTTTGTGTAGGGGAAGTTTTAAACTTGGACCAGACAGTGAGGAGAGCCATTAAAGCAAAATGCAAAAAGATTAAGAGGCAGAAAAAGTTTAGCATAGGAAATGAGTACAGAAGTCATTATGAAGATTAGCTTAATTGTTATTATTGTAAAACTAGAAATTTAAGGAATACAACAGATGACTTAAGGGAACAGTTGGAATGAAAGGTATTGATGTAATGGGGTTAACTGAAACATGGTTAAAAGAAGATGATTTTGGTGACAGGAGTTTATTTGAAATACAGGGTTACAGTTATTTTAATACAGATAGAATATTTAGGGGAAGAAGTGGCTTTTGTACACTGCTGGCCAAAATCTTAAGGCCAATGAACATAAAGAAAACGTGCATTTTGTATTGTTAGACTCAACCACTTATTTGAGAAGAGCTTCGAAAGATGAAAATAAGAAAAGGAAAAATAAAAAAAAAAAATTTTTTTTTTCATTTAATAGGGAAAATGTCAACACTATGATATTAGTCTAAATACTAGCTGATCAAAAGTTTAAGACCACATCAAAAAGAAGTCCTAAACAGAGTAGAAAGTGCCTACTAACAAGATGTTTTAGTAGTGAGTTTCACAGCCATCATTGCAAATAACTACAAACATTCACATTGTCACAGTCAATATAAGTGTTTGCAGAAGGCTGGCTGGAATGTTATTTCGAGTGGTGAAGATGGCTTCACGAAGATCATGCACTGTTTGGAATTGACGTCCATTTCTACAGGCTTCCCTTGCCATTCACCCTCAGCATTTTCAATGGAATTCAGTTCAAGCAAACACATTGAATGGTCCAAAAGAATCATGTTATTCCCCATAAAAATGTCCTTTGTCCTGCAGGCATTGTGGATTACAGCATTGTCCTGCTGAAAGATCCAGTCATTTCCACACAAGTGAGGGACTTCAGTCAGTAAGGATGCTCTCTCCAACATGCTCCTGTGTAACCTGAAGCTTCATTGTTCCATGGATAAGTTAGGAAACTGGATAGAATAATGGCTGGATGGAAGAAACCAGAAAGTTGTTATGAATGGAATTTAGGCAAACTGGATTAATGTAACAATCCTCAGGGCTCAGTCTTAGGACCTTTCCTCTCTTATTTTCTGAAGGAATGGTCAATAAATTATTTAAATTTGCATATGATATTTGGGGCTTGGTTGTTGCTGGCTGTGAAGAGGATGTTGATGATTTATCAAAGGATTTAGGACGTTTATTGAGTTAGAAAAATTAATAGCAGATATGTTTTAATTCGAATAAGTGCAAAATAATGCGTGTGGGTTATCATAATCTGAATTGTATTATTTCTATGGGAATAAATTCAACAAAATCATGAAAGGAATCTTGGTGTAATAGTTGGTCAGTCTTTAAAGTCATCCAAACAATTTATTGTTTTTAATGGTATGGCAAATGTCATTTTATGTTGTAACTGTATCTGTTACAGGTTTAAAGAGGTTAGGCTGCATTTGGAATTGTGTTCACTCTTAGGCTCTTTACCTTAAGAACTACATCAAATATTTGAATATGGTTCAGAGAAGGGTTACTAGGATGGTGCCTGGGATGCAGGGGTTGTCATGTGAGGATAAGCTGAAATCTCTCAAGCTGTTTTCTCTTGAAAAATGAAGAGTTGAGGAGAATCTGATTGAGGTTTGAAGATTCTATGGGGAATTCATTTTCTCTCTGTCATTTATCTTTGTTTAGTTGTTCGTTTTGCACCAGGTCATGTTGTTATTTGTGGGAATGAGCTACATGACAGAGTCACAAAGTCCATCTGCTCTGTATCTATCACCACCAATCCTGTTCCATGCATCTACTTTAGACTAGTTATCAAAACCTGACTGTACTCCAGTTAGCGATTGTCTTGGAGTGATCAACGAGATACTAAGCTGTTTTAAATCAAGTCTTCTTTAGTTCTTTGGCTATCTTGTTTCTGTAAAGATCGAAGGGAGGAAGTTGTTGGGGCTAGGCTGTGCATTGGTCACAGTTTTATAACTCATCACCTTTTATCAGGCATTGATGCACCAATGTGTGATCTGTGTGGCACTCAGATTACAATCATTCATATTTTATTATCATGCCATTGTCACAACAAAGAACAACAAAATTTTATTTTTATTTTTTATTGGTATTTTTACAAAATACTAGACCATTGAAAGATGGTGAAGACATCTCTTTGTTAAGGCTAAAGGTGAGTTTTATATTTTGGACATCATAATATAAATGCACATGCCTTGCATGTAACTTCTGCATTAGTGATGAACAGCTGATTGGTCAATACAATAAATGTGACATATAAATGTATGATGTTATGAAACTTAAGCCATGTTGGCTGAATGTTTGTATTTTGTGTTATAATACGTAGTCATTCTGGAATGAAAAAAATCATAATTTATGTTCATTTCGTAAGTTTTTGTTGTGATTATGAGATTTGTTGAATTGGCAGATCTCATGTCAAGTGAGATTAGAGAAAATAATAAAATAATTTCTTATTTTAAAAGCAAATATTAAAAGAATACATCTAAATATAGATTTCGTCACATGGTATGTTGAATGTAACATTGTTTAAAATTAGATGTTTCTGATGTCAAAATACCAAACATATAGTTTTATACAAATTGGAAACTCTTATTACTAATATTATTAAGCTATAATATAAAATAAGAACTTCATATCTGTTTATTTTGGTGAGATATGGTTTATGTACTAAATCAGTGGCCCCCTTCACCTGTTTTCAATTTTAAATATGGTTCCTTATGTACTCTTACTACAACATATGACATGAATAATCAATCAACAGTTTAGAATGTCCACAAAGTGGTTTTCAAAGCAAGATTTCAAGGACATAGGTTAAAAACATGTCATAATTTTTAAAGACTTAAATACAGTTTTGTTACTAAGCTTAATAAATTACAGTGGAATTCTGTGGTATAAGTGTAGTTATTTATGATTTTTAAGGTATTCAACTGTATATATAAAAAATCCTGAAAAAATTTGATATTCTCCACATGTGAAATTTTAAAAGGGTCAATAACTTATGCCCAGTAGCAACAGAGTTCAGAGGTCATAGCTATAAGAGATAATTGTTTGCTTTACTTCTCTATTGTTTTATATTTTAAGAAAAATGTTTTATAACTTATTTCTAACTCGTAATAGTATATTATACATAATGATCTCAATGTTAATGTATAATTCCTAATACTCGTCTACTAAACCACAGCTAAGACCAGGTAAGGCTTGTATTAATAATTATTAGATGCAGTAACATGAGTACATCTATACTGTCTCAATGCAAATTATGTCAGCTAGGCAACTACAAAGTCAATGTAATAAAAATGATAAATATATAACTTTAGGAGACATATGCTGTTTGGACTAAACATTTGTACTTTCATTTCATAACATTTAGTCATTCTAGCTCAAAAAATTATTTTCTGATTCTTTATGATGGTTACAAGGTTGGTCAATTGACAGACCTCTCATATGGTACAGAAACTAAAATATATAGCCTTACTTAAAACAAACATTTGAAATGTTTTTATGAGGTTTTAATTGGTGATTACAAAGTTTTAGAGATTACACAAGTAATATTTGAAATTTTGGTGATAAAGAATAGTTTTCAATTATAACATGAAATTGCTTCACATTTGGACAAATAACCAAACAGTCTCAATAATTTTACAAACAAATCTTTAGTAAAAATATTAAATCATGAAATCTGATTTTTTTGTGTTAAAAAAACTTGTATCTTTTACTAAAAGTCTGCCAAAATTTGTGAACGTACACATACTGTATCAAATGTTATAGTGTAAATACTTAATATGTGCAAATGTGTATATAAACTTGTGTATTATACCAAGCCTGTTATGAAAGAGTTTTAATATGCACTATAAATACTTAACATTTGTAAATGTGTGTATGAACTTGTACCTTATATTGAGCTTGTCATAAAAGGGTTAGTCAGTCATAATGATGGTCACCAAACACAGTGTTATGGTTATTGAAGGGTACAAGTTACTGACTGTTTTAGCAGGATTATTTTTGCTGTTAAATATTTGCACAAAATCTGAGGGTTAAGAAAATAGGTGAATTATTAATTTTATAGATTATGAAGTTTAATTGTTTTATATTATGTGTTATCTATTTTCTGAGCAGGTTTATTGCAAACTTCTTGTAATTTGTTTGTAAAGATGTTAATTTGAAGGGATCATCGAGATTTGAGATGAAATATTATGAAATTGTATGAAGTAGCATTGATCACTTTAAAACCCTGAACATAAAATATTTTCAAATTAATATTGATTAAATTTTTTTCTTCTTCATAATTACAGATTCTCCTATTTTAGTAATAATCCATGGAGGTGCATGGATTATGGGTCGGTAAGTCTATTTTAATATGGTTTCGTTCTCCAACTTCTAATTAAATAAATTATATGCCTCTATTAATGCATCCCCTGTATCATAAACAACAGAACTTAAAGTAACTTTACATTTTTTTCAACAACATGAAATAAAATTTTATGCTGTCACACATGATTGTCACTCATTGAGGAAAGACAAGTTAAATGCGTAAAGAACACCCAAAGGTTCAGGCAAGATTAATTTTGTTATGGAAGAAGTAATGATTTATTAGGTAATGTGGATAGCCTCTTTCACAAATAGTTAGTTTTTTTATCATTTACTAAACATCTTATTGCTATGTATAACCTGCAATTAATAATGAATATGATCATTTAAAGTTTTGTTTTTCTTGCATCACAAATTCTAATTTAAATATCGGGTGTTTAAAATTAGATGTTTTCTATCTTGTCTTGGATGATGGTTTTATGTAAGGATTAAAAGGTATTCATGCATAAGAAGACTTGATAACCCTGATCTAACCCTAAATTTAAGATGTTTCATTTGTGGTGTTCTAATGGTGTTTTCAGCCGAGAAGATTCAAGTTTTGTATCTCCACCTTTCGTTGATGCAGGAATGTTGTGTGTCGTTGCAGGCTACAGTCTTGCTCCTAAAGGTAAGTCAGAAATATTATAGCAGAGAGGAATGTTAGGCTTAGTTGAATACACTGAGAAGTAGGCATCTCCTATTCAACAGTTATTACAATCATGGATTTACTGGTGTGCTCAAATAACTTTTTGAAAAGTGTAGGCAAGTGTTATTTATCAGAACTTAGGAAATAAATTTGTAAAACTCTTTTAATAAGATAGTAGTTTAATAATGAAGGATATTAAAATTAGTCTGGTGTATTGCTTGTTTAACTAACTTAGAACAAAGGTAACTCACAAAGCTGTTACAACCAACATTCCAATCAGATTGGCAATTTTTAATAGTTAAACAAAATATTCTTAGAAATGTGTATTGGGAATTGGGAATTTTTATGAGAGTATCACCACGTATTTTAAGACAAATTATTATTTTTAAAAAGCTCTTTTGTTAGTGTTGAGAATATAAGTAGAGTGCAAAAATAGGTTGTTTGTCTTTTTAATATGGCACATCGTATTGTCAGATCTTGAATTAATTGATAATGTTTCAAAAATTTAATGAGGTTCAAACTAATGTCGATTGAATTTTGTGCTTGATATCACATGGCATCATATTGTGTTCAGTTTGTTTACAACTTGAATGTCCTGTCCATACTACTAGCAACCCTTGATGATATCGTGGCAGATATGTGTCGAGCTGTTGCACACGTTATTGATATGGCAAAGTCTCGAGGTTCGAGGTAAGGGAGCATATATAATACTGAAATATTTCAACTAATATAAGTTTTGCTGCATTGTTTTTTTATGGATGGGTTCTTTTAAAATTATTTGATGAAAGTAATTCAGTTCAGTCCACAATAAAATTACTTTTTCTTTCTGATTTTTTACAAGCTTGAATCACTTGCACATTGTCATAAATTGTGATAGGGCTGCATTTCAAATAACATTCAAAACTCTAAACAGAACATGGACTGATGCAAAATGAAGTCACCTTATTTGCACCAACTAACCATGATAAGTAACATTGAACTGGTTCAGTCTCCTTTTTGAAAACTAGATACATATCACAACTCTCATATATATGATCTAACTTTAAATATGCGAGTCTCATATATATGATCTAACTTTAAATATGCGAGTCTCATATATATGATCTAACTTTAAATATGCGAGTCTCATATATATGATCTAACTTTAAATATGCGAGTCTCATATATATGATCTAACTTTAAATATGCGAGAACACGGTCACATCTTTAAAAAGTTTTTTTAATTATTCTAGGTCTACTTTATTGTTGTTGTTAAGACCTACAGCTCTCTCCCTAGCTAATATTTAAATTATAAAATTCAAAATATAGCTTACAATGCAAGGAATATTGAAATCTTGTTGTAAGAATCTTGCTTGCGTATGATGTCAGAATCTAAAAGTTTCGGATTTATACCACCAATACAACTGTCATGCATTTCTAATGTTTCCTGTGTTCTGTGTCTACAGTGCTTTTCGATCATGTATTTGTTGTTTGTTTCATGCATTATAAATTTGTGTTTTAAATATACAATTTCATAACCTTGATTTCAGTATAAAATGGTTACTTGCAGGATTAGATGGAGCATATATGTCTCAGAAATTGATACAAAATGTGTAACTATTGATAATAAGGTTCATGTGAAATTTTGAATTATTCACACAAATATTTATCAAGAAAACTTGTTTTGCTTAGGTGCAAAAACTATCACTTACATTTTTATCAGAAAAAAATATTTTATCAAATGAGGTCAATGTTTTGACCTTCCTCAGCCATCTTCAAGTTAAGAAAGAGTTTGCAAGTGACCTTTGCCAAATGCGTCTCAGGGTTGAGAGTGTCCAGCAAAGATCAGTTGAAAACTCTTTCACTTAACCTGAAGATGACCGAGGAGTGTCAAAACATTGTTTTCTCCTTATCAATAAAAATGTTAACACTCATACCAGCCATTTTGGAATATGTTTTTATTTCAAGTAGCTTTCTCGTCATCAAAAAATAAGGTCAAATCGGTATTTGTTTTGTTGAAGATTATTGTGCTGTTAGAGTGTGGTATATAACAATCAAGAAAGTTCTTAATGTGAAGAAATTTTCCAGGACAATTCATGGGTGATGTTATGATTTATAAGAATTAGTAACAAAAGTTCTACTTGTAAACATTGAACCAAACACAAATGTGTTACATTTAGCAAGAATTTTTCAAACATGGATTTTAGAAGTACATTTATGAGGTCACAGAAAGCAACTGTAAAATGAAACTGACACCAGTTTTTTAAATTTACATACAGCTAATTTAAATTTGTAAGGAACTTTTTTAAATATTCCCAGATGCATATTTTGTGCACTTTATCTCATAGAAGGGTTGCTGAAGCAAGGCAACTGTTCTTTAACTTTTTTTTTATCTGGTGTTCTACCAATTGATAATTTGTTTACTGGCTCCTGAGATTGTGTAAAGTGTTTGTGTCTTGGCACAACTAAGTGTGTTTAAAGATTCAAGGATGTATTATCAGATTTCCTGCTAAGTATGGTTCACAACTTCATATGTGCTGTTATATTTCTGGCATAACTCAATAAAAAAGTTTCGGAAATGAAAATACATAATTTAAATTTACATCCTTTATAATAAATCTTGTAAAACCAGTAAAGTTAAGTAATGCTTGTAGCACTTTTCAGGGGTATTTATGTGTTGGGACACTCAGCTGGAGCCCACATTGCTGCAATGGTTGCATCTTCACCAATGATGGCCAATCCTGACCATGCATTTTGGATTAAAGGTAAAGATAAAAACATTTTCCTTACCAAACCTGGTGGATACTTTGTGAAGCAGTTTATTAGAAAATTAACATAGAATGTGCAGAATAAATGTTTCAGTTCTAGTATTTTGATTTTTTTATCATCATAATTGCATTCTTGCTTGAGTTCTGAAAGAAGTTGCAGCACATTCTGGAATAAGTCCTTCAAATCATCTTATTATTTCTGTGGTTTTTGAACAGGGTTATGAAATAATGGTTTCTTTATGGTGTGAATTTTGTTCAGAAATGAGTTTGTTAAATCATTTTTGTTATACCTAATACAATAGCTACCTGGGTATTAGAACTAGTTTTTGAACATCAGCAGTTTTATGCACTTTTTATGTTGTGTATTCATATTTATACCACCTTTATCAGTAGATTTAGCACTAGAAAACTGGATGTATGTTGTTAGTGTTTAATTTTTTTTTTCCTTTTACTACCCAAGATGTTTATAAAGTAGGAGTGATAGAAATACGAAGAAATTTTTATCAACGTAATGTGTTTCCATTGGATTTACAATGGCTAAATTAAGTTTTTGTTAAGAAAAAGTCAGCAAATACATATCCCATTCCTTGTTGCAAAATTCCCTATAAATGCACTTTGGTAATCTGGAAGATTAAATGTTTTTTAGCAGTTCATTATTAACACTTTATTGTTGAAAAGTAGTTCTTAAAGATTAATAAAAATTATTCAAATATATAAATAGTTTGTGTTTTTAAACAGTGTGTAATACAATGGATGAGTAAAAAGAAATATTAGTTGATGAAATTGTGTCATTTTGCAGAATTATGAAAATTTCTTCATTTTCAGCTTGTGTGATTTAAGCTGTTAACAAAATTGTATGTCTTATAACAAGTATAATTAGTTATAATCATATTTTCTCAGCTGCTAAAAAGCATTCATACCATAACTGTTGCTTTAAAAGACCTATATAAATGATATTCTAACCATTAATATATTCTCTGTATCCCAGCCAGTCTGAATAACTCTGGATTGAACAACACACATCATAAGCAATGCATATAATATGGTTGAAATAATTTATACTTCTGAATCTCATATTTTTAAGGGGCATATTATAAATATTGTTTTGAACGATATAATATGCCAAATATAATGTTTTACGACAAGTATGTTTCACTATTATCTTGCTTTGCCAGCTAGTAAAGGGTATTCATACTACAACAGTGGCTTCAGATATGGTATGTTATTTCCTCTTAAACAAAAAACTATGGTTGTTTAGTGCTGACCTCTATATGCAAATAATTTTACAAGTCACAAGCCTTGCGGTCTCATGCACCTTACAATCAGTGATACACTTTGAGCACCATGACTTCACCTATTCGTTTCTTGTTGTTCTGTCATTTCTTGATTTTCTTTTCATTATTATTCCAAAGTGGATATTTTGTTTTTGAACAGATAATGACTTTTCAGATTATTTTTTTTGCCATCAAACAGTTGTCTTTAATTTTTATTTATACATAATAAGTTTTGAAGTTTAAGTGACCAGTTCAGAGATCATTCCTTCCAATAGCACATTCATACAGGCTGCAGGTGGCAGTGACATCTTTGGATTTATTGGCTATCATCTTTCACTTTCACCCATATTCCAATACTCTATGGGGTTGAGATTGTTTTGAGGTGTTTTGAATTTCTATACCACCATTGTTATCTCTTACAGGGATGTGCTCCTCTCTCTTTCCTTACTGGGTGTTAAGTATATCTGTTACAGAAGTGATTTGGTCCCCCATGTATGATCCTCCACTATGAGATCCCCCTTTCAGGGTGTTTTTTTGGATACTTTGAAGTCAGACCACCTTGTTTTACCATTAAACTAGTCCCTCCACTTATCCAATGTAGGATTTTAGCTGTTTATATGAGGAAAGGTAATGTATCATATTGAAAGTTATAATTTTCTTCAACTGAAGATATATTTCCAGCAAGTATTTTTCAAAACACTGTGATAGATTGGTAGAATTGTATAGAGGGAGTTGCATGCATTTATAGGTTGTGTTGCACCCTTATTAGTGGAGGGTTATTGCATTATGATTTCCATGCAAGACACATTTGAATCAGTTGATTTTGAGGTTTGTGTCAAGGCTTGTAACGTGCAAAAACAAATTTTTGTATACAGAGGGCAGCACTGAATGAATAGCTGTTTATTTGAAAGGAGGTAAGAATGTACTTTCAATGGAGGAAAATTATAATTTTGTTATTTGTTGCTTTTTCTAGGTTTTGTATTGTTATCAGGTATCTTTGATATGTGTCCCATGATGATGACATCTTGGGCAGAACTGGGGAATTTTACTGAGTAAGTGGGATTTTTACATATTATTTTTAAATGAAACTTCTAATTGTATAGTGTTAAGTTATTGTAATTAAAAACTTGGTGTGTTAAGGTGAAACTTGCTTGCCTTCTTTGAAGTTGGATACAGGTCTTGTAATAGTTGTATGAATTGTATTTATGGACTCAAACTTAGGACATCAAGTTTGAGATAGAAGAAAAAAAAAGAGTCACTGTAATTAGTCAAGATAACACAGTGTGAAATGTCATCACAAGGTAAGTGTCCTCACCAATGAACAACAAAATATTGTATTCTTATTTGCTAACAAAATACGGAAGAAGACACCTAGTAACTTTGTCTTCAAACAATTTTATTCTTCAGATAACATAACACTGATCTTATCTTTCTGTTTGTAGCACATGAAGAATAATCTAAAATATGTCAAAACTCTTGCAAATTTAAAGTACTAAATTTCACTGAAAGTGAAACTTTTGAAATCTTCACAAAATAACAGTTCCTAGCAAGATAATATTTGTGGTATATTATTGAACATTAGGCCAAAGAATCATAACTGAAAACTGAAGTGGGTTAAGAGAGAAAATTAAAAACATAAACATCATATGTATTTTATAATAAGAGTTTTTTTACTGGTAAAGAAACAACCGTTAGAACTCAGCATGTGATGCACCATTTCAGCACGTTTGTTACAGAGCTTTTCTGTGATAAACATTGTTAGAGATACAACATGTTACTAAGAAAATTAATAAAACGTGTTTGGTACAACATGTTATTTAGAGAACATTTGTATTTTGACCAACATCTTGATGAAAATAAAAGTGATAATACAATGTATCAGATGCTTTACCTCAAGGGTCACTTACTACAGCAATTCACAACATTAATTTGTATCATAACTGATATTTCAGATTAGACAAGATGAGCTGTCTGTCTCAATAAATGTTCCAGTTATTTATCAGTAGTTTTACTTTTTGTGAAATCTTCACATTTGAAGTGCCCCTTGCTAGTACAACGGTATGTCTCCAGATTTACAACTCTAAAATCAGGGGCTCGATTTCCCTCGGTGGACTGTGCAGATAGTCCTTTGTGGCTTTGCTATATGAAAAACACATTTGAAGTTATTCAGAGAAGAATTTGAAAATAAAATGGAAATAATTTGCATTTTCTTTTCTCTTCATGACAGGATTTTTCAGCTGTTATACCAGACGTTTATCAAACAAAATGTGACTGTTTTGCTGCATGTTGTTGCTGATTTCCAGCTGTACACAACTACTGTATAAAACTCAACCTTTGCTCATTATCACAGATGTTCTGACAGAAACATTTAACCCATAATAAACATTTTTATAAACTACATGTACTTAACTGCTCATTGACAACTTTGTCACAAGTGCCTTCTAAAAACATGAACCATGTGCACAAAAGTGCCCTTTGAGGTGGATTCCTGCACATGGTGAGGGAAACCTTCCAGAGATGATTCTCTAATTTCAGTTCACCTTATCTAGGATCTGAATATCCACCCATGTGTTTGAAGTGCATGGCAACTCGTGTGAGGTAGGAGATGATACTGGTGGCCTTGAATTCTTCTGGATGGGTAGTGCTGGGGTGGCACCCTGGGGTGAGTCAGCTGGTCCAGTAGGGCTAGTGTCAACCAAGCACCAGTGTTGGACATTCTCGACCATTGTGAAAATTGTGTTTGAGTATTGTGCTGAGAAAACCCTTGTATTGTTGCAGTGCTCTTGTTTGACAGTCCATGATGGGTGGGGACAGTTGGCACTGAAATTTAGTTTATAATGGATATCCCCATTCATGACAAAAAAAAATAGATTATCTGAAAATGACGACATATTGACAACTCTATCATACAGTCACCGTCAAAGTTGGACTTAATACCTCAATTTCTTATTCTGCATTTGTTATCTGAGAAATCCTTAGGTCAGATGTCCCTCTTTTTCATTCAAAAAGGATTATAAAGGCTTTCTGACTCCCTCAAGTCAGTAAGGAAGCAGCATCTAGGAGATATTTGGTGGAAACATCTTTTCCACAACACACCAAACTCCTTGAAAACAATGAGTATTGGAAATATACCCATTGAGATTACTCTCTGTGCTACCTTGAATTATTCGAGAGGAGTTATTGTTGAGAGGGACTTGAAGAACATTACTGAGTTGGAGATCCTTGCCGGTTTTTCCAGCCAGGGCGTTTCTGCGGTGTGACAAATGACCACTCACAAAGATGGAATTATGATGTCAATTATTGTTGTGATTTTGATGTTTCCATCACCATGTCCACCTGTCACAGTGAAGAGCAGGTTATTTGAACTGTTAGGTACAGCCATACATTCTCAACCTTTTCAGATGATTTTAAGTGTCAGCAGTTCACTCACTCAAAGAAGTGTCATGGTTCATTAAAGTGTACTCATTGTGGTGGCAAAGACTACAATGCTTATGAGTGAAAACTAGAACTACACTGTGTTAACTGTAGTGGTTCACACCTCTCTTACTCTATGCTTGAAGACGATGAACAATATGTCCCACCCAGAAGTTATTGTCTCCCACCTCATTTTGGACAGAACTCTACATGCCTCCAGCAGAGCCATTTGCAGAACATCTGAAGAGTCTTTCGTCCTCCATGATTGAAAGAGTTGATGAGTGTATGTCTACTCCCATTCCTGTTCACACCACTCCTTCCAATAGATGCCTGGGTTCCCTTCCTTTGACTTCAGATTTGGGCATTTCCTCAGTTGCATCTTCTCCAGCCATGAGGTGCAAAACGATTATTCATTCACACCCTCAGTCACTGGAATCTTTGTCCACAAGCACAGACCTGTCTTCCCTCCGAGGGCATGATCCATGGAGGTCAATAGACCTCTGTCCAATAAGAAAAAAATTGTGGTTGAAAACTTCCTGTTGCATTTTCCACCACATAAATAAAAATGGCCACTTTGATACACTGGAACTGTTGAGTTTTTGTTAAACTATGAATGACATTAAGGATTTGATTGACTTTTAATATCCTGTGTCTCTATTCTTGCAGAAAATGTTTCTAAAACCAACTGATGCAGTCATTTTTTAGCAGTTTTCTTTGTACATAAATGACAAGGTGTGTGATGGGTGATTGCATGGAGGGGTGTCACTGTTAGTCAATCTGCAAGTGCCCACCCTGTCTTTGTCACTCATTGCAACTTTACAGGTCTTAACCATCCATGTTTCCTTGGGTCTTACCATCATTGTTTTTTCTGCCTGTCTCCTGGAGAGACCCTTGGTGTCCTCAATGAACAGTTTCCATCTCCCTTTTCAATCCCAAGGGACTTTAATGGCTATAATTCCCTCTGTGATAGTGCTGATACTTATAGGAGGTGTCACTCTTGAGAGCATAGGCTCATAGATCGCAATGTTTGTATCTTTAGTACTGGTTCTTATATTTCTTTTCTTCCACCTAAGTTTGTCTTTTAATGCTATTGATCTCTATTTGCTCCCCTTCAGTTTTCTTTTACTTTTTTTGGAGGTTTGACAGTAACCCATGGGGCAGTGATCATTTTGAGAGAAACTGGCCATGGTTGATGCCACTGACCCTCATGTCTCAATGGAAGTTGAACCAGACAAACTGGATTTTTTTCACTACTCTTTTAGAATTTGATTCTGTCATTGTCTTTGAGCCATCGATACACAACTGCATGGCAACAGTGACTGACTGTTTTGTTCAAGAAGTTGCTCAGTGTATTCTGAAAATCTTGACATGCTTTTCATGCTTTCATGATGGAATTCTGCCTGCCACATAACATGGAAGGCATAGGTATCCCACACTTTTAAACCAGATTGCTTTTCAGCAGGTCTTTGCACATGCTTGGAAGGTCAGACATCAAAGCAAGAAGGAATCTTTAAGTACACAACTCGCATTTCTTCTACCACCAGTTTCAGAATCACATGGGACAAGATTTGTGAGGTCAATGGGCAGCATATTTTTGCCCCCTTTTGATCTTGCTTTCTAATGGCTTGTGATGCCCATTAAGACTCAGACAGAAAGTGATCACCTTTTTCCGCTCAGGGTGATCATCGAGTATAATTGTCCCTTTAAACTGGTGGGACTCAAGCTTGTTCTTCATTGGTCTAGCAGCTCATCAGTTGGACCTGACAATATTCACTGCAAGATGCTGCTTCATCTATCTCCTGCCTCTCTTGTTAATCTCTTGGTTGTTTTAAACTGGATTTGGCAGGAGAATACTTTTTCTGATGCTTTGCATGGGCAGTTGTCCTCCCTTTTTCAAAGCATGGGAAGGATCCCAAACTACTGCCCAATTACTTTGAGCTGTTTCTGTAAGATCTTGGAGAGGATGGTTAATGCTCTTCTTATTTGGTCCCTTGAAACAAACAATATTTAAAATTTTACTTTTTTCCTAAAACTATTTTCATTGTGCACTTTTGGCACAGTTGGGGTATTCACCCACATCCTGAGCTCTATATTGGTGCAGTTATGCTACCTGTGGTTCCTGAAGCAAAATTCTTGGGGCTTATATCTGACTGTAACCTGATTTTCATTCCACACGAGAAGCAGCTGTGCATTAAGTGCACTAGGGCACTGAACATCCTCTGTGTCCTCTTTTCCACCTCTTGGGAAGGAGATCAATGTTCTCTACTCACGATCTGTTGTGTCCTTATTCAATTGAAACAGAACTATAGGTCTCTGGTTTGTGGCTATGCTAGAACCTTGGACCTGTAGATGTTGGACCTCATTTAAGATCTGGGACTTCAGCTCTGAATGGGGGCTTTTCACACTTCATTGATCTGGAGTTTGAACACTGAGTCTCATGAACCTCCTCTTCACCTCTGCTGTTTCCAACTGTTTTTACTGTATGCTTCAAAACTTCGATCCTTACTACAGCATCGCATCTGGGTTTGAGTTTACCTTCCTCAGTGAGTTGTGCTTTTTCAGAACAGATGATCTTCCATGGTTTCTTTTGGCCTTCATATCCAGGCATAGATAGCTGAATTGGGTTTATTGTTTGATGATATTGCTGTCTCTACAGGTCAGCCCATCTCATCATGGCTTATTACCCTCCTCAAGTGTGACCTTTCTTTGGGTCATTTGAAGAAGGCAGATACTCCTGATTGGAAGTACAATCTTCTCTTTGCCAAACATCTTTCGAACTATTCTTCCATTTCAGTTTATACAAATGATTCAAAAATCAGGCAACTCTGTGGGATCATCCATGGTTTGTTTTGGTTGGTGTTGCCCACAGGATTCCCTCTGCAGTTTCTATGTTCACTGTTGAATTGTTTACCATTTCTCATGCCCTAGATCACATAGAAGCTATGCAGTATACACATTGTAATATTTACTCTGACTTTCTTTGCTCTCTAGTCCCCTCAGTGTGTGGCATGTAAAAGAATTATAAGAAGGTTAATTAGGAAATGAAAAATAAAGTACATCTTTGATCCATCTCTGATTAACTTATGGTATGCATCAAATGTAGAATATTCAAATTGTTTAGGATTTGTAATATTTAAAATGTGACATTTTATTTTAACTTGTGGATTGCTTGAATGGGATAACTGTAAGAATAATATTATATTGAGTAGTAGTGTTGGTTTTTATGCAACTATTTTTCAGTGTTTATTATTTTTGTTTAATATTGGGCCAATTTTGGTATTGTTATTAGTATCATCATCAGATGGCATAGTATATGTGAGTTATTTCAATATTGTTAAATAAGTTTGTTAACATTTACAGAGATGCTGTTCAAAGAAACAGTCCAATGTTTTTGGTAAAAGAAGTTTCGAAACACCTTCAACACTGTAGATTTCTAGTTGCTGTCTCACAATATGACTCACCACAATTTCACAGGCAGTCTGAAGAGTATCATAAGGTAAAGTTGTAACTGTCAATTGAGAAGCCAGATAAAAGTTGACTTGTTGACAAGTTAATATGTGTCGAATAAAGGTTACTTGGTTTTCACCACACTTTGAAGAAAAGTTTCCTCGAGATAAAGCAAAATATTTGAGAAAACTTGAAGTTTTCACAGGAGACTGTGACAGAAGAACCTTTCAGTAATATTTGGTCAATTAGGAATTCTTTTGAGGGCTTGTTTTGTTTTTTTCTCTTTTACTTGAATAAATGTTTTTTCTCAATAGCTCATTTGTTACTGTTATTGTAAGAACATTTTGCACAGCTGTTACTACATTTGTTTTATAAAATATAATAAAACATTAATTAGGTACTTTGGTGGAGTTTCTGTTCTAGTTAAAACAACAAATTAGGTTTTTGAAATGATAATTTGTTCGAGGAAACTGTTTTCCATTATTCTGTGCAAACTGTATAATATTGGCTGTGTTCTGCTGGTTGGACAACAATGTATGAAAGTATTTATGTGCTTTGATGTCAAACAAAAAATGATATATTCACATTGGATATCCATCTGTAAAACATCTTTAAAAAGTTATTGGTTGGGAACACAGTGTGTAAAAACGACTTTCAGATAGTTATCAGTGTGAGGAGGTTTAAAAACAATTAAATTATGAATCATTTACTGATACTACGTTCATGTGAAAATATTTTACCTAATTGCTGAAAACATTATGGAACTTTTACCAGTTGAAGGATATTAACAAACATATTTGTTTTCCATCTTTACAGCAACTCCTGAGTGTAAATTTATCATCCAAATTTACAGAAATTCTAGATGGTGACCATTTCACAATCTGGCTGGATTTGTGCATTCCAGAATTTACCATGACCAAGGTGAGCTTTTCTTTTTGAATAGAGATACTCAAGTTTTCTTCTATGTGTGAGGTTTGGCTGAGTGTTATGACACTTAACTTGTGACCCATGGGTCTTTAGATTGAAAACCAACATTAAACATCCTCACCCAATCAGTTCTGAAGGTATTATAATTTGATGGATGGCCAGCCACAAAGTAGCAGTGGGTGTCACCAGCATTAGGGATACAGAAGTAGTTTTTCTACAGGTTGATCAATTTTACTGACTTCATAACCACCAGAAAAAAATTGAAATAAATCTAAATTCC
The DNA here is from genome assembly GCA_011833715.1 of Carcinoscorpius rotundicauda. NCBI lineage: Eukaryota > Metazoa > Arthropoda > Merostomata > Xiphosura > Limulidae > Carcinoscorpius > Carcinoscorpius rotundicauda. The sequence goes on along the minus strand of CM022401.1, from coordinate 237,068 downwards.
TCTTTTATTTATAGTATGGCTTTAAATTCTAAAATGGCCCTGTACTTGTTTATCATAAATAGCTTTAAAATCAGACATATAATTACACTTACATCTTATTGATTTTTGCCTTTCAAATCCTGTTACAACTCTTCATGGCATTCTGAGGTTTAAATCACTTGGCAAATGTGCAGCTTACATCAGATTATCAAATTACATCACACACAAACATTTTGGGAACATACCATTTGAAAACATTTTATTATTTTGTCTGATTTAACTTTAACGAACATGAAAAGTTTTCCCATTTAATTAGTTTTATAATGACAAAGAAGGAAAATACATGAAGAACAATAAAGTTCTGACCTGGGTTGTTCTTTTCTGTCAACTTTTGATGAACATTTATTCTACTTTTTCCAACTAATGGTGTTACTGCACTAAGTCATTATTTATTTTAATAAATAATACACCAAAGAAAATAGAATAATGACTTACAAAAAGCAGGCTGTATCTTATAACTATCAAGATTTTTCTGGCTTTTTCTCACTATGTGTGACAAAAGCCGTTAAAAGATCGTTTAAACTCATCAGTGTGTTCTTTGTGTGAATCAACATTAAACAAAAAGTTAATTTTGCAATTCTATTCAGAGAAAAACAAGATAATACATCAAATAATATATTAAAACATTGGCTTTCTATTGATTATACATAATATGGTATTCAGTGTCAGGGGACAGCTGCTGGAAATTTCTAAAAGAGGATATAACAGGTAGACAAGGCAAGAAGGATCTGATTTTCTATTTCATGATTCTGTAACTTAATAAGATTGGAGGCTATAGAAATTATGGTTTGCCTGAGTGACGATGATATCATAATGAGTAGTTCATGTTGAATTTTGTACTTCTTTGAGGGATAGTAAATGGAATTAGAGAAGAGGAGATGCCTGGAGAGTAAATGTCACAATTCACATACAAGGAGAAATTAAAGTTGTTCTCAATATTGTCTTATAAAAATAAGAACTTAACACTCATATACTATTAAAATATGTGTTTATTAGCTACATTTTTGTTATATTTATTGGCATACCATGAATAAAGAAGTTTAAGTTTTGAATGTAACTCACGGACTACAGAAAGTGATGCTGTGAAGGAAGGTTTGATGTTTAAAGTGAATTACATTCTGCTATTATTAATCATATATATTTATTTCTTTCTCATTCTTAATGGATCAGTGGTCAGTTTGAAGGCTTATAATGCCAAAACCCACTTGTTGATACCAGTGGTGGGCATAGATAATGCACTGGAATGTTCCCAACTGTTGTGGCCTGTTAAATGAATATTTGTATTATAAATGTTGGTTTTATAAAACACTACCGTTTATCGACTTTTAATGATGATTTCTTCTTTTTCTTTCAGGAAATCATAAACTTTGTGAACGAGTCATAAAAGTAGCTGATATGAAAACATATGTTATGATAAAGGTACAGCTAAAATTTAGGGCTGTCCTTTCACTCAATAAGAAATTAATTTATGTTTAATCATAAATTGTTTTGTGATTTATTATGTTAACAATAATAAAGTACACCACACAGCTCACTGTAATTTAAGATCAGTTAATATAAACCATTAGATATCTTAATATGAAACTGGTTGGAGAAATTACAGATAAGCGTTTGAAGAAACACTTATTTTGAATAACAGTCAGGTTATTGTTCCTAACAAAAAGTATTTTCAAAATTTTTGTGTCGTGATTTACAATTAAGAAATTTTTGTTAGATCATATCATATTTATATTATTGTTGAATAAAGTCACAACATATGTATTACAATATAAAGTATTCTGAACTATAATTATCAGGCTTCTGAAGTTTTTCCTAAATTGAATACATTTTTCATGTTGTTTTAAATTTCATTACAATAATAAATTTATATTTTCATAAAATTGAAAATGAAGTCAACATTTTGTGTGGGATGAAAACTTTCTGAATTATAAGATTCTATTTTTATTTTTTTACTGTTTACTGGTTAACAGTATTTGAAATATAATCAAGTTGAAAGTTTTTGTAAATAACAGGAAAACAAATAGAATTTATCTGCTTAACTTTTTTACCATATTAGAAAATTATAGCATATAGATTTTTATGATATAAGATTTTATTACACTTGGATCTCACTTAGAAGTTTCATAATTTACCATGACATGTTCTTTGAAATTTCAACAGAAATAAATTTTTGTATGACAAATAGAGTATTTCTTCTAAAATAAAATATTTTCTCTAAATGCTGCTGTATGTTTGTGTTTTGAAATAAGTATTTGCTGAGTCTCATAAATTTTGGGTCCATCACAACTTGCTAACAGATACGGCCCGGCATGGCCGAGGCGTTAAGGCATGCACTCGTAATTTGAGGGTCGCAGGTTCGTGCCCACGTCGCGCTAAACATGCTCGCCCTCCCAGCCGTGGGGGTGTATAATGTGACGATCAATCCCACTAATCGTTGGTAAAAGAGTAGCCCAAGAGTTGGCGGTGGGTGGTGATGACTAGCTGCCTTCCCTCTAGTCTTACACTGCTAAATTAGGGACAGCTAGCACAGATAGCCCTCGAGTAGCTTTGTGCGAAATTTCAAAACAAACAAACAAACAAATGCAAACAGAAACAAATGTCTTATGTAATGATTTATAAACTATAATGTCAATCAAAGAAAATGTATTATATTTTTTATGTTGTTTGTGAAATAACTATTCTTAATGACATTTTTAATTATCAACAAGTTGTAACAGTAACTTATAAACAAAAATCCTAGACATGTGAACATTGTTAAGCCTAATAGCTTAGGACTAGAATCATATAAATTAGTTGTTCTTGGTTCAAGTGTTTCACGTAAACCTCAGGATCACTTAAGTTCTGATCAAAGGAACTTACCAACACAGATCACAATTGAATTAAAAAGCATACAATTCCGTAAAGATCACAGTTAATTAGATGCAACATTCAAACTACACAATTAATAAAGATTAGAATTTAGTTGTTCATTAGTTGACTACATTCATCATTAAAGATATTTCTGGCCTCAAATACAATAATGCATGTATCTTATAAGAGTTAGCTCGCTATGGAAGTTAAGATAACAACAAATGATTTACAATAATACCTTTCTTGTGCTTTTACTTATCAAGATAATGTGTTGTTTCATCAGTTGTGAACAATTGCTGTTATGACGTTTTCAGCCATAAAAAATAAACGTAAAACTTCATTATACAATCTTGGTGCCCTCTTTGATGAAAATGTTCTCAAACATACAGGTTTACACAGAGAACTCTTTTACAGGTAGTCTGGTGAATCATGTCTTTCAGACAGATCAAAACAGCTTCACACAAGACATGACAGCAGATGAGACATCACATTAATATGCATATTATATATACTACACAATTGTGTTGAAATGCAAGGTTTGTGTTGTTTGTAAACGTGCAATTTACTCTTAGGAGTAATTTTCATTTGTAATATCACATGCAGCGCGGCAAATTAGTACGAATAATTACAAGAATAAAATCACAGTTAACAGAAGTAAAGTTTTGTTGTGTAAAATTATACACAGACTGTTCTCTATGTTAAAATACTCTTATGCTTTGGTTTTGGCCCATAACCTCTGCCTTCATTGAGCAACACATAAAAATAAATTTGTACCAGCTGATGAAGACTTGGCTAAGGTGGCTGAAACTGCCTGCATATAATTCTACATACTAAGTTGTGTATTGTATAAAACTGAAAAATGTGTTTCTGTTCCTGCACATTAACCCTTTTTTTATAACTGGAAAAATTTAAAATATTGATAAGGCCAGAATGACATTTGAATGAGGGAACTAAGAAACATCTGTAGCCATTTTCTTGGGAAATCAGTTTGTTTTCAACATTTAGGAGTATGGCACGTGAAACAACAAACAGATGCCTGTCATATATTTAAAAGAAAATTAACAAACTGAAAAGCATAAATCATGAAAACATTTTTGTTGAGGTTTATCAAAATGAATAACTCGTCTTACTTCTGGTAAACAGATTGCCAATCAACTTGTTCTTCTCTGACAGATTTAATGACAACTGGTTTTGGAAACCAAGAATTCTTTTCACCCAGGTGACAGCAGCCACATAGGACAAACATAGTTGCTGACAGCACTGGCCTTCAGCTTGCATTTCATAAAAGCTTTCCCAGGAGACCTGTGTATATCTGTGACAAATGTATTACTGTTTCAACATAAAGCACTTTTGTCAAAGTGTTGTTCACCTACTGGGGAATATACTTAAAATTTAACTTCTATTTCTGGAATCTTGTTTTTGTCACATGGTAATATCCAACATAGGCTGTGTGACCTAGAACTAATTTTTTTTAGATATACCTTTGTGAATGAATGTCTATAAGTTTGATGTTCTACACGTGTAAATTGTCATTTGCAAAACAATTATTGGCACAGTCATTGATTCTGAAATGTTCCAGCCTGGTGTCAACTTTCAGGGTTTATTTCTAAAATTTCAAGACATAAATCAATCAACAGTTTGAATTGATTGTTACAGTTGAGCCTGAAATATAAGACACAAGAAAGTGTCGTGGTGACCAGTCTGGAACTGTCACAGGTAATATGCAAGTTATGCGTAAATTAAAGCCTCTAGGGATAGGAAATCGGTGATATTTGCTAATCAATAATCAATGGGCCCATCAATCAGTTACATTCTATAAGTACAAAGTTCCTCAAATCACTGACAGTATCCAACAGCCTTAGCATCTGTCATAACAAAAACAGAATGAACAAATTTTATGGCAATGAGAATTTGACCCAAGAGACATGAAACTTCACCTTGAATTCACCAAGCCATCCAGAGATAGTTAGAATAACTGAAAATAATGAAAACCCTAAATGTGATTAGTTGATTATTTCTGTGACAACTGGTTTAATTACAACATTGAATAATCAGTTGTTAGAAGATTTGAAACAACTAATTTCAATTTGTTTATTTTCATGACTTTCAATTAACCTATTGTTGAAATAATTGAAAACAGTATTAGGATAATTTTGATTTAATTGGTTATTTTACAAAATATTGATTTAATAGCTGCTCACAAGTGACTGATTCTTGAATTAAACTACCCAGTTTTTAAAGCCATTAAACAATATTTGAATTTTCATCACATAACACAAAATGTATTCATCAGAACAGAATTTATATGTTCCATAACAAGTTTGGTAGTGCTGGTCTGTAGCAATGCACAAGAAACAAGGGTTTCCAGTACTTTTAATTCTCAAACTTAGTGCAATAAAATCAGATTGTAAGCTAGTTATTTAATTTTAATATACTACCTATTGAGTTTTAATCACCTTTATTATGTGACATGCATTATTTAATAATGATTCATATTGGATAACAAAAGGAATATTCACAGAACAATGTTTGGAAGACATTTACTTATCCATGTTCATTACTTTATAAAGAATCTAACTGAACGTAGTTATGTAAATATTTTGTAAACGACAACATGTCGTGTTGTGTTTGGATTTTCCTATCTATTATTTATATTTCCATATTTATATTATTGTTTCAAAGTTTAAACAATAAAATACGTTGTTTTTCATTTAAAATAACATTTGGAGTTTTCTAGAATTAAGTAGACCAATCATATGTATGTAAATGAAATGTTGGAGGCCTAGTGTCTAGACGAGAAGTCTCGTGCAAGAGCGGACATGCGCGGATTTCTCTGGAATGTTGGGAAGTTACTCGATGGTTCTAGAAGTCTAGGCCCACAAATATATAAACAGACGGAGACGCAAGAAAAAGAAGAGTCATTAGTTTTTATTCGAAGAAAGAGAAGAGAGTCAGTCATTCGTTTGTATTCGATTCAAGAAATAGTGTCTTTGTTCGAGAAGTTTTAAACGTTTGCTGTTTTTTCAACTTGGATTTGTGACTAGAGTTAGATCTTCAGAAGCTGTGATTTTATTTCGTCAATCTCTACGATTCGTTCGAATTACTAGTTATACTGAAGGTCAACACGTGTGGAACTATTTAGGGGAGACCGGAAAATTGGAAGGCGACAAGTTTGAGACGTTCATCGGAGGCATCGTGAAAAGAACTTCGTCGAATTTATTGAACTGTGAATTGTTTCTGAACTTCTTCATTAAAACTTCGGAATTTCTTTGTGAGACCAAATTCACACCCTAGACTGGAATTTGAGACTTTCATTTTAGATCATTATATAAGCTACAGGCCAGTAACATTTTGTGTCGTAATTAACATTGAAGGTTGAAACTAGTACCATTTTGTATTGTAATTAACGTTGAAGGTTGAAACTAGTACCGTTTTGTGTTGTGATTAATTTTGAATGTTGAAACTGAATATCTGTCATTGTTATTATATAATTTATGTTATATCTGTTTCATATATAATAGTTTATTGTAATAAATTATACAAGCTGTTATCTGTGTTTTTCTGTTGGGTTCAGTCTACGAAAAACATACATAAAAAAAACGTAACAACATGAAATCTTAATTTGACAGATGTTTTCAGATTTAACACTTGTACAAACTTTAGATATAATAATAGAACAGAAGCACCATTTGACAATTTCAATTATAGTAGTTCTAACTTCATTGATATAATTTTGTATTTTTTTAAAAATAGATATAAACCTTCAGATATTGATGACTTAGGTGATGGATATAGATGTGTTTTTGTTTTGTTTTGTTTTTCCTTTTGACAAAAACTTTAACCTAAGGCCTAATTCCCTGTACCAGTATTTCACAAAATTTTGATATAGCAACTCAAATTCAACAACATTTAAATATAAGACATTCATTCATTTTTTTTTTACATAAAGTATTAACAAATAATATTTTGAAATAAGACACTTGTTTGCTGAGTTCTGTGTTTAGTATTTTCACATAGCACAAAATGGAATTGCTTTTTCTCACAGTTGATAAAATATTATAACAATTTTGGCAATAAAAGAAACAACAAAATCACTATGGAATAAGAAAACTATTTTGTAATTCAAATGATATTTTCAGAAACTTTGTTCTTGAAGTAAATTATAATTCTGAATCTCAAAGATTATTATCAAATAAAACTTGCAACAGCAACGAAGAGTGGGAATGATCGTCCATTATAACGTCCCCCACGGCTGAAAGGATGAGCACGTTTTGTGCTACGGGCATGCGCACTTGGATTACGAGTCACACGTCTTTACACGCGTAGCCATGCCGGGTCAAATTTTATACTTTTATTTTTTCTCTAAAACGCTTGACTTTGAGTGAAGAAATACATGTTGAAGTTTTATGGATATTTCTAATATTTTTCTTTTTGTTTTATATAAAAAACGACTAATTTCATAAAATATTTTGTATTTCCTGGCATTTCAACATTATTCTATTTATTAACGTTTCACTATCTAAATTAAGCACTATTACCAAATATTTTTAACTGTTATGGAATTTCGTTTCATAATAATATGTATAGCCCCAGGTCTCCATTGTTGAAATAAGAGATAAACAAAATTACGATTAATCAGATTTTCAAAAAGGCGGGATATTTGGAAAGAAGTTTAAACATGTGTGACTTTTAATGACTTAATTTGTATCAAATGTCAGGTATAAATATAGTTTAATATATAACATTGTAAGTGTAATCGTACGTGGACAGTTATTTCTATCACGCCGATAAGAAGAGTACATTTTGTTGTAAAAAGAAAGGCTAGTGGTACTGATAAAACAGGCTACACATAAGGTAAAAACTAATAGTAGTAACTAAAAGTTAACTTTGAGTTTGAACCAGCAGTTAATACTATTTTTGTACCATTAATACTAATAGTGATGCATTTTAATCCTATTGTAAGTACTTAGCCCTAGGTCTACTAGTACTACCAGTGTCACTAATAGTCATGTTAGGCATAGTTATAGTCGTAATTTATATAAAATAACGTGATTTTGCAACTACATTAAAACTTCGGAAACATGAACTTATTTTATGCTCTGTATGATATTAGGAAAACGTAATATTTGTAATGATATTACGGATGATAAATATGGATAGTAAAAAACAAAATAAACTTTTAATAATAATAAAAAAGCGTTTATCAAATTGTAGCTTGTGGGTTATAACTGTCGGGTTTTGTTCAATTTTAAAATGGACAGTGTACGAGAAACAATAAAAATGTTTTGAAGTTAAATCTAAGTAATAACTGATGAGGTGAGTGTTTGTGTTGTATATCTAAATAATTAGCATACGAGTCTGTAGCTTAGTCTGTTAAATATGCTTGAGTTAAACATGTAGTTACATATTTGTAAATGTAATAGTTATTAACAGAAATTTATGTTGGATACAAGATGTGATTTGCAATATTTAACATTGAAATAGTTAAAACAGTGAACACAGTTTTAAAATAAGTACTAAACTTACCTAAAGTTAAAAGTATAAAATAAAATTTTGGTAAAAATAATTATTTTTAGTTTTAGCTTCATCAGAAAGTGTTATTTTTACTGTTTTAGAGTTATGAATCATTTTATAAATTATTGTGATTTTATACCATTGAGGCCACCAGGGCTAATGTTTTATTTTAAAAAACAGTATGTACTGTATATAAGTTGATTTATGATGCTTTTTACATTGTTATCATGTGACAGTTAATTTGTGGAACATGTATATACATTTTCATGTTGCAATTCATGCAAGATTTCTTTTTTACACAAGTTTTCAAGATTGCGATGGCTGTAGCTGATCAGAGTGAAGAGTTGGAAGAGAGTGTAGACTTTGGTCCACAGAAACTGAAGAAGTTAGAGGTAACTCATTTATGTAACAATTATAATATTAACAGTATTCATCACGAGTCTCATGTTTATTGAAAACAATTTGTGCTGTTGTGAAAGTATCAATGTTAATTCCTACCAATGAATGACCAGTTAGTTCCTATACAAACATTTCACAAATTGTTTTTAAAGGTTTTCACTTTTACTGTATGTTTAAATTACATTATAAAGCAATATATTTCAGTGACAATATTTTAACATACTTTATTTAACCATGCTTTGAACTGGTTGAAATCTGCTCATAAACCACTGACCTTAGATACTGTAATTTGCAAATAATAACACTACATGTATTATTATATATTATTAAGCACATACTTATTCATTGTGTATTTAGTTTATGGTTAACAGCAGTTTGTTGGAAGACTGTAAACTATGTTTTCCTGTTATTATGAGAATATGTTAATAGAAACTGTTGTCTTCTCTGGAATAGTCTTGATCAAAATCAGATATATGAAACTTTCATTGCATGCAGTTGGTGAAAAGTATCATAGTGGAGTATAGCTTAATTTTATGGATTAGTTTGATAAAATTACTTTTTATTGCAATTTAACTGGAATGTTTGAAAAATATTTTTTAATGAAGGAAAATGGTTTGAAGTGATATACTTTTATCTGAATTCAGTTTGTAACAACTAAAAAGATAAAAAAATGTTTCATATTGTTTTTATGAATAACTTGTTTTTTAAAAGGGCAGTGGAATTAGTGCTATGGATATCAAGAAACTTGAAGAAAAAGGTTTCCATACTGTTGAGTCTGTTGCATTTGCTCCAAAGAAAGAGTTGCTTTGTATTAAAGGGATCAGTGAAGCAAAAGCAGATAAAATATTGGTAAGCTAGTAGGATGTAAAAAATAGTATGTTGGTAATACACCTTAACACATTATGTGATATGAAAACACTGGACGTTTGTATTATTCATTCCTAAACTTGTAATGGGATGGTTAAGAAAATAGTGTAAAAATTATTCATTTTTTTACCATGTTTTTTCATGGTAATTTTATTGCTTTGTCAGTTTTAGTTTCACATCGAAAACTGTTTCGTAGAGAAACTCAGATAGCACATGTAACTCAATTTTACTGTAATACAGACAGTATAATTATGTGTGTGTGTGTGTGTGTGTGCTTTTATTAAAATAAACTTTTCTTTAACAATAACCGAACAGTATTTTTGTTTATTCATAAAGACTTAAGTTTTCAGTATGGGACATGTTTAACTTCATAACAACACTATATCTTTGATGGTGTCACTTTCAGTGTGTTTATGGATTATGAATTTTTGAAATTTTCAATTGAACAATAAGCGTATGCAACCCAGGGGTAGAAATATTCTGAAAATGGCACAGTGAAACTTGCCAGACATTTGAAGTTTTAGCAGGATGCCTCAAAATTGTCACTGGCTTTTTCTGAAAACAAGAAATCAACTGGAGACAATTATTATGTAAAACAATCATTTTATTTATGGCACTGAAACATTATTTCAAAGCAAGTGGCAACAAGCCTTGTATCCATTAAAAATGACACATCAATCAAGTCGGTAGATTTAGTCATCCAGCACTAAGACATCAACTGATGTAGACTCTGTATCTCTATTGTCTCTACGTGTGTGAGTTCCATGTGGACTCACAAATCGTCTGTTTTTTTACTGTCTTTCCACCAGGATTGTACATATTTGCATTGTAATTCTGTGCTTGCAAGATCACAGGTCTTATTCTTAGCTAATTTTATTGTCATTAAGTCATGAAGAGAATCATTTATTAGTTTGGACTGCCAATCATCTTGGAAAATCCACTTTCTTGTTTAGCAGATGACACGGAAATCACCTGCATGAAGCATACCAAGGCCAACACTGTTGATCCAGGGAAAGGTTTACTATTCTCAACAGTGATTTGACTTAACATGTGGACCCACAATCCACTTGCACTACTAGCCAGGGACTCATCTGATTTGACAAGTCTTGTGGCTTTTAGCAGTGTCTCTTGTAACTCACCTAGGCAAATATCAGCTGCAGTGTTGAAACCCTTAGCTTCTAGCAGAGCACCAAAGTAATCCAACAGTGTGTGAAGGTCTTTATGGCCAAAAGATGACAATGCAACCTTGCTTTGAGGCCAGTTGCTTGGTTCAAAAATTTGAAAGGCACCAATAAAATTTTCATCACATTTTTCAAATCTCACATTCAGATGTATGACAATTTTACCTCTGAAGGTGGCAGTTTTTTCAGCCACAGATTGAGTAACTGTCTCTTTTGTGGCACTTTTTGAGCCCCTGACCCTTGTCTGACCACTAATAGTAATCACCTTTCCTCTCTAAGTAACCACTTGCCAGTTCACATGTTGTGATCTCTTTAACAATTTTCTGGGATCTCTCAACATGATTCAGATGGCCCAGCTTCTCTTTGTAAACAGTGATTTTGTCAGAAACAGTGTTCATAATAGCAGAATTGTCTTGCATTTTGAGACTAAGAGATGTCAAAATAGGCAGAACTGCTAAGAGTATGTCCATGTACAGGATGAATGTAAGGCTTGTCAAAGTACTGTATAATTCTGCAGCATTTTCAGCCTCTCTTCTATTCACCCTGGAAACGATGAGTAGGCTTAGCTCTAGTACTAGCAGTAACAGTTTTTGCTTTAACACTTAGGCTTGGGTCAACAAGCTTGGGTTTTTTTTTCTCGCGGTTCCATAGTATTGTCTTCTGATTTATTAGTGTTGCTCATGGAGCCAAACTGAAATAGATCAGGAGACTTTCCCCCTTTTTTTTATTATCAGATGCCATGGTCAGATCGTCGAAAATGTTTGGCAGTCACGTGACTATCCGGGACAGCATGGATAAGGCAACCTTAAAAGTGCATTTTGTAAGCATTCATGACCATTTTTTTTAATTTGCTTTTTCTTTAAATTAAATCTTGAATTTTGCAAGTTATTTTCCACTCATTATAGAATATACTTATAAGCAAAATCTTTGGGCTGTGCATACACAGTTTTTGCCTCACTTATTTTAGAAGGGAGGTTGTATTTGTGTCTGATATGTCAGGAATATGGCCACCGGTCATGATGTCCGGTGAAAGATGGGAAAGTGATTGTCAAACTTGATTTTTTTAATGGACATGCCTGGCTTTAAATAGAAATTTCCGAACCCTGTGCAACTGTTCTTGAAGAAACGTGTAGCTGAAACGTTGATATATATTAAGCCTTCAAATTATTTTTAGGTTGTAACTTTAAAGTCATTACAAAAATTTATCTGTGGTGTTAGCACCCAAAAGTGTCCATCAAACAAGGTCCAAATACAGATGTGAAAAACAAATTGGCAGTTGTGGAAAATCAAATAAGGGTGCAGAATTGAGCTCTTGTACCCATGACGTTTCAACTGTTACTGCTTTTCACTGTCTGCAGCCAGTTGTGGGAAGAGGAGTTACCCCTCAAAGTTATTCTAATATTAAAAGAAGAAATAGGACTTGCCTAAAATGTTTCAATTGAAAGTTTTTTTTAACCTTCACCATAACCATTTCTAATGGTACCTAAAGTAGGAAATAACAATAAAACCACCTATAGATTAATCCTAACCTTCACTCTTTTCTTCAAAGTAGGTGATGAAAGTATTCAGTGAAGTAGAACAGATCTTAAAATGAATCATAAGCTTTACTTCAACTATTTGTTATTCATAATCCTTTTATGAAATTATTCAAGTGTAGCTCAGGAAAGCTGAGACTATACCAACTACAAGCAGCTGAGCTTTCCAGTGTGTGTTACACTGAATAAATTGTTATTGTAGTATTAAAAATATTAGAGGTAGGTAACTACCTATGGTGTTTAAAAAGTATTTTTGTTATTTAAAATGTATTTATTAAAATATTTTCATTTTCATTATAAATTAGCATAGAAATTTTCTCAATTGTCAATATTCATATGCATATATAATTATACTTTCTGTATTATAGTGAAATTGATTTACGTACACTCTCTACGTTTTACTATAAGAAGAATTGGAAGCAAACAAGTGACAATTTCCATTGTGACTCTGAGGTTACTACTGAAAAAATGGCAAAGAAAATTTAAAATAAAAATAATTTTAAGGCAAAATTTGTGTTTAAATTCATTGTTGTTTTTTTGCTGATTTTAATTTATTTATAAGTAATGTAATTAATATACTGGTATATTTAAAGCTATTTTCTTTACTATGTATTGTTGATTTAACACAAAAATAACCACATTTTTTAAATAAATCTGAGGACTTTTAGCAGGTCAGGTATGTAAGAATACTGTCTTAAAAGACAAAAATAGTCACAATGCATGTTGCTTGACTGAAGTATTGATTAGCAATATTCCACCTTATTTCTATTGTAGTCATTTTATTGTTTTCAATTAATGTTATTCTGTATATTCTTGAAATTATGGATAATAAAGTTACATTATCAAACACTTGAGAGCAATATAAACTTATCATGAATTAGAATAAACTGCACAACTATTTTTTTGTACTATAAAAATATAAAATTTTGTGGAAAATATTTCAGGCTGAAGCTACAAAACTGGTTCCCATGGGATTCACAACAGCTACTGAGTTTCATCAGAAGAGATCAGAAATTATACAAGTCACAACAGGCTCTAAGGAGTTAGATAAGTCTTTGGGGACTGTACAGGTCATGATAGTTAGAGAAGTTACTTGAACATAAGGCATTGGAGATGATACATGTGATGAGAGCGAGATAAGTTACTTGGAGATGAGACTTTGGGGACTGTACAGGTCACGACGGCTAGATAAGTTACTTGGAGGTGAGACTTTGGGGACTGTACAGCTCATGACAGCTAGATAAGTTACTTGGAGATGAGACTTTGGGGACTGTACAGGTCACGACAGCTAGATAAGTTACTTGGAGGTGAGACTTTGGGGACTGTACAGGTCATGACAGCTAGATAAGTTACTTGGAGGTGAGACTTTGGGGACTGTACAGCTCATGACAGCTAAATCAGTCACTTGGAGGTGAGATGTTGGAGATTGTGCAGATTACCACAGTGAACACATTAGACTGTCTTGACATGTGAGATACTGTCACCTATTATCACAAAAATGTTTTCATTTTTTGTGTATAGAACTGTTAGACAGAGATTGCACAGATTGTAACAAGATGTAAGAATTGTACACTTTATAACTGATAGATAATTAACTTAGAGGTAAGACAGAGTAGAGATTGCAAAAGATTTTTAATAGCTAGATAATTTTCTTTGGCGTAACATGTAGGATATACATATCTAAATAGGATTTAAGTTACTCAGATATAAAACATCAGAAGAGATCATACAGTTACGACATTTGGTTTCCGTCCCTGTCCACCAAAAAAGCCTGAACCACAGATAACAGTTCTAGATGGTGTTTCTCTAATTTAATATCCAATGTTTTATTTCATTCTGTAGCTCTATAATCTTTATATGTCTGGTAGCTGTAGTTGGATAAGTGAAATAAAAACTTAATTGTAACAAAAAAATTGTACTTTTATTTTTTTCTCAAAATATTAAACATTAAAAATGCCGTAAAAATACATAAAATCACCAATACCGAAAAGAAAGACGTTTTGTTTTCAAGAATTCTCTCGATATGAAATTACACTTGGGGATCCAATGACCATTTTCCTGTCATCCTGTGTCAAGTTTGCTGTTGACTGATTAAGAAATGTGGAAACATTTAAGGAACAAATAAAGATGCATATTGATGTTTGTTTTACAGTTACTCTTTACATCCATTTTATAAAATTATTTTATTGCTTTTAAAGCAATATTATTAACTTGCAGTTAGGTTGTTCAAACAAACAATAGAGATACTGCTCCTACAATGTCTGTGTGTTTCAAAAACTTCATTGAAATGAAAAAGAATTTGTGAGCAATTTCTATAAAAACAAAAAACTGAAAGTGTTTGGAAGCTGACCAAGAAGCATTGAAAAGAACCACAGAGAAAAGGCTGAAATTCCCAAATTTTAATAAATGGTAAAAACGGCGGCTATTTTATCATTGTCACCTGAGCAACTGAAATTGAATTTGAATTCTAATACAGTTCTTTCTTTTTCTCACAAGATTTTATTCTTTTTCTTCACTACTTCTCATGACTATTTAACTTAATTTCTCTTCTTTAAGAAATGTCCACTAAGTTTCTTAGAGTTTGCCATTGTTTGGTTCCAATTCTGAATTCCTGTCTCCTTCTTGGCTCTTGTCTGTTCATCATTCAAACAGGAGTTGGCATGTCATACTTGTCACCTCCTTGAAGCTGCTAGGATGGGTTGATTGATCAAATTAGAAAAGTCTTTCATTCATTCTACTCAGTACCTCATTCATTTGGATGTTTTCTTCAACATTCATTTCATTTGGGCCCAACCTTCTCTTCTCTGACTCTTTATTATGGAACTAACCATTTGTAACACCCTGTCTACTCTATTAGTTTTAGCTTGTGAGGTTGTATTGCTTTTGAAGATGTGGTCTTCGATGACTCTTCTCATACTCCTCAGTCAAGCTTGCATGGGAAACCTATAGTGGGCCCTCAATGACAAATGAAGCCTTGCTAAGGATTTCATGAATTCTCCCATAAATCTTCCTTCCTACAATGTTGACAATCTGATGGTGGTTAGACAAAGCTAAATGGATAGATTTGAAATACTCAAAGGAGTATTTCTCATATCAGTGAATTTACCACTGCTCTCGGTAACTTTTGTTTTGGTAACTGGTTCCCCAGTCTCATGCTTTGGCAAGAGATGTCTTCAGTCAGGATTGGTCAAATAAGTTCCTTTGTTTATTCACCTATCTGATAACTGTTTTTGCAGCTAGGCCTGGAATAGGGTATTCCATCTTGTCTCACATTTGCTGGTATCTCTGAGTTTCTTACAGGGCATTCTGAGAAGGGGTCTTCAGTCTCCTTGATATCTGGATAGTGGGCAGCCAGACCAATACTTTTCATTTTGTTGTTACCACATGGTTTTTATATCTCGTGTCCTTATCATTTTGATCCATTCTCTCCTGATATGTTGGCCATGTACATGTTGAATACTTCTGGATTGAGACATAAATGTTTTACTCCATTCCCTTACTTTACCTCTATTTGAGTCAACTGCTTCATGTTCTTTGGTTCACCTATGTCTTAAGGTGTATTTGCTTCTCCTCTTGTCCTGTGGGCAGCATTGGTTGGATTTGTTTGCCATTGACATGACTTGCATATTGTATCACCTAACCTATCTTTTCCTTTATTTGGATTGTTCTTTTTTTTTCAAGACCTTGGTAGATTCAGAAGTTAATTCCTTCTATTTGCTCATTTCCCTTCTCCATGTTTCTCATCTCTACCTTCATCCTGATTTGGAGAGATTTCCATTCTAAGTGAGTGCATTTTGTTGTTATATTTGCTTGCACAGCTTCCTTTAGGGGTTCCCATCCTGTCTCTTTATCCTTTGGCATCTCTCTTCCCCTAGGGATCTTTCTCCATTGGATTCATCATTTATTCCTCTTTGTCCCCTGTTCAATGTTTTTTGGTTTTTTTTCCACATTACCTCTTGTTAAGTCTGCCACTTCATCTTTTCCCTTGCCTTTCATCTTGGTCAGCTTTAAGAAGAGATTCTGCAGTTAGGCATGTGGACCAATACATCAGATTTTCATATCCCATTATCTAAATCATGTTGTGGTTTCTGCTTCCTTATAGTGTTGTCTATTACTTTACATCAGATTTCAGTGTGGTTGTGACATTGGGTAAATCTTTATTAATACTTTCTTTTTTCTCAGATGCTTCTACTTAGAATTTAGTCTCTTGGATCCCACTCTGTGGTGAGAGGTGCCTGACTGGGTGTTCTTTATATGCAAATACAAATCTGTACTGTATGCCACATTGATTTGCACATTTTTTCCATGGCTCTGTATGTTCATCGTGGAGATGAGGTGTTCCATGAGATTCTGGAGGATCAATAACCTTTTGATATTTGTTTCATAAACATCAAATAGTCTAAGAAACCCCACTTTTGCTAGCGAGTAATAGAAATGATGGATTTTGTTCTGAGTTTCATGAGATCCTGGAGGATCAATAACCTTTTGATATTTGTTTCATAAATAGGCCTGTCCCAGACTGTATCTCTGTAGATGGCATGGGTAAAACAGAAAGAGGATAGCTGCCCATCCATTCCATGCCTTGATTGAATAAATCAGTTTGGTATTTTGAGAATAGGGTATTGTGATCACACATTACCATTTCTCTAGATTCTCTAAGTCTCTTTTTCTCCCAGTACCATATGGATATCCTTACCAGTTCCAAGCTGTTGGATGGTTGACCATGGAGGTATCCTGCTGGATGGCTTCCTTATAGATGGTTATAAACATTCAGTTCAGAGTAGGACAGTGGTGTTTTATTGTTGTAAAAGGTGTATCATCCTCTGGACTGAATGACATATACAACAGAGTGAGACGTATCTGTAAAGTTTTCCTGCATGGGATGCCCTCATCCTACCCTTGTGTAGATGTCAGTAACCCAAGGGCTGGTTTTGGATATTGATTGGACAAATTGACTAAAGTTCTTACACAGTTTTCGGGTTGTTCATCTTCACTCATTGATTCTTCTTTCTGTGTAATGTGTTGCAGATGGTATGTTTCAGTCTCTGTTTTGGGCATTCCTTGTTTTGTCTTGAGATGGGGATGTTATTGACATTTGGACATTTCAGATCAGTCTTGAAGAAGTTGATTATATGAGATGGACTTCTTCAGGATGGTGGATGACACATTCTTTGATTCCTAGCACTATTCCATTCCTGTGTCATGCCCTGGAGTTGGTAATTTTCTCACATCCAAAATTTTAGGGCATGAGGTGAAGCCAGGATGATCTTCACTGGGCAATAACATTTGCAAAAGGATGGAATGAGGATCATACCAGCTTCACCACAAGCTCTAAAATTGTGAATGGGAGAAAAATACCAACTCCAGAGCATGACACAAGAGTGTCATTGTGCCAAGAATCAAAGAATGTGTCATCCAGCATCTAGAGTATGATCTGCTACGCTCTAACCATTTTACGCCATGAAATGCATCATACTTTACTTCTGTAGGATTGAGTATTGTGTTTATCTGGTTGGGATCACTTTCCTGCCTTTTCCTCACCTGCTCGGATGTGCTCCCTTCTTTTTCTGCCACGTTTGTTCGCACTTCCCATCCTCCTCCACACAATTTTCTGGTGTTTATGTCATCGGCCAAACTTCAAAATGATGGTGGTACTCTTCTCTTGGTGGAGAGATTACACATGATGATTTTCACAAGAGACATGTTGGAATCTTTGGTTCCATTAGGGGGTAAAGAATGCTTGTGATGTGTGTTATAAAAAGTTTGCATATAGAGGGCAGCACATAACAGGAAAAGCTAATCTTGTGAATGAAGGGAAATACCTTTGAGAAAATTGTATTGTCTGTTGTTAAATGAAGTAGAAAGTGTCTCATGAACACAGATTTCCATCAGAAATATTTTAATGCATTTATTTTTGGTCATTAGCTTAAAAAAGAATTGAAAATTGTAGAAATTAGAATTTTATATTGCAAATATGCTGACAATATCAATTTTTATGTTTTATGTTACATAAAAAATCCAATGAAATGAATGAAACCTTCTCCATAAGGTATTTCGTAACATTGAAATGAAACTAAGTCTGTGAACATATTTTTGAAAATAACTGAGCATTATCTAATTAAACTATCAAATCTATAATCAATACACCACTGGGAGGGTAAAAAACAATAAGGTTCAACTGAGACTCTTCTTTGCCTCTTCTGTTGAAGGGATCTCATTGATGTCCAAATGAAAATCCCAGATAAAGCCTTGTGCTGTGAAGAACTGTGTTAGATATTCTAAGGTGAAAAGGTAACAATCAATACAAGTAGCAGATTCCAAAGAATTGGTCAAATATACTTTGGTAAGAAGTTAAAAGTCATGCAAATGGCATCTGCTTGATGAAACAAATATACAAAAAAAATAGTTTTACAGATTGTATTGTTGAAGACAGGCTTCAAGGCAGGATAATATGATCTAAAGGAATGTATGAGCTACTCAGAGGTGAGAAGTCTGAGTTTATACTGATAATATCAGGTGAATAACTGATTAAATCTAAAACATGCTGGACAGATGAATTAAAGTTTAGAAATTTCATGCTTCTGGTAAAAATACCCAGCTTTAGAGTCATCATTGTTTTGTTGGTGTGACTTGAATGATTTGACTGTCTTTTTTTATTCACAATGATGAGAGATTTTCAACAATAATTTCTAGTTTAATCCTAGGGGCCTTAAAGATTGCTAATGTGAACAAAGTATATTATTTTTTGTTCTAGGAGGAATAGAAACAGGCTCCATTACTGAAATTTTTGGAGAATCCCGTACGGGCAAAACCCAGATATGTCACACTTTGGCTGTAACATGTCAGGTATATCCTTTTCATTGGTTGGTAGTTGTTTACTGTGTTCTCAAATGAACCGAGTCCTTAACATAATTAAGTGTAACTTGTGTATATATATGTAAACCATATTCACATAGATAAGTCAAAAGCATTTGCAGCAGAATAAAATATTAAATACTGTGCATGTTGTTATATTTTCAGTCTGAATTCTGTTTGTTCGGAATTTCGCACAAAGCTACTCGAGGGCTGTCTGTGCTAGCCATCCCTAATTTAGCAGTGTAAAACTAGAGGAAAGGGATCACCACCTACCGTCAACTCTTGGGCCACTCTTGTACTAACGAATATTGGGATTGACCGTAACAATATAACGCCCCCACAGATTGAAGGGCGAGCATGTTTGGGGCGACCCTCAGATTACGAAGGCACGCCTTAACGCACTGGGCCATGCCAGGCTACTACAGATATCTAAACCCGCATTCTCTTGT
The DNA here is from genome assembly GCA_011833715.1 of Carcinoscorpius rotundicauda. NCBI lineage: Eukaryota > Metazoa > Arthropoda > Merostomata > Xiphosura > Limulidae > Carcinoscorpius > Carcinoscorpius rotundicauda. Next base: position 217,379 of record CM022401.1, on the reverse strand, counting down.
GCGAGTCCGCAGACCTACCATTGTGCCATTACGGGGGATTTATAATACAAGTTAGAAGGTAATGAAAAACTTTAAGAAATACAATTGAAATGTGAGTGATAGAGTTTCGTGGAAATCATTTAAAGACTTTTGTCTTTGTTTATTAAAATAAATGACCGGTAATTCAACCATAATCTTAGGCAGAGGCAAAGATTTAGTTTTGGAGAGATGATCCATTTATAGATTGAAAGAAACAAGATGTTGAAATCTGAATGAAATAATTCACACTTTTCCGAACACTGCAAATCAAATAAACACAGCATAACCATAGAAAACACCCAAATACTAAATAAATAAACGAAAAATTGAAGAAGCTTTATTTATACAAGAACTCAAGGCCAAAATATACCAATACAAAGGAACACCTTTATACGTATATTAATAAAGGTAATCCAACATCTATGCACGCTCTCTACATTCCTACACTTAATTACAAAACCACCTTCAATCATGTGGTCAGTTGCCCGTTTCTTTCTTTGTGAACCTTTTATTCTTAAAACTCACCTTCTCTTTGGTATCATGGAAATCAAGCTTAGGCTTTTCGTTCAAATATGAACAAGAAACTTTTCAAAATATTTCACAGCGTAATTTGAGCTTAACACACTAAAAAATGAAAACTTTAAACAAAGCGATTTACACCCAACTATGTTATTTTATCGACTCAAACATATTCAGTTTTATCGTTCTGTAATGAGACCTCGATAGGCTTAGCTGATATCACGATTATTTTGGTCACAGAAAGACTTCAGAAAAGTTGGCTTAGTGAGTGGTCAAACACTTCAAAAATGAATGTTATTGTGGAAAAGTGTAAATTTATCCATTTAAGGTTTAGTCACAATGTTACTCTTGGTTTAACTGTGAAGAAACAAGAATCATTATACAAATAAACATCATTGTTCTGGAGAGTTAGCTCATAGTAATTGAAGAAAATATATTAAACACAAACAAATGACATATAAAATAAGAAGGCAGAGAAATTCCAAGGATAACGAGAAGTCCATAAATTTGACATTATCTCACATTAGAGAACAAGCCTAATTAAACTCGTTCTTTCAGAACAAATATCGAGTGGTTAGCGAGGTTTAGAAACAACGATAAAAGTGTGTATTTCTTTAGATTTTGTGAAAAGTTAAAAATTAAATGTGTTATATTAGCAGCTGGCTGAGTCTGTATAAATTAAAACTTATTACACTCATCAACTGCTACATACCACGTTCGTTGAAAGATAATTTTATTTTTCATACCACAAAAAAGATGAAGGTTATTCCGTCTCTTTCAGCAACCATGCACATTATCTGAAACCAATGTCACGAGGTTTATGTATAAGGATAGCGATTTTTATTAATATCAGGATACTATGGCTTTGAACAGATCGTTTTAATTACAGAGATTAATTAGGTATGTACATCTAAATCGTTTTATAGCAACAATTAATGCACTTTTTATTCATTGAAATTTAGCAAGTTAATGTTACTGAGTACCTAACTCCTTTATTTAAATTTCCATAAAATATGGAATGTCAAGAAATTTAAATAATTTGTATGGATATTTTCTATTACATCTCAGTGATATAGCACAGGAGAGTTTAAACATATTCTTCAGTGTTGTTTAATACAAAATTTAAAGCTATTATTCGCAACGTAAAAAGTCAAAGTATCAGGAAAATGAGATATTCTCGTTTTACGTGTTTTCTCTGAATGTTTTATTGGATGTTTTAAATAATTTGTTACCCCGATAGCCAATAAGCTTCACAAAAGTGGTGTTCCATATCCAGTACTTCGAATACCCCTCACCCATCATTGTCAAGTGAGCTCTGTTTTTTACTATTCATATCATCCTGTGCTGCAATTCACATTGTAACAAGATGTGGCAGAGTCAGTGTTAGATCCCATAGTTCTTCAAACGTTTCACAGACCTTGCATTATGGATTGTCCATGAACTATGGCCAGTGAGTTGAAAGAGAGGTTCAAAGTTCGAGTAATTTGTTCCATTTTGTCGATTTTAATGTAATTGTATACCAAAGTAAAAGTTTCAATCTTTTTTCCTACAAAACTGTTTTTCGAAAACTGTGCCTAAGTTACTTTTGAACATAAAGATTCTAAACCTTATTTTATATTTTATAACCTGATAGTTTCAGTGCTTTAAGAGGCCTCGGCATGGCCAGGTAGGTTAAGGCGTTCGACTCGTAATTTGAGGTTCGAGGGTTCGAATTCAGGTCGCTCACCCTTTCAGTCATGAAGGCGTTATAAAATGATGGTCAATTCCACTATTCGTTGGTAAAAGAGTAGCCCAAGAGGTGGCGGTGAGTGGTGATGACTAGCTGCCTTGCCTTCAGTCTTATAATAATATGTTAGGGAAGGCCAGCACAGACAGCCCCTGTGTACCTTTGCGCAAAATTACAAAAACGATACAAACTCAGAAGCGTTGTAATTTTAGCGTGTGAAAGTTGCTTTGATAATGTGCGATTAATATTCTTTGTGAGGTAACACTTTGCACCTTTATTTTATTTACTCGTCATGTAACCATCAAGCATCAGTATTGATTGTGTGATAATGATTTGAGTGTTATGTTATGCATTTGACAAGTGTTTACGTTTATAAACAGGTTGAAAGACCCTATGGACTTGAAGTGGTGTTGTTGAACTTTATCTTCGCTGCAGTTAGGCTGATAAAAGTTACTCCTCTCTGGCATCGCGATATGTCTGCAAACTCAGACCACTAAAAACTGGGTCTCGATACCCCTGGCAGGCATAACATAGATAATCCATTGTGTACATTTGTTCTTAGTTCAAGACGAAAAATTTAAGTTCATTACGTAATGGAGATTTGCTATTCCACGATGATTAAATAGTAAACTTATTAATGCTGGGAAAATGTGATGTGAAAAACGCGTTTATTTTAATTAAAGCTAATTGTAACTTTATAATAAACACGAGGATATATTCTGGATTTGTAAAAAACAATTACATCTGACCTACAACATAAACCAACGTTAATTGTACGAAGACTAATCTACCTTCGATGACAATTCATGTTATTATTATTATAAAAATTATTAATTATTATTATTATACCTATAAATTATTATTATTATCCCTATTAACTTTTCTTCCTTAAAACCAGTACTGTGATTATATACATATTCTTTCAGATGATATAAAACTGAGGTTTAAAGACACCAGAATTTTAAACCATAACGAATCTGTAACAATGTGTTCCCGAAATCTGACATCGTGATTTGTCAAATGAATTCTTTCGACAATTAAACTGCTCGAGAACTTTTTCGTGCCATTTTTAGATCAAAAAGAGAATTTTCACAATCCAAAATTAATAAAAATTTTAAACTCGAGACTATCACGGTGCTTGATGTTGGGGTTGTCTTATATATTCCACGAATATATGATATTGAGGCTAGAACAGATATGAAACCGTGTTTTCAGACAAGTACTTTATTAATAGTATAAACATCAGCCGGTTCCTTTTCAAAAGGCTCTTTCAACTTTAAGTATATTCTTAATCAACTAAACCATAAAGCCTTAAAGGTCAGTTTTGATGTAATTACCCTCTTCACAGAAGTTCCAACAATTGAAACCTGCAAAATAGCTTTAGAACTCCAAGACCTCAACCCATTGGCAGACATCCGCGGCAACCAATTACCAACCCTTATAGAATTTACTACCACCGAAACTAACTTCACGTTCAAACAAAACTACAAACAAATAAATCGCCTAAGTATGGATAATCCTGTGTCACCAGTTCTAACCAACATTTTTATGACACAGATTGAATCACAAACGATCAATTCAGTCTTACAGCCTCCACTATACTGGTACAGATATGTTGATGATACAGTTGCCGGATTCACATCTATAGAACACACACTTAGTATATTCAATCATGTTATCTTCACACGTGAAAACTAACCAAATAGTATTTCTTGAACTCAAGATCATTAGAACTAATACACAATTCAAAACAGAAATCCACAGAAAAATCACCCGTATTGGATCATACATTCCCCGGTACTTAGCACGTGAAACAAAACAAAAACTCGACATATTAAGAAATCAAATAAACATAAAACTATGGTCACCCGATAAAGTTAATGAGGAAATCAACAAAATAAAACAACATTTCATCAACATCAACAAATTTCCTAAAAAGAGAAACGATGAAAAAATTATACGCACACATCTAAACAAACAGCAAACAGATAATAATAAATCCCAAGATACAACAAACTACAAAACCTTACACTGCTGTATACCATATGTTTCCGACATCAGCGAAAAAATAACCAACATTTGTTAAAACTCACAATAAAACACAACATTCCAGTAAACAGCAAATTTATTCAAAACCCTGGTACAAAACTAAAGTCTATACTATGCAAAAACTACACTGAGAAATACAACACCAACATAATTTATAAAATACAATGCAGCAATTTTCATGACTTCTATATTAGAGAAACAAGCAGAAAAATGGAAACTAGATTCCAATAACACAAAAAACAAACCTTCATACGGTTTTGAACACTGCAAATCAAATAAACACAACGTAATCATAGCAGACACCAAGATACTAAGCAGGGAAACAAATATAAAATCAAAGAAGCCCTAATTCTACATCAACTAAAACCGAAATGAAACCATTATAAGGGAGCACCTTTATACATATATCAATTAATAACCTGACATCAACCTGCAACGCCCACTACAATCCCGTATCCACTTACACTCTCGTCCTTAAGACATGTGTCCGGCAACGGTCAGTTACAAACTTTCTCTCTTTATTAACCTGAAGATGACCTAAGAAGGTCCAAACGTCGTTCTCTCTACTTTATTTATACGTGTTTACACTGATACCAGCCATTCTGAAATACATCATAACTGTATATAGCTGTTCTTTACGTCCTCTCATGGTCAGATGGTTAAGACGCTCGACTCGTAATGTGAGAGTTTTGGGTTCAAAATCCCGTCTTACCAAACATGTTTGCCCTTTTAGCAGTGGGAGCGTTATAATGTGACGGTCAATCCCACTGTTCGTTTGTAAAAAGAATATCCCAAGAGTTGGCGGTGGGTTATGATGACCAGCTTCTTTCTCTCGTCTTACATTTCTAAATTAGGATTGGCTAGCGCAGATAGTCCTCCAGTAGCTTTGCGCGAAATTAAATCAAACAAACATCGAGATTGATTGACAGTCGTCTACAATGTCTGTTTAATATCAGGTCCATCGGGAAGCGGCAAAACTCGGTTTGTAGGCCAAAGTTTCTCTCTCACTATGAAGTTCTTCTGAAAAAAAAGAAAAGTATGGTTTTATGGTAAATTTCAGTCCCTGTACACTGAATTAATGGTAACTGTTTCTGATATTAAGTTTGTCGAAAGATTACTTGGGCATTTGTAACGTTATTAACAGTTTGATGAACTAATATTTTGATTATTTAGAGTAGAGGTCACCAAACTACGGCCCTCGAGGTCATTTTGTCCGGCCCGCCAGCAGCTATTTGCTTGGAAATCAAAAGTGAAATTTCATCAAATGTCCGATTGTTGAAACAAAATAAATCACATCAATGGTCGCTTTAAGCTGGCAAACACAAGACGTTATGATGAAAAGAAACAAGGCTGTCACGCGCATTTTTAACCAATTAGAAAATTCTTCTTTCGTCCTTGCTGCCCGTTTATTCATATCGAGGCACGTATCTATAAAAGCATTAAGATTTCGAAAACAAATACAGACTTAACCCTCGTCCTATCGACTCTTGTAAATTTAACGGCCTAGGGTTACCGCTTCAGCAAGTTCATTTCTCTTTGTAGTCACGTTATGCGCTTTTCGTAACTCGTTCTTATGTGAGTGTCGTGGCAAACGTATGTTTCACTTTATTTTGTTTGTGCGTTCTTGGACCAGTACAATACTTTTCTCACAGCGTTCTGTGTTTTTCAATTTCAGATCCTGTGTGTTTTTTTTTCACCCATCGTTATGGCTATTTATAAAATAAGAAAAGTGTTTTCTGAATGTCGTGCTTTCAATGAAGAATGGGGAGAAAAGTACTTCATTGCGGAAACAAAATAACCAAAAAGCTACTTGTGTGATATGAACCGAAAGTGTTACTGTTTTGAAAGAGTACAATCTTCGGCGTCACTATGAAACAAAACATCTATCAACATATTTGAAATTTTCAGGAAAGTTCCGTTTTGAGAAATTTGAATCCATGAAACATGTTTTTGAATCTCAAAAGTATCTCTTCACGAGAAAGTTTGCTGAAAATGAATCTGTCACTCGTACAAGTTACAAAATAGTGCATAGGATGGCAGAGTGAGGAAAAACCTTTTACTGACGGCAACGTCATCAAAGAGTGTATGATGGAAGCAGCAAATGAACTGTGTCCTGAAAAAGACAATTTGTTTGAAAGTATCAGCCTTTCAGTAACTTCAGTTGTACGGATTGTTTGTTTGTTTTTGGATTTTGTACAAAGCTACTCGGGAGCTATCTGCACTAGCCGTCTCTAATTTAGCAGTGTGGGACTAGAGAGAAGGCAGCTAGTCATCACCACCCACCGCCAACGAATAGTGGGATTGACCGTCACATTATACACCCCCACGGCTGGAAGGGCGAGCATGTTTAGCGCGACTCGGGCGCGAACCCGCAACCCTCGGATTACGAGTGCACGCCTTAACGCGCTCGGCCATGCCAGGCCAAGTCCCAAGGAATGTATAGTCCAGTATGGGTGATTTTTCGGTGGATTTCTGTTTTGAATTGTGTGTCGGTTCTTATAATTTTGAAGTTAAGAAATGATATTTGATTGCTTTTTCCCTGTTCACATGTGAAGTTAATGTTGGGATGTATAGAGTTAATGTGAGTGAAAAAGTTAAGTATGTGTTCTGTAGATGTGAATCCCGCAATCGTGTCATCTACATATCTGTACCAGTATAGTGGTGGATGTAATGCTGTGTTAATTGCTTGTGTTTCAACTTGTGTCATAAAAATATTGGCTAGAAGCCCAACTTAAACAACAGCTAAAACTGAAATTAAACGAATGTTAATAACCTGTCATCCACCTGCAACGCCCTCTACAATCCAGTCCTGAGACGTGTGTCCGTCAACGGTCAATTACAAATTCTCTCTCTCTTGGCCTGGTGATAACCTAGGAAGGTATAGATGTTATTTTCTCCTTTTCATTTTTATTTCAAGTGGGTTTCTCGTTATCAAGAACTTATATTCTTCTGTTGAGTATTCCATTTTTTCGCTAAATATGTTACGTTTTCACTATTAAAGTTTTTAAAGTATATTAATTGTTATTGCTAAAAATAAATAACGTTTAACATTTAATTTTAATGAGCCGATATTTAGTTTCTCAAGATAATAATGCAAAATTTATGCTAATACTTCAACGTATGGATACAGATCTGTAAACAGATTACAAATGAGTAGCTTTTGAACTCGAAGATGAACTTTAAAATTGCAGACTGCGTAATACTAGTAGTAATAGTCAACTCGTGTAGTAATTGTTTAAAATTCTTCTGATTTGAACTCGTTGCTAAGACTTGAAGAACTACAATTATTTTACCTTACTTTCGCGTCCATAAAGTAAAATAGTTACGTTTATTGGATAGAAAAAAATTCCGCTGTTGTTCTTTTGTTATATTTAAAAGGTAATAACTAGTAATAATGTTAGTTATACTTTATTAAACTTTTTAAGTAATTTACTCTAGTTGCCTTTATTGGAACTTGTACATAATTTCCGCAGTAACACATCGAGTGTTAGACGCATCCATTTGAAATAGTTTAGTTAATAACTCAAGGATATTACAGTTCTTGATCATAATGTGAATTGGAGTGTCTTCAACATCATTGTAAGTAAGAGATGTTTATGGATCAAATAAGTAAACAACAAAACATAAAATATTGAATTAGCAACAATACAAGAAATGGATGCGTCTCGAATTCCCGATATGTTAGTGGAGAATTTTTTGCAAGCACCCAGTTATTTATGTATGAAAATGTGAAGATTTAAAAACTAAGATTTACTTAATTTTAATTTATGTCGATAAATTGTGAAATTATTTAGGTTAAGTAGCCTCAAATGACATTGCAAGTGTATTGTCTGCTCTTTCTTTCCATATGGGTTTTTACAGAGGGGTATATTCCTTGGAGGGTCGGGTTTAGTTTACCTCTTCCTCCTTCCTGGATATTTTACTTTTGCAACTGTCCAGTGTATATGAGACTTTTGGCGAGATTGAGGTAACAGATAGACGTGTTTTTGCAAGCTCTTGAAAATATAGGCATAGGAAAACTTATATCCGTATACTGGCGAGAACCACCTTCACCTACCTGGGCAAAGTTAAATAATTGCACCAACTAGACAAAAATAATTTACTTGTATCAAAACAGAGAACACCAGTTGAATGAAAAAGGTAAAGATCCCACAAGATCGTGGAAAGTGCGGGTGGCTAAAGAAAAAGCGATGCTGACTAACGAATCTGGAAACTCATCAATGACTCCCGAAAATGAATGATCAACATATGGTAACCAGAAAAATAAACAAAGTAAGTCTAGTTCGTTTGGTGGCAAAAAACTAGAACTAATTTCTAACTGAAAAAACTCACCGTTATTGGCTCTGTGTAATGTAACCAAAATTAAATTAACTTCTCTTGAATATGATAAAGAAAGAAATGTAAGAAAAAAAGAAAACAAAAAAAATCGTAAAATTAAGTAATTCAAGCGAAACTTCAGAAAATGAAGATGAGGAAAAAGAAACTTTTCATACCGATGTAGAGACAGTTCCTTCCTGCAGGAGAAGAAACTTCTCATACCGAGGTAGAGACAGTTCCTTCCTGCAGGAGAAGAAACTTCTCATACCGAATTTGAGACAGTTTCTTCCTGAAGGAGAAGAAACTTCTCATACCGAGGTGGAGACAGTTCCTTCCTGAAGGAGAATAAACTTCTCATACTGAGGTGGAGACAGTTCCTTCCTGAAGGAGAATAAACTTCTCATACTGAGGTAGAGACAGTTCCTTCTTGAAGGAGAAGAAACTTCTCATACCGAGGGATAGAGACAGTTCCTTCCTCCACTAAAAATAATTCAAATGATATTGATAACTTAAACAAACCTTGGATGTTGTGAACACTGAGACCAATCAAGAAAAAATTCAGAACAAACAGATGAACAGAATAACGATGATGAAGATTTCACATTAGTAATGTCTAAAAGAAAAAGAAGAAATTCCTTACATTATGAAACTACACAACAAAAAGTTACACAACCTAAATCAAAACCACTCCAATTTTCTACAATTTTTGAAGGCGTGCCTGGCACATATAATCAGCCCCATTTGCAGCGGAAATAAGTAGATGTAAACCAGGATTTGAATAGTCAGCGTTAAGGGTTTACCTTGGGGCGGTGTCCTTGTCCTTGGTCAAGGAGCTGCTGACCAAAATAAACTTCTTAAAGAATGGCTCAAGGACGCTTTCGCACCTGGGAACATAAATATTCACTTATCAGGAACTAAGCTACAGCCGAAGGCAATAGTAATCCGTGGGGTGCACTACTTAATAACCAAACACGATACTGAGCAGGGATTAAACAATCTAAACATACCTTACACCAAAGTAGAAAGAATTATATCCAAGGTAACGAATAAAGCAACGAATCTAATTAGAGTAGATTTAGAACAACATTACAATATCCTGTAACAGATAAATAATGAAATCATTGTGTGGTATCAAAATTACCAAGTGGAACAACTAAAAACACCAGCAGTTGTAATTACACAGTGTTTTAATTGCCAAAGATATGGTCACGTCTCAGCGGCCTGTCTAGCAACACCGAAGTGTTGCAGATGTGGTGGTGAACACCACATATCGGCTTGTAAAAAAGAACAAGCCACACCAAAATGCTGTAATTGTGGTGAAACACGAACAAGTTATAAAGGATGCGACAAATATAAACAGACTCAACAACGCATCTATGATATAAAAACAACAAAACCAGTACAAGATAACACACCAATCACAATAACACAACAAACACATACAACTACAGAACCAATTACATATGCACAAAAGCTGAAAGAAAATATTACACAACCAAAACCACTTGTTAGAGAACAACAAAACTCGACGAAAACAGTGACGACTTTAAAAGTACCGAATAAAATCACAGGTACAACAAGCAACACGAAATCAACACTTAGAGTAAAAGAAAACAAAAACGATAAAACAAGTCTAATAGTAAACTTAATTAAAAACATTCTTACAGAGTTCATTACAGAATTTACAAAACCGAATCAATCGAAAAATAGCATCGAACTTTTTATAAACATCGCTAAAAAACACATAACATCACACATACCATAACTTATAACAATTACAGGAAACATGTTTAAATCATAAAATTCACAGTTCTAAGTATCAACATCCAAGGTGCACCTGCTTCCAAGAAACATGAGATCGAATACTTAATAACAGATATTAACCCTGATATTTATACCACAAGTGACACATTTATCCCATGAATAGATTTAAAATATGTAACTATATATCAATTAGAAAAGATAGAAGAAATAATCAAGACATCAACAGAGGAATTGTTATTATATAAAAAGCATCTCTCCCTTACATCCAAATGAACAACAGCAATGAAAATACAGTGGTTGGTTTTATCTTAGAAAACAACTCGATAATAACAATAACAGAATTATACTGTTCTCCAAGTAAGTGTATAGACATAAATCTAATATACAACATCTTTTCCCACAACCAAAATACAATAGTAATAGGTGATCTGAATTCAAAACATAAGAACTTTGGATGTAATTCTACAAACTCCAATAGCAGACACCTATTACAATTCGTAGATAATAATAGTATACCTCTTATTAATGATAATACACCTACCCATAATACCTATGTAACAAATTCTAATGATATCTCAGACATTAAATCAAACAAACAGCGAATAACGAATCAGAAAATGATTCATACAGTCAAATCATGATGGATTGCCTTCTAAAAACAGCAACGGACACGACACCTAAACAACAATATATTACCACAAACAATGCATGGAAACCAACCAAACAACTATTAACAATGATAAAACAACGAAATCAATTAAGATACTCTTCGTGGCAACAAGAAATAAAAACACAAATTAACAACATTAGAAATAAAATTAGAGCAGAAATTAAACAAAAAAGGGACAACTTCTCTCAACTAAACGAACAAACCGACCTTAGTAAGTTCTGGTTGCACTTAAAAATATTCCCAAATGAGCCACTACAAGAAAATACCCATCACTGGAATATAATAACACCTTAGCACAAACCAACAAAGAAAAAGATTTCAAACATCAATTACAAAGCACATTTAAAACACACAATGACACGGACATAAACAGCTACGACTACAATAAAATAAACAGCCACGTAACAAATAACATAGAATTATATAAGCCACACTTTCTAGTCAACATTAAAAACAACAACACTAACAATACATATGACTACAATACCCAACTACTCACGAAAAAAAAATCAAACTAAAGTAATTTGAACAAGCAATTGAAATACAAAAAAACAAAGCACCGGAAATTGATAGAATACAAACAATTTTTCTAAAAAAAGGCACAACAAAATTATTTGATCACCCATTAGCCATATTTAATTTATCATTATACTCTGCATACATCCCAGTTTCTTGGAAGCAAGCTAATATTTTAATGTTCCACAACGAAGGAAAACCAGCCAATAAACTAAACAGTTATCGACCGATCAGCCTGACCAGCTGTGTTGGTAAAATTCTCGAGAGAATAATAAACAACAGACTCTACAGTTTTGGAGATCAATTCAAAATTACCAGAAGAACAAAACGGATTCAGATAATACAGAAAAACAACAGATCACCTAATTAGGTTAACTAAAACAATAATCAACAGCATTAATAAAAAAGAATGCACTGTCGGCTGCTTCCTCGATATCAAGAAAGCATTCGACACTATATGGCACGCTGGTCTTCGGTTCCGTATGTATGAAATGGGACTACCGTGTGAAATTATTCGCTGGTTATGAAAATTTTTGGAAAATAGAAAATGTAGAGTAAACGTAGAAAACTTTCTCGGAGTTCTTCACTCCAGAAGCTGGAGTCCGTCAAAGATGGGTGGTTAGCCGTATTCTCTTCATCATGTGTGTGAATAATATGCCACTTAAAGACCCAAACCATGGATACGCGTCTCAGTTCGCTGATAATGTAGCAATTTGGAATATAGAATTAAAATAAATACAAAGAAGACGCAATTAGTGATATTTTCAAAATCTCCGAAACATCAAAAAATTCAACCCCAAAGGTACATGAACGGAGAGTTTTTCCAGACTGCTACACCCGCAAAATTTTTAGGATTAACATATGATTCGAAACTTACATGGATAAAACATGTAAATAACAAAAACCAAAAATTGGCTCAGAATAAGCTATGCTAAGAGTCTAGCTGGTAAAAACCTCTGAACAACACCAAAAAACATTATTAAAATATTCAAGACACTTTTGACTAGGCAGCTTCTACATGGACCAATGTAACCGTAAAACAAATACAAACCAAACTTCAAACATTACAGAATACACTAATTACATCAGCATACAGAGTACCTAAAACCACTTCATCAAAGTATATGCATAATTACTCAAATACACAAAACCAGATAGACTTCAATATAGTGCAATATTTCGATAAAAATTGGCGAAAAAGTGAGTTGTTATGCGAACTAGACAGATATGATGATGAGAGACCACGTCAAATTTCTACATTAGATCATTAAATAAAATCTTTAAAATACTATTAATAATAGTAATAATAGAATAGAGCCAAACTAAAACAGGCCACCTACGTTCTAGACTTATTTTTTTAAAAATAATAAAAAAATAAAAGAACAAAAAAATGGACATTGCGTTGAAAGGGACTAAACTTTGATATCACTCTAGCCATTCAGTATTTACCAGTAATATATTAATTTGGCCACTCCTACAAAGTTATGGAAGGAAGAAGAGGTTTAGTGTACCTGACCGTCCTGGGTATACAAATAAATATTCCTAAACATCAGAGAAAGAGAGAGAAGTGTATATAGTACACGAGGACCAGAGTAACCGCCCTTACCGAGAACCTTTCAGGGCAATCAATAGCCATGTGCAATGTAAGCCCTAAAAATTCTGTAGATTTAAGTCGGAAGTAGTTCTCTATTCATATAGGTATGAGGTTGTGATTTTTTTATTTTTAGTTTACTCTGAATACTACAAGTATGTTTATTGTTTATTTTTGTTGTTTTAAATTTGGCGCAAAGCTACATGAGGACTGTCTGCATTTGGTAAGTGTAACAAAATATAACAAGAATGTTCGTTAATTAATGTTGCATATTATGAAAGTTATTATTGAAAATTTTTGTAATACCGGGAAAATAAAATTACAAAATAATTCAAACTGTTCTAAAAATATTGTAAAAACTAAATATGGGATTAATCTATGTTGTATATACACAATGTACATTAATGTTGTAAAAACTAAATATGGGATTAATCTATGTTGTATATACACAATATACATTAATGTTGTAAAAACTAAATATGGGATTAATCTATGTTGTATATACACAATACATTAATGTTGTAAAAACTAAATATGGGATTAATCTATGTTGTATATACACAATGTACATTAATGTTGTAAAAACTAAATATGGGATTAATCTATGTTGTATATACACAATATACATTAATGTTGTAAAAACTAAATATGGGATTAATCTATGTTGTATATACACAATGTACATTAATGTTGTAAAAACTAAATATGGGATTAAACTATGTTGTATATACACAATGCACATTACCAGATTCCTACACCCAGTAACTTATCTTTAAACATAGTCTGTGGAATAATGTTTTGTTTTGTTTTCAACAAAACATAAAACTAGTAACAATTATTCTTTAAATATTTTGATGTTTTTAACCCCGAAAGCAAAATTAAGCTTTTTGTTTTCTTTGGGTTTCTCTGCAATGAGCTCTACATGATGCCTGATGTCCTTGCAAACTACAACACTTAATTTAAAGAATAAAATTATAGAGTTAATGTTTCAGACTTGTGTACTTGTTTTGTTTTCCGAAAAGTTAACTTGAAACCATTGCTTGTTTTTATGGCATTGTTTTTTTTACGAAAATACATTATTTGTAAAGATGCAATTCATTTTCATTCTGTTAAAGTATAGATTAGTAGTTTGATAAGTTTAGCAAAATAATTTGCAAGATTTTAAAATTTCTTGGGAGTTAGCCAGATGGAACCACATTCATACGATTGGTTATTTTCTGTTTATTCCAGGTGTCACTGAAACTGAGAAACAAGAAGATTAAAATACTGTTACAGCCATGCCTTTGGATGTGGTTAAGTACATTTATGGTGCTTTTTTATTATTCCGTTATTGAGAAAATGTTCTACTATATTTCCCTTTTCCACTTTGGATATTTTCTTTAAGTGAAAATACGAGTCATAGGTTTAATTGTAGTTTTTCTTCTGAGCTCATGGTTTCCTTTTTGTCACAGTGGTGTCACTCCAAGTTATTGGTTTCATTTTCATCACTGTTGCTTTATCTTTCTTTCCCATGAATTTTATTTTGTGATTCTTGTTGTCTCCAATCCCACTAGATTTGGTAGTCACCTCTGTCTGATTTTATTTTTTGATGCAGTCTATCCATATACCTCTTGTCTGTTGCCACAATCCAAATGGTTACTTTTTGTCACTACTGCTCAGTTTCATGTTAGAAAAGGTTTAGATTACAATCTCCATTAACAAATTTAATTAATAACACAGTAGAACTAATTGCTAATTTCTAATTTTATTTGGAAGTGCATTCACAAGTATTTGTAATAATTGGAAAACTTAACACTCTCATGGCAACATCTGAGTTCATATAACTTCTCAGTTTAATGTTTAGACGCATTATGGGAACAAACTTTGGATTAGCATTCGGGATATGCTCTGCTACCTTTGTAAATGTAGTCATGTCATTAGATAGATAGAGTGAAAGCAAAAGTCCAGGCAGTTAAAAGCAAGTTCTTAACTGCCGACAAGAATGATTGCTACAAGGTACCTTAAGAGTGCTGTCTTATCATCTTGAAGATACGAACTTCATCAAATAAACTATGTGACTTGCAAGCTTAGTTGCAACTAAACGAGTACTCAGTTCATTCTTAACCAATGGCAGAAACTTGGCATTTTGAAGGTCTTCGTTGGTCATTGTTGTGGAGGTATAGTGTGTGATAAGTAAAGGTATACTCAACAATCAGTTTAAAATTGAATTTCCTTCATCCTGAAGTAATATTAGATCCCACTCAAGTTTTTTACTCTTCAATATAATGACCAATTTAAGAAAACTCCACGTTGAACAAGAAACTGATCAAAGATTAGATTCATGTGCAGGCTATAAATTTTTACACTTAAATAAATTTTTATATCCTTCAAAATAATTTTGAACCAAACGTCTTTCATTGTAAAATGTTCTGCCCAATCTGATTAACACAAACCTTGAAAATCTTTTTCTGTGTAACCTTTAACATTTCACTCTTAACATCCACTTCCATGTAATTGAAGTTTCAAACAAATTTTAATCAACACAAAGAATTTTATATGCAAAAACGGCTCGTTTGGGTGGAGAAAATATTTTAAATAGAAGAGCGAACAATTTTTCGACCTTCTTCGGTCATCGTCAGGTTCACAAAGAAAGAGGTAACTGACCGGAAGCTGACCACATGTTTGGAAGGGGTTGTGTGACTGAGTGTCGCAATGTAGAGGGCGGGGTTAGATGTTTGAATATATAATTTTATCTATAATATTAGCCCTGCCGTAGTCTAGTTGTCTAGATTGCGTGGGTAATCGTACCGACCCAACAAGACCGGGCTCAAAGCCCGGCCCGGGACATTTTTTTGCCCCCCAGTGGCTCAGCGGTATGTCTGCGGACTTACACGCTAAAATCCGGGTTTCGATACCCGTGGTGGGCAGAGCACAGATAGCCCATTGTGTAGCTTTGTGCTTAATTCAAAACAACAACAACTATATTAATATAGGTATAATGGCGTTCCTTTATATTAGTTTATTTTGGGTTTAAGTTGTTGTATAAGTAAGGCTTCTTTAATTTTGCGTTTGTTTATGTTTGTTTCTTTATTTAATATTTTAGTGTTTTCTATGGATATGTTGTGTTCATTTGACTTGCAGTGTTCGAAAACGTGTGAAGGTGACTTTTTATGTTCTTTGAATCTGGTTTCCATTTTTCTACTTGTTTCTCCAATATAGAAGTCGTGGCAGTTATCACATTGTATTTTATAACTAATGTTGGTGTGGTGTTTGTCAGTGTAGTTCTTACATAGTGTAGACCTTAGTTATCAACATATAAATCGTTTAATTACAATCTTGGTAAATACATAGCATGGGCATTCTCCAAATATGTGACATCAGCCAGCTCATTCATCAAATACTTTTAATTTCAAGTCTAATCTAAATCAACTTAATCATAAAGCCTTAATGGCCAGTTTCGATGTTATATCCCTCTTTACAGAAGTTCTAACAGAAGCCTGCAAGATAGCCTTAGAACTCTATATCCGAGACCCTAACCCAATTATAGACATTCCCAGTAACCAGTTAGCAACCCTCATAGAATTCACCACAATAAAGACAAACTTCATGTTCAACAACCAAAACTGTATACAAACAAATGGCCTAAGCATGGGCAACCCGGTATCACCATTTCTATCCAATATTTTTGTGACCCAAATTGAAACACAAGCAATTAACACAGCATTACATCCACCACTATACTGGTACAGATATGTAGATGACACGGTTGCGGGATTCAAATCTACAAAACACATACTTAATTTTTTCAATCACATTAACTCTATACATCCCAACATTAACTTCACATGCGAACAGGAAGAAAGCAATCAAATATCATTTCTTAACTTCAAAATTATAAGAACCGACACACAATTCAAAACAGAAATCCACCGAAAAATCACCCATACTGGACTATACATTCCTTGGGACTCAGCACATGAAACAAAACAAAAACTCAACATACTAAGAAACCAGATAAACACAGCCATAAAACTATGCTCACCAGATAAAATTAATGATAAATTAGACAAAATAAAACAGTACTTCATCAACATCAATACGTTTCCTCCACAAACCGTAGAAAACGTTGTACGCACACACCTAGACAGAAAGCAAAATCAACCAACAAAAGTAAATATATCTCACGAATCAAAAAATCATGACACCATATACTGCTATATACATCAGCAAACAAATAACCAACATTTGGCAAAAACCAGTAAAAAAATATGACCGTCCGGTTAATACTAAATTCATTCAAAAACCAGGCACAAAACTAAGGTCTATATTATGTAAGAACTTTTTTTTTTGTTTTTTTTTGGAAATTCGCACAAAGCTACTCGAGGGCTATCTGTGCTAGCCGTCCCTAATTTTGCAGTGTAAGACTAAAGGGAAGGCAGCTAGTCATCACCACCCACCGCCAACTCTTGGGCTACTCTTTTACCAACGAATAGTGGGATTGACCGTCACATTATACACCCCCACGGCTGGGAGGGCGAGCATGTTTAGCGTGACGTGGGCGCGAACCCGCGACCCTCGGATTACGAGTGCACGCCCTAACGCTCTCGGCCATGCCAGGCCTGTGTAAGAACTACACTGACAAACACCACACCAACATTTATAAAATACAATGTGATAACTGCCATGACTTTTATATTGGAGAAACAAGTGGTAAAATGGAAACCAGATTCAAAGAACATAAAAAGTCACCTTCACACGCTTTCGAACACTGCAAGTCAAATGAATACAACATATCCATAGAAAACACTAAAATACTAAATAAAGAAACAAGCATAAACAAACGCAAAATTAAAGAAGCCTTATTTATACAACAACTTAAACCCAAAATAAACCAATATAAAGGAACGCCATTATACCTATATTAATATTATTGATAAAATTATATATTCAAACATCTAACCCCGCCCTCTACATTGCGACATTCAGTCACACAACCCCTTCCAAACATGTGGTCAGCTTCTGGTCAGTTACCTCTTTCTTTGAGAACCTGACGATGACCGAAGAAGGTCACGTTGTTCGCTCTTCTAGGTAAAATATTTTCTCAACCCAAACGAGCCGTTTTTGCATATAAAATTCTCAACAAGTGGGTTTCTCGACATCACTGATTGAACACAAGGAATGACGAAAAATCTTTGAAGTACAAAATAATTACAATAATTACTTTGTGTAAGTATATGTGTGAAATTGTCATGAAAATTAAAATAATGTTGATAAATATATTGACATCAGTGTTCTGTTTTAATGACTATCCTTTTCTATGCAAATTATGTGTTTAATCACCTGTCAGGAGATTCAAAAGCAGTATTCTGTAGACTTGTGGTCTCATCGCTTACCACCAGAAAATGCTATGCAAACCTATATCAACGAAGGAGCTAAAGGTATAACAATTTTGGTTGAATATTAAATTATCTGTCATGAAGCAAAGTTTTATAATGATTGGGAATGTATGGAAAATAACAAATAACTTAGTAGGCATAACCATTGATCTGAAGCATTTGTATACAGATTAACTTTTGCTGTCCACAGTTGCACATGCCATGTATTTGTGCTATGACTTTTGATAGAGTATGTGTATCTACCAAAAATTGGTAAGCTTTTAGTGAAGATTACAAGTATTTTGTACACAAAAATCAAATTTTTAGTGAAATGTTTTTGCTGAAGATTTGTTTGTGAAAATAGAGTATTTCTTTACTAGTCTGAATTCAAAGAGGCTTCATGGTGGGGTTTAAAAAAAAACTATTCTTCATCCCAAATATCTCAAGTATTATTTATATAATGTTTAAAACCTTCTAAATACATTCCAAACATGTTTTCCACATGTAAAATTTAAAAATGCTTACCAATCTATGTCTAGAAACATTCAAGTTCAAAGGTCGTAGCAAAAATAGATAATTGTTTACTTTTTATTTATTTTTCTATATTTAAAAAAATATAAGTTTCATAATTTATTTCTAAATAGTAGTAATATGTTATGACAATAATTGAAATGTAACTGTATATTTCAAACTACTAATCCACTAAAACAAAGTCAAGACAGGAAAGACTGATGGTAAGTTTCATATTATTGGACATGTAACATGAGTGTTTGTGCACCTTGTCATACTGGACACACAGTACTGTTGTATTTATATAGATTAGTGGTTACATGGACATACAACAGATAGTACAAAAGGATCAATATAATGTGTAGCATTATGAGGCTTGAACTAGTTTGTCTAAACATTTGTATTTTCATGTTATAACATGTAGTCATCCAGCATAAAACAAACATAACCGATTACCTTTCTTTTATGATGGTTACGAGTTTGGCCAAGTGACAGATCCCACACAGAGAATAGAAAAGAACATACAATATGTAGTCTTTCAGAAAACAAACATTTGGAATGTATTTTGGAGGTTTTAGAGATTACATCAATAACATTTGTGGTTTTTGGGATGAAAAATCCTTATCAAAATCATTGTTTTTAATCATAACATGAAATCACTTTGCACTCAAACTGGTAACCAAACAGACTCAATATTTTCACAAACAAATCTTTAGAAAAAATGTGATTTTTTTGTATGCACAAAACTTGTAATATTCACTAAATATGCGAATATGTATATAAATTCGTGTATATTATACCGAGCCTGTTATGAAAGGGTTAACAAAAATATACAGCTCCAGATGTAAAACTGTCAGTGTTGTTGAAGTCCATTATTTACCCCAAAATTTCAATGAAGGCATATATTTACTGAAAGTCTGCTTTGACAAATGAAAAATTTGTTGGAAATTAACCTGGAATGAGTTAACTGTGCACCAGGGAGAAATATAGGAAATGTTTAGTATATTTCAGAGTCTGTAACACAATATTCACATACAAATGGATGTCATGGGCCCAGAGGCACAATCTATCAAAATTATAAATAACTGAGAAAGTGTGTTTACAAAACAACCACAAAAATCATATTTATGTATTATGAGAGTTTATTTAAGCCACTGAAACTTTTTAATATAATTTTATTAATAAAACACCAAAGTGTGTGTTTGTAAGAACTGGGTGTTGATTACCTGTGATAATATCTGAATGGTTATGCGACTGGAAGAGGCAGAACATCATGGACATCAAAATATAGTTGTGTTATTTATATAGATAAGTAGTGAGATGTACATACATACAAATATAGTAGTGTTATATGTATACAGATAAGTAGTGAGATGTACATACAAATATAGTACTGTTATTTATATAGATAAGTTGTGAGATGTACATACAAATATAGTACTGTTATTTATATAGATAAGTTGTGAGATGTACATACAAATATAGTACTGTTATTTATATAGATAAGTTGTGAGATGTACATACAAATGACAGTACTGTTATTTGGAAAAGTAGTTTTGTGGACATACAACATACAGTACTGTTATATTTATATAGATACATGGACAGGTAGAGAATGGATATTAAGTACATACCATTTACTACGTGACAGCAATATTCAGTCATAAGGTAAAGAGTGATTGTGTTGATTAAGACGCTCCAGGATTAAAAAACTAATAGAAATGGCACGTACAAAATCAAAATAGCCAGGTGAATCATTAGTGAAAGAATGTGGGTGACTTATCTGGCACTTTTAAGCAGCAATTGAGTTTTTATGGAAATTTATTTTTGTGAAATTAACCTTAAAATATTTCTAAAAGTATTGATAGAATAAAAATGATTCAGATAACCGTCATTAAAAGTACATTTACCCATTTTACTATTAATGGCAGAATGTAGGTGAATTATTTAATTATAATTTAATTAGGGTAAAACTGTACAAGAAATGACACCTTAAGTGGTTTAATATGTATAACCAAACTGAAAAGCAGTAGAAGCAAGGAAATTATATGTTACTTTCTACAGTATATAAACACAATGATAACAGTTGGCAAACTCATGTTTACAAGATGTTGTAAAAGTGTGGTTACTGAGAGTACATGTCTAATATTATTTTGTTGTTTTTCTAGCAAGTGAAAAGTTGAAGAAAGAGGTTCCTTGTCAGTTAGGGATAAGTTATGGATTTGGTGAAAGAGAAAAGCTTGATGTATTTGGAGCAGATAAAGTTCCAGCAGGTGAGCCATCTATATTAATGTTTAGGCAAACTTTGATAACCCGTATGTAACCAGTTTTCAGAAATTCCACAAATTCTAAATGAAGATACAATTAAAGTTCATATATTTATTATATTAATTGGAACTTTTTTCTTTCTGTATAAAATAAAAGTGGTTCAGACCTACTGTAGATACAGGAGTATAATGTTTGCAGTAGAGCATCAGAAAAGTCATAAACATTCATGTTTGAGACACTTCAACCCTATTAAGATGAGTCATGGATTAAAATCCACGTCATATCACGTTTGTTGACTCTCGTTCAAAATATTATTAAACTACCATTTATGGACACATGTCAATAGATTTGGTATCAATTTGTAGTTTATAATTCAAGGTGTATTATGACACATAAGATAGTTTATTAATTTAAAAGTAAATATTAGAAAATAAACCCTAAATATTGATTTTTTTGTACATTGAATGAGGCAGTAATTCAAATTATATGTTTATAATGTAGAAATACAAATTTTTAGTTTCTCATGAATTAGGAACTCCAATTATCAATATTGACGAGGTAGAATTTAAACTGAGGTCCTTCTATATTTTTCTATTGGCTGAGATATTGATAAATGCAGTGAATGAAACAGTGGCCTCTCCCACTTCTTTCCAGTTTTGAAAACACATGCTTGAATACAGCTGCTACTGTCTCTGACGTGACTAACTAGTTGAGAGTTAAATGTCATCCACGTGGTTCTTTGAGCCTTTGCAAAGTATTTGTCATTCTTTTCATGGTAACTTTTAAATGAGAAAGGTGTGTCTTTAATGAGCTGGAAATATTGTATTTTTTTAACCTAAATACAGCGTAATTACTGAATTTGATAAATTATAGTTGGATTCTGTGATATTATTTATGATTTCTTTGTTATTTCAAAATATACAAATAAAACCTAGAAGTAATTTCAATTTCACATCCTTCACATGCAAAATTTGATTAGGCTTAGCAGTCTATGGCAAGCAACAAATGAGTTCAAAGTTTGTAACTGGAAGATATATACTGTAAATCCTCGTGTATAAGCCGCACCTGTGAACCTAAAATTCTGTTCAAAAGTTTGGGGTGCGGCTTGTACACTCAGTCTAAAAATTATATCTGTAAACTTCTCACTACATCCAGGGTTAAGGTACCTCTTAGAATGTGCAAATGCTAAAAATAATTCATTGAACAATGACGCACGTGACTAGTTTAAATTAAATGTGTTAAATGAATGAAAAACGTATGTGGGGATGGATAAAATTAGTGTGGCATGGCGGGTGCGGCTTATATACGCTGTATACCTGTAACCCAAAAAACAGCCTTCAAAGTTTGGGATGCGGCCTATACATGGTGTCGGCTTATACACAAGGATTTACGGTAATTATCTCTATTATGTTTTATTTACCGTTATATGTTTTAAGAACATTGAAATTGAATAACTTGTTTTTAAATGTTATTTTATATATACCTATTAGATATAGGTATTTAACTGAACCAAACATCTTAATTTTGTGAGGGATACTGCTCATAATTCTGGGTATGAAATTATAAGTAAGTCACTAGGGCTAAATGCGAGGCTTAGGCTCCTATGTAAGGATGAGCAGATAGGCTGGCTGGACCATTGGGATCAGTTCAGTGGAATAAAATATTTTGGAATGGATGTTTACATTTAAATAGGGTAGGGCTGGCTTGTTTGTTAAGTCTGTTTGTGTAGGGGAAGTTTTAAACTAGGACTAGACAGTGAGGAGAGCCATTAAAGCAAAATGCAAAAAGATTAATAAGCAGAGAAAAGTTTAGCACAGGAAATGAGAATAGAAGTAATTATGAGGATAAGCTTATTGTAGAACTAGAAATTTAAGAAATACAACAGATGACATAAGGGAATAGTTGGAATGAAAGGTTTTGATGTAATGGGGTTAACTGAAACATGGTTAAAAGTGGATGATTTTGATGACAGGAGTTTATTTGAAATTCAGGGTTACAGTATATTTAATACAGATAGAATATTTAGGGGAAGAAGTGGCTTTTATACACTGATGGCCAAAATCTTAAGGCCAATGAACATGAAGAAAAAATTACATTTTCTGTTGTTAAACTCAACCACTTACTTGAGTAAAGCTTTGAAAGATGAAAATAAGAAAGGTGAAAGTAAAAGAAAACATCTTTTTTTGCATTTATTGGGGAAAATATGAACACTATGAAATTAGTCTAGATACTAGCTGATCAAAAGTTTAAGACTATACCAAAAAGAAGTCCTAAACGGGGTATGAAATTCCTAACAAGGGGTCTCAGTAATGAGTTGCACCGCCTTTGTTGCAAATAACTTCAAAGGCTTGCTGGAATGTTATTCCAAGTGGTGAAGATGATTTCACGAAGATCATGCACTGTTTGGTATTGACGTCCATTTCTATAGGCTTCCCTTGCCATCCATTCTCAACATTTTTAGTGGAATTCAGTTTGGGCAAACACATTGGATAGTCCAAAAGAATGATGTTATTCACCATGAAAATGTCCTTTGTCCTGCAGGCATTGTGGATTGTACCATTGTCCTGCTGAAAGATTCAGTCATTTCCACACAAGTGAGGGCCTTCAGTCAATAAGAATGCTCTCGCCAACATGCCAGTGCAGCCAAAAGCCATTTTATGCTGAATCTCTATTGTTCCATGGAAAGAGAAAGCACCCCAGGTCATGATGGAACCTCCTCCATTGTGTCGTGTAGCAAATGTCCCCAGTAGGATAACCTTATCATGCCAGTAACATTGAAAGCCATCTGGACCATACAGATTAAATTTTTTCTCATCAGAGAACAAAACCTTCTTCCTCTTTTCTACGTCCCATGGTGTTTGTCAGTAAAGTTTAACTGAGCTGTTTCATGATGTGGAAGATGGCGGGGCTTTTGAAGACGTTTACAGTTTTTAAAAGCCTTTCTCTCATAGATGCCACCTTATTGTTCTCGAGTTGCATTCTGCATCTGTAAGGACCTCATTGTGGTTCAATAATCAGCTGGTATCTTGCTGGACAACCTGTGGAATCTTCCTGCTCAACACCAGCAAAATTCTCTTTTCATGTTCCTCATGGTCTTTTAAGAAATTTGCAACAACAGTTTTTCTATGCCCAATGCCACCAGCAATGGCACGTTGAAAGAGACCTTGCTTTTGCAGCTCGACAACTTTGCCACATTCAAACTCTGTCAACTTTTTAGCCCTTGCCATGCATTTACCCAATGTCAGTCAGGAGATGTCAGTAAGAGATGTTGACAGTGTTAATGCTTGAACACAAATGACTAAATTTCGTTGCATGTTTGCCAATTAATGCTTCATTCAGTATGGTCTTAAACTTTTGACCACTTAGTATTTAGGCTAATTTCATAATGTTCACATTTTTGCTGAAAAAGTTTATTCTTTTTCTTTTCTTATTTTCATCTTTCGAAGCTCTACTCAAATAAGTGATTGAGTCTAACAATGCAAAATGCATATTTTTTGTTACGTTCATTGACTTTAAGATTTTGGCCAGCAGTGTAGCTGAAGGTAAGGGTGTAGATTTGGTATATTTGGAAGTTCAGAAAGCATTTAACAAAATATCACATAAAAGGCTTGTAAGAAATTATCTCTGCAGATATGGGGGGATAAGTTAGGAAACTGGATAGAATAGTGGCTGGATGGAAGAAACCAGAAAGTATTTATGAATGGAAGTTAGTTGAACTGGATTAATGTAACAATCCTCAGGGCTCAGTCTTAGGACCTTTCTTCAGTCTTCCTGGCAGGACTTAATTTTACATATTTTAATTATTTCATTTCCATATTGCGTTATAGTGCACTGCATCTTGTTTGGCACAGATAGCCTAGTACCGTTGTGCCAGTAAACATGAAATACCTACCTGTTTCCAAAGGGAATTCATTGTGTTGATGTATCATTGTTTTCATATTTAACAGTAAGAACAGTAGGACTGTGGAACATAAGTATAAATTTTAGTGGGATAGGAATCATCTTCAGCTAAGGCAGTAATTTTTCTCATAAGATGGTTGGCATTTGGAATGAGTTGTCTTCAGGCAGTAAATCTAAACGAGTTGAAGAAAAAGCATGGTAAGTGTATGAATTGTGAGAGTTGGTGTTAAAAATTTATTTTTAACTTGGTTTGGAGTCTGGAACAGCCAAAATGGACCAATAGGGCCCATGTTGTCTTAAGATGTTAGGTTAAAACTGAAATGTGACTTCTTTTTTTTTTTTTTTATAAAATTCTAGATCATTTAAACATGGTGAAGACATTTCATTGTAAAGGTTAAAGGTTTTATATTTTGGACATCATAATATGAATGCACATGCCTTGTGTGTTTGTAACTTCTGCATTAACGATGAACAGCTGATTGGTCAATTTTATAAAAGTGATATGTATGAATAGAAATGTATAATGTTATGAAACTTAAGCCACGTTGGCTGAATGTTTGTATTTTGTGTTATAATAGGTAGTTATTACGGAATGAAAAAAATCATAATTTATGTTCATTTCATAAGTTTTTATAGTGATTATGAGATCTGTTGAATTGGCAGATCTCACATCAAGAGAGATTAGAGAAAATAACAGATTGAAGATAAAGTTCTATTGAAAACAAACTGAAATATATTTTTGAGATTTCAGAAATTAGACAAATATCTGAGATTAGAATGAAGAATAGATTTTAATCATAACATGAAAATAACCTGTGCTAAGACTAGTAATGAAACAGACTTGATATATATCCTTAAAAAGATTTAGTAAAAATACTTTATTATTGTTGTTGTTTTGAATTAAGCACAAAGCTACACAATGGGCTATCTGTGCTCTGTCCACCACGGGTATCGAAACCCGGATTTGAGCGTGTAAGTCCGCAGACATACCGCTGAGCCACTGGGGGGCAATACTTTATTAAATAATCTAAGTTTTTGGTGCACAAAAAAAAATTATGTTTACTGAAAGTCTAACAAATTTTGTGAAGGAACACATGCTGCATGAACACTTTTGCACAGGTCAAAGGTCATGTCATCTTGTTTGTGACTTGCATTCAAAATTTTATTGAACTACCATTTTAAGACTTTGTCAGTCAGTTTTTAACCAAATTGTACATCAAAATTCAAGCTTTAATATAATATATGAATTAATTTCTTGTTTTAAAAGTAAATATTAAAAGAATACATCTAAATGTAGATTTTAGTGAGTCACATGGTATGTTGAATGTAACAATGTTTAAAATTTGATATTTGTGATGTCAAAATACTAAATATATAGTTTTATACAATTTGGAAACTAAAATTACTGATATTATCAAGCTATAATATAAAATGAGAACCTCATATCTGTTTATGTTGAGGAGATATGGTTTATTTACTGAATCAAATACAGTGGCTCCCTTCACCTGTTTTTAATTTTGAAAATGGTTTCTTATTTACTTTTACTACAATATATGACATGAATAACCATTGAATAGCTTATCATATCCCTGTAGTGGTTTCTTCAGCCATTTTAATGTGTTACAAGTTCTCCTTGTTCTTTCAAAGCAGGATTTCAAGGATGTAGGTTTAAAAAGTTTCACACTTTTTAAATACTTAAATACAGTTCAGTTACTAAACTTAATAAATGACAGTGGAATTCTGTGGTATCAGTATAGTTATTTATGATTCTTAAGTTATTAAATTGTGGATATATAAAACCCTGAAGAAATTTGATATTCTCCACATGTGAAATTTTAAAAGGCTTAACAAATTCTGTCCAGTAGCAACAGAGTTCAGAGGTCATGGCTATAAGAGATAATTATTTGGTTTCCTTCTCCATTGTTTTATATTTTAAGAAAAATGTTTCATAATCTCTTTCTGAATAGTAATGGTATATTATATATAATGATCTAAATATTACTGTATAATTCATAATACAAGTCTACTAAAACATAGCTAAGACCAGGTAAGTCTTATGTTAATAATTGTTGGATGCAGTAACATGAGTACATGTATACTGTATTTGTGAGGTTTTAATCAGTGATGACAAAGTTTTGGAGATTACACAAGTGATATTTGATATTTTTGGGATGAAGAATAGTTTTTAATCATAACATGAAATTGCTTCACATTTGGACAAATAACCAAACAGTCTCAATAATGTTACAAACAAATCTTTAGTAAAAATATTAAATCATGAAATCTGATATTTTGTGTACAAAATACTTGTAACCTTTACCAAAAGTCTGCCAAAATTTGGGAAGGTACACATACTGTATCAAATGTTATAGTGTAAAAACTTAATATGTGCAAATGTGTATATAAACTTGTGTATTATACCAAGCCTGTTGTGAAAGAGTTGTAATATGCACTATAAATACTTAACATTTGTAAATGTGTGTATGAACTTGTATCTTATATTGAGCTTGTCATGAAAGGGTTAGTCAGTCATAATGATGGTCACCAAACACAGTGTTATGGTTATTAAAGGGTACAAGTAACTGACTGTTTTAGCTGGATTATGTTTGCTGTTAAATATTTGCACAAAATCTGAGGGTTAAGAAAATAGGTGAATTATTAATTTTATAGATTATGAAGTTTAATTGTTTTATATTATGTGTTATCTATTTTCTGAGTAGGTTTATTGCAAACTTCTTGTGATTTGTTTGTAAAGATGTTAATTTGAAGGGATCATCGAGATTTGAGATAAAATATTCTGAAATTGTATGAAGTAGCATTGATCACTTTAAAACCCTGAACATGGAATATTTTCAAATTAATATTGATTAAATTAGATCCTTTTTTCTTTTTCATAATTACAGATTCTCCTATTTTAGTAATAATCCATGGAGGTGCATGGATTATGGGTTGGTAAGTCTATTTTAATATGGTTTCATTTTCCAACTTCTAATTAAATAAATTATATGCCTCTATTAATGCATCCCCTGCATCTTAAACAATAGAACTTAAAATAACTTTATATTTTTTTCAACAACATGAAATAAAATTTTTGCTGTCACACATGATTGTCACTCATTGAGGAAAGACAAGTTAAATGCGTAAAGAATACCCAAAGGTTCAGGCAAGATTAATTTTGTTGTGGAAGAAGTAATGATTTATTAGGTAATGTGGATTGCCTCTTTCACAAATAGTTAGTTTTTTTATCATTTACTTAACATCTTATTGCTATGTATAACCTGCAATTAATAATGAATATGATCATTTAAAGTTTTGTTTTTCTTGCATCACAAATTCTAATTTAAATATCGGGTGTTTAAAATTAGATACTTTCTATCTTGTCTTGGATGATGGTTTTATGTAAGGATTAAAATGTGGTATTCATGCATAAGAAGACTTGATAACCCTGATCTAACCCTAAATTTAAAATGTTTCATTAGTGGTGTTCTAATGGTGTTTTCAGCCGAGAAGATTCAAGTTTTGTATCTCCACCTTTCATTGATGCAGGAATGCTGTGTATTGTTGCAGGTTACAGTCTTGCTCCTAAAGGTAAGGCAGAAATATAACAGAGAGGAATGTTAGGCTTAGTTGAATACACTGAGAAGTAGGCATCTCCTATTCAACAGTTATTATAATCATGGATTTACTGCAGTGGTCAAATAACTTACAGAAAATGTGGGCAAGTGTTATTTATCAGAACTTGGGAAATAAATTTGTAAAACTCTGTAATAAGATAGTAGTTTAATAATGAAGGATATTAAAATTAGTCTGGTGTATTGCTTGTTTAACTAACTTAGAACAAAGGTAACCCACAAAGCTGTTACAACCAACATTCCAATCAGATTGGCAATTTTTAATAGTTAAACAAAATATTGTTAGAAATGTGTATTGGGAATTGGGAATTTTTATGAGAGTATCACCACGTATTTTAAGACAAATTATTGTTTTTAAAAAGCTCTTTTGTTAGTATTGAGAATATAGGTAGAGTGCAAAATAGGTTGTTTGTCTTTCTATTATGGCACATCGTATTGTCAGATCTTAAATGAATTGATAATGTTTTAAAATTTTATGAATTTCAAACTAATGTCAGTAGAATTTTGTGCTTAATATCACATGGCATCATATTGTGTTCAGTTTGTTTACAACTTGAATGTTCTGTTCATACTTCTAGCAACCCTTGATGATATCGTGGCAGATATGTGTCGAGCTATTGGACATGTTATTGATATGGCAAAGTCTCGAGGTTCGAGGTAAGGGAGCTTGTATGATACTGAAGTATTTCAAATAATGTAAGTTTTGCTGCATTGTTTTTTTATGGATGGGTTCTTTTAAAATTATTTGATGAAAGTAATTCAGTTCAGTCCACAATAAAATTACTTTTTCTTTCTGATTTTTTTACAAGCTTGAATCACTTGCACATTGTCATAAATTGTGATAGGGCTGCATTTCAAATAACATTCAAAACTCTAAACAGAACATGGACTGATGCAAAATGAAATCACCTTATTTGCACCAAGTAACCATGATAAGGAACATTGAAGTAGTTCAGTCTCCTTTTTGAAAACTAGATACATTTTACAACTCTCACATATATGATTTAAGTTTAAATATGCCAGAACATTCTCACATCATTAAAAGTTTTTTAATTATTCTAGGCCTATTTTATCATTATCATTAAGACCTACTGTTCTCTCCCTAGCTAACATTCAAATTATAAAATTCAAAATGTAGCTTAAAATAATAGGAATATTAAAGTCTTTGGTGGTAAAATCTGGCTTGCGTATGATGTCAGAATCTAAAAGTTTTAGATTTATACCACCAATACAACTGTTATGCATTTCTGATGTTTCCTGTGTTCTGTGTCTACAGTGCTTTTCAATCATGAATTTGTTGTTTGTTTCATGCATTATAAATTAGTGTTTTAAATACACAATTTCATAACCTTGATTTCAGTATAAAATGGTTACTTGCAGGATTAGATGGAGTATGTATGTCTCAGAAATTGATACAAAATGTGTAACTACTGATAATAAGGTTCATGTGAAATTTTTAATTATTCATTGCAAATATTTATCAAGCAAACTTGTTTTGCTTAGGTGCAAAAACTATCACTTACATTACTTCAAGAAAAAAATATTTTATCAAATGAGGTCAATGTTTCGACCTTCCAAGGTCATCTTCAGGTTGAGAAATAGTTTGCAAGTGACCTTTGCCAAATGCGTCTTAGGGTTGAGAGTGTCCAGCAATGATCAGTTGCAAACTCTTTCACTTAACCTGAAGATGACCGTGGAGGGTCAAAACATTGTTTTCTCCTTATCAATAAAAATGTTAACACTCATACCAGCCATTCTGAAATACGTTTTTGTTTCAAGTACCTTTTTCGTCATCAAGAAATAAATCGGTATTTGTTTAATTGAAGATTATTGTGCTGTTTGAATGTGGTATATAATAATCAAGAAAGTTCTTAATGTGAAGAAATTTTCCAGGACAATTCATGGGTAATGTTATGATTTATAAGAATTAGTAGCAAAAGTTATGCTTGTAAACATTGAACAAAACACAAATGTGTTACCATTTAGCAAGATCAGAATTTTTCAAACATGGATTTTAGAAGTACATTTATAAGGTCACAGAAAGCAACTATAAAATGTAACAGATGTCAGTTCTTTAAATTTAAATACAGCTAATTTAAATTTGTAAGGAACTCTTTTAAATATTCCCAGATGCATATTTTGTGCACTTCTTTATCTCACAGAAGGGTTGCTGAATCAAGGCAACTGTTCTTTAACTTTTTTGTTATCTCGTGTTCTACCAATTGATAATTTGTTTACTGGTTCCTGAGACAGTGTAAAGTGTTTGCGTTTTGGCACAACTAAGTGTGTTTAAAGATTCAAGGATGTATTATCAGATTGCCTGCCAAATATTGTTCACAATTTCATCTGTGCTGTTATATTTCTTGCATAACTCAATAAAAAAAAGTTTATGAAATGAAAATACATAATTTAAATTTACATCTTTAATAATAAATCTTGTAAAACCAGTAAAGTTTAGTGATACTTTTCAGGGGTATCTATATGTTGGGACACTCAGCTGGAGCTCACATTGCTGCAATGGTTGCATCTTCACTGCTGATGGCCAATCCTGACCATGCATTGTGGATTAAAGGTAAAGATAAAAACATTTTCCTTACCAAACCTGGTGGACACCTTGTGAAGCAGTTTATAAGAAAATTAACATAGAATGTGCAGAATAAATGTTTAGGTTCTAGTATTTTGATTTTTTTATCATCATAATTGCATCCTTACTTGAGTTCTGAAAGAAGTTGTAGTACATTCTAGAATAAGTTCTTCAAATCATCTTATTATTTCTGTGGTTTTTGAACAGGGTTATGAAATAATGGTTTCTTTATGGTGTGAATTTTGTTCAGAAATGAGTTTGTTAAATCATTTTTGCTATACTTAATACAACAGCTACCTGGGTATTAAAACTAGGTTTTGATCATCAGCAGTTTTATGCACTTTTTATGTTGTGTATTCATATTTATACCACCTTTATCAGTAGATTTAGCACTAGAAAACAAGATGTATATTGTTAGTGTTAAATTTTTTTTCCCTTTACTACCCTAGATGTTTATAAAGTAGAAGTGACAGAAATACGAAGACATTTTTATCAACGTAATGTGTTTCCATTGGAGTTACAATGGCTAAATTAAGTTTTTGTTAAGAAAAAGTCAGCAAATACATATCCCATTCATTGTTGCAAAATTCCCTATAAATGCACTTTGGTAATCTGGAAGATTAAATATTTTTTAGCAGTTCATTATTAACACTTTATTGTTGAAAAATAGCTCTTAAAGATTTATAAAAATTATTCAAATATATTAATAGTTTGTGTTTTTAAACAGTGTGTAATGCAATGGATGAGTAAAAAGAAATATTAGTTGATGAAATTGTGTCATTTTGCAGAATTATGCAAATTTGTATATTTTAAGTTTATGTGATTTAAGCTGTTAACAATATTGTATGTCTTATAACAAGTATAATTGGTTATAATCATATTTTGTCAGCTGCTAAAAAGCATTCATACCATAACTGTTGCATTAAAAGCCTATATGAATGATATTCTAACCATTAATATATTCTCTGTATCCCAGCCAGTCTCAATAACTCTGGATTGAACAACACACATCATAAGCAATGCATATAATATGGTTGAAATGATTTATACTTTCGAGGCTTATATTTCTAAGTAGCTAATTATAAATATGGTGTTGAACGATATAATATGCCAAATATAATGTTTTATGACAAGTATGTTTCACTATTATCTTGCTTTGCCAGCTAGTAAAAGGTATTCATACTTCAGCAGTGGATTCAGATATGGTATGTTATTTCCTCTTAAACAAAAAGCTATGGTTGTTCAGTGCTGCCCTCTATATGCTCATAATTTCACAAGTCACAAGCATTGAGCCCCCATGCACCTTACAATCAGTGATACAATCTGAGCACTGTGACTTCACCTATTTGTTTTTTATTGTTCTGTCATTTCTTGATTTTCTTTTCATTATTATTCCAAAGTTGATATTTTGTTTTTGAACAGATAATGACTTTTCAGATATTTTTTTCCCATCAAACAGTTGTGTTTAATTTTTATTTATACACAATAAGTTTTGAAATTCAAGTGACCAATTCAGAGATCATTCCTTCCACTAGCAC
This sequence comes from Carcinoscorpius rotundicauda, assembly GCA_011833715.1. Lineage (NCBI taxonomy): Eukaryota > Metazoa > Arthropoda > Merostomata > Xiphosura > Limulidae > Carcinoscorpius > Carcinoscorpius rotundicauda. Next base: position 184,423 of record CM022401.1, on the reverse strand, counting down.
ATTCATACAGGCTACAGTTGGCAGTGACATCTTTGGATTTATTGGCTATCATCTGCCATAAGATTGATAATTATGTGAACATGCCAAACTTGTTCGGGTTCGTGAGGATACTGACAGCTTATATCCTCCATCTAATTTTGCCATTTCTTCATATGCCCCTGCTGTGGAATGAACTAGGCCTAATATGGGTTTTTTTAGACATGATTTCTCAGATATGTTCTTTGTTTTTCTTTTTGCCACTTTCATGTGATCCCTGTCCTTCATTTTTACATAACTTCTTTTCAGTATTTTTTCCTGAATATTTGGGTACATGCTGAGCATATTATTTCTCAGATGATTGAGGTTGCCAGTTTGCCTTGGTCTGTCATCAGACTAAGTGTTCTTACCTGTTCCATGCACTTTTCACTTCAATTTATTTGATGCAAATGGACATGTTGCGAACCTAGTGAGTTCCTATCCAGTGAGGGTTTGCAAATCTGATTTTGTTCGCCTTTGGTGAGTTTTTGCCACATATTTGAGGACTATTCTTAAGACTTGTCCTCTTTTCCCTCTTCTATTGTCAGATACCATTTTCTTTCCATTGCCACATGAACTTGCGAGGAATCATTTTGTTAAGATTGATTCTGAGAATTCTACAGTTGTAGCTCATCTCAATTAGTAAAATGTCACCAGGTTTCATTTCCATGTTGTTTCTCTTATTTCTCCTTTCTGGCCAATAAAACTTCATTTCCTGTAGCTGCTCCAGCTAGTTTACCTGTCCATTACCTTACCTCTTTACTCCATTCCTTCTAAATCAACCTTGATCACTGACATTCCATTCAACACTTTCTTCATACCTGTTTTTTTTTATCCATTCTTTGGCAAGGAGATCCAGGTGGGTTGTTTCCTTGTTTCTTTTCTTTTAGCTTATTCCACTTGCCCTTTCTCAAGGATAGTTTATCGACATAAGTTGAACATTTTCTTTTGATGGTCAGAGATTTTCACCTTCTAGACCCACTATTTCTAATATTAAGGATTTTGTCACTTGAATCTTTGATCAGGAGTCTTCTGTCTCCTTGATTGTGTATTATTGGGCTGCATTATCCCACACTTTTTGTTTTTCTTGGTTTTACCTTTCCTACACTTTCTCTTTTATTGGATTTCTACCACATTCATTTCCTTCTCATTTTCGCCTTTGGATCTCATCAGTCAGATTTATTTGCTATAGACATTTCATGTGCTTTATATCATTCCACATTTATCTTCCATTATTCTGATCAACCTTTCCTTCCATAAACTTCAGCAGCATGAGAGGATGATTCTGCCTTCTCACCCATTTTCCTCCTTTCAGTTTTCTTCCTTTGTCACTGGTTGGATCCAGATAGACTACAATGTCCTGTCTGTGTTCTTTGTTGTTATACTGCCTGCAAGGCTTCCTTCCTTGGTGACCCTTTCTGCCTATTCATTTCCTGGCAGACATCCTCTATTTGTGACTTTTCTTCTTTCATCCTGACCAATTGGGTTCAGCTCTTAATTCATTTGGCTTATTCTTTATTGTCAACTTCCTGTAATTTGTTCCAGGTGTTTTTTCATCAAATCAGCACTTTATCTTTTCCCTGTTATCTCATTCCCTTTATCCATCAGAGGAAATTCTCCAGTTGGTAACATTCATATTTCAGTCTGCATCAGATCACTACATCTTCCTCTTCTTCCTGTTGCCATTCATAATAGTTTGGTGTGATTGTTACTGGGGAAATTATCTATATATCTCCTTTCTTTTTTCAAATTTATTTTACTGTCTGGATCCCTCTTTGTTTCAAGTGGTGCCTGACCAGATACACTTCTTACAGTCAAACCTGCACTGCAAGGCCATGTTGAATACTTATTTCTAATTCACATCACTATAACATGTTTCTCATCAAAGAGACAGGGTGTTCTACAAGATATCTTAGGTTTGTCCTCATGATATATTTGCTTCATTAGTATGCCTGATTTGGACCGTGCTCTCCCACGATTTATGGGTAAAGCAGAAGGTGGATACTTGCTCTTCTCTGCCGTGTCTTGTATTCAATAAATAAAATACAGTATGCTTTTGAAAATACTGTTTTCATAGTTAACCACTGCACTGTCTCCAGTGTTATTGTTTCTCCAAACACTCCAACACTTTCCTCTCCTGTTCCTTTCATTAGCAGACCATGGGAGCATCCTCTTGAATATGATTGTAATAAACACAGCATATAATGACAAACTCATTCAGTTAAGAGCAGGGTGGTGGTGTCCTGCTTGTGTAAATTATGAGATGCCCTCCAATGTGATGCTCCTGAGAAGATGTAATAGCTTTGGAGTGAGCTGTCAAAATTGCAGTCCATTTTCTTGCCTGGAATCCTGCATCCTACTCTGCATGTTGATGTTGGTTCTCAGTGTCTGAGATTTGAAATCTGTGCTAGACCAATTAATAGGTTCTCTCACATGTATTACAGGTGTCTCTTTCTCACTTAATTATATTTTTATTCCTCCATCTGTGTTGCGGGACGTGGTGGAGATTTTTCATATTAATATGGTGCTTCCTCTTATGTTATCTCTTGATGATTTTATTTCACAAAGGTTGTCATTGTGCTAGAGGTAGCTCCTTTAAGGTTTGGTTTGAGTAAGTTAGCTTACATTAAAATGACATTTTTACGATACCAGATGTCTGGGTGTCAGTTTCCTGGATTGGTCAGTCAGTTTCTCACATTACTATAATGTGTCTGCATTCAAAGCATGGGGGGGATAGGAGATTCTCTCTGGCCTGCTGAACTTGAGGTGAAGATGGTATGATCTTCTTTCCTACTTCCATGTGCATGTCTGTTCCTGGTGGCCCAGATGTTGGATTCTAGTTGACCAACTGGCAATATGCTCATCATCCAACCCTTGTGTGGATGTCAGTTCCCAGCAGTCCAGCTTTTGGATGTAGTTGACTTGCCACGTGCAGTCTGCTGCACCCCAGCCAATCTATACTTAGGAGTACATCCTTTTACTTTCACCCATATTCCAATACTCTATGGGGTTGAGATTGTTTAAAGGTGTTTTGAATTTCTATACCACCATTTTTATCTCTTACAGGGATGTGCTCCTCTCTCTTTCCTTACTGGGTGTTAAGTATATCTGTTACAGAAGTGATTTGGTCTCCCATGTATGATCCTCCACTATGAGATCCCTCTTTCAGGGTGTTTTTTTGGATACTTTGAAGTAAGACCACCTTGTTTTACCATTAAACTAGTCCCTCCACTCATCCAATGTAGGATTTTAGCTGTTTTATTTTAAGGTAATGTGTCATATTGGAAGTTATAATTTTCTTCCACTGAAGATATATTTCCAGCAAGTATTTATCAAAACACTGTGATAGATTGGTAGAATTGTATAGAGGAAGTTGCATGTATTTAGAAGTTGTGTTGCACACTTATTAGTAGAGGGTTATTGCATTATGATTTACATGCAAGATGCATTTGAATTGGTTGTTTTGAGGTTTGTGTCAAGGTTTGTAACGTGCAAAAAACAAATTTTTGTTTTCAGAGGGCAGCACTGAATGAATACCTGTGTATTTGAGAGAAGGTAAGAATGTACTTTCAATGGAGGAAAATTATAGTTTTGTTGTTTGTTGCTTTTTTCTAGGTTTGGTATTGTTATCGGGTGTCTTTGATATGTGTCCCATAATGATGACATCTTGGGCAGAACTGGGGAATTTTACTGAGTAAGTAGGATTTTTACATATTATTTTTAAATGAAACTTCTAATGTATAGTGTTAAGTTATTGTAATTAAAAACTTGGTGTGTTAAGGTGAAACCTGCTTGCTTTCTTTGAAGGTGGATAAAGGTCTTGTAATAGTTGTATGAATTGTATTTGTGGACTTCAACTTTAGTTTCATGAACTCTGTTGACAAACTTAGCATAAAGACTGAACCATCATTTCCAGATTGTGACCACACCACTTTGTTGACAGTGAACATTCATAAAAATCACAATGGGGAACCTCCCAGAGAAGATTCTGTAATTTCAGTTCACCTTATCTGGGATCTGAATATCCACCCATGTGTTTGTCATGCATGGCATCTCTTGGACCCTGGTAGCCTTGAATTCTTCTGGATGGACAGTCTTGGGTTAGCACTCCAGGGTGAGTTTGTTGGTCCAGTTGGGCTAGTGTTGGACATTCTCAACAGTTGTTCTGAACATTGTGTGTGATGCTGGTGTTTAGGTATAATGCTGAGAAAACCCTTGTATTGTTGCAGTGCTCTTGTTTGACAGTCCATGATGGGTGGGGACAGTTGGCACTGAAATTTATTTTATTATTGATATCCCCATTCATGACAAAAAAAAATTATCGGAAAATGATGACACATGGACAACTCTATTATACAGTCAAAGTTGAACTCAACACCTCGATTTGTGATGCCTATTAATGTTGTGATTTTGATGTTTCCATCACCATGTCCACCTGTCACAGTGAAGGCAGGTTATCTGAACTGTTAGGTTCAGCCATACATTCTCAATCTTCTCAGATGTTTTTAAGTGTCAGCAGTTCACTCACGCAAAGACATCATGTCATGGTTCTTTAAAGTGTACTCATTATGGTGGCAAAAACTTCAATGGTTATGAGTGAAAACTAGAACTACACTGTGTTAACTGTTGTGGTTCACACCCCTCTTACTCTATGCTTGAAGACGATGAACAATATGTCCCACCCAGAAGTTATTGTCTCCCACCCCATCTCGAGCATAACTCCACATGCTTCCAGCAGAGCCATTTGCAGAACATCTGAAGAGTCTTTCGTCCTCCATGATTGAAAGAGTTGATGAGTGTATGTCTACTCCCATTCCTGTCCACACCACTCCTTCCAATAGACGCCTGGGTTCACTTCCTTTGACTTCAGATTTGGGCATTTCCTCAGTTCCATCTTCTCCAGCCATGAGGTGCAAAACGATTATTCATTCAAAACCCTCAGTCACTGGAATCTTCATCCACAAGCAGACACCTGCCTTCCCTCCGCCCTCGGGGTGGATTCCTGTACGTGGTGAGGGGACCTCCCAGGGAAGTTTCTGTTCTGTCTGGTTACCTTCTCTGGGATCTAAACATCCACCCACGTGTTTGCCGTGCGTGGCGACCCATGAAGGGGAGGAGAGGATCCTGGTGGTTGAGGGGTCCAACCCTAACACACCACTTTGGCCTCGAATTCCTGTAGACGGGCAGCCCTTGGGTGGCCCCCCTTGGGTCAATCGGCTGGTCCACCTGGGCTAGAGCCAACCAAGTACCAGTGTTGGAAGTTCTCAACGGGTGTTGTGGACATTATGCCTAATGCTGGTGTTTGGGTATAGTGCTCACGAAACCCTGGCGTTGCTGCATTGTCCTTGCATGACTTTGTAGTGCATCCCCTTGTAGGGCTCCATGGTGGGTGGGGTCAGTGAGCACCGAAACTTTTCTCTTTCCCATGGATCCTACAAAAAATTTAAATAAAATTGTAAAAAAACAGTCAATGGGTAAGCGACCACGTCTTGAATACTCAGAACAGCTATCTCCAACATCAGTAACACACATACCTCATTTTCTGATATTGCATTCTCTTTCAGAAAAACCTTTAGGGCAAATGTCCCCCTTTTTTTATTCAAAAGGGGCTAGAGGGACTTGCTGGCTCTCCAAAGTCAGTAAAGAAGCTTCGATCTGGTAACATATTGGTTGAAACATCCACATCCAAACACAGTGAACTCCTCTTGAAATCAAAGGCAATTGGCGATATACCTATTGAGGTTACACCCCATGCTACTTTGAATACTTCACGAGGAGTTATTGTTGAAAGGGATTTGAAGAATGTTCCTGAATCGGAGATTCTCGCTCTTCTCTCCACTCAAGGAGTTTCTGCAGTGAGGCGCTTCTCCACTCGCAAAGATGGAGTTACACTGCCAAAAAATACCCTCGTTTTAACATTCACTTCACCATGTGCACCCGCCACCATCAAAGTAGGTTATCTCATTTGCAGGGTTCGGCCATACATTCCAAACCCTCTTCGATGTTTCCAATGTCATTGTCACTCAACGCACCCTTGGAGGCCTTAGCCATCCATATTTCCTTGGGGCGTACCATCACTGTTTGTTCTCTGTACCTGTCCCCTGGAGAGACATATGATCAATCAGACCTGGATGCTCTCGTTGAACAGTTGCCATCTCCATTTCTAATCCTGGGGGATTTTAATGGACACCATCCCCTCTGGGGAAGTGCTGTTATTGATGGGAAGGGTCGATCTGTAGAGCAGATGCTCTCTGATCACAATCTTTCTCTTTTCAATACTGGTTCTTCCACTTACTTTCATGCACTTAGTCAGTCCTTTACCGCTATTGATCTCTCAGTTTACTCCCCTTCATTATTCTCCCATTTTTCATGGAGGGTTGACAGTAATCCACTAGGCAGTGATCATTTTTTGATCCTTTTGAGAGAGATGCCACTCTACTCACGTGCCCCAGTGGAAGCTGGATCAGGCAGACTGGTCCACTTTCACTGCTCTTGCAGAACTTGATCCTGCCATCGTAAATCAGCCATCAATAGACGACTGTGTTGCAGCGGTAACTGATTGTATTATACATGCAGCTGCTCAGTGTATTCCTAAAACCTCGACACGTTTCCCACGATATCCTCATCCATGGTGGAATTCTGCTTGCAACTTAGCACGGAAGGCTCAAAAACGGGCCTGGGTTACTTTTCGTAGATTTCCCACACTTTCAAATCGGGTTGCTTTCCAACGGGCCCGAGCACATGCTAGGTGGGTAAGATGTCAAAGCCAGAAGGAATCTTGGATTAAGTTCACGACCAGCATATTTTCTACCACCAGTTCCAAGATCATATGGGACAAGATTCAAAAGGTTAATGGGCATTACAATTCTGTTCCCCTCTCGATCTTACTCTCTGATGGTCAGGAGGTGACTGATGTTCGAAACATCGCTAACACTCTAGGTGAAAGCTTTTGCCGGGTATCTAGCACTTCTGCTTGTTCCTCCACCTTCCTGGCTATCAAGACTCTGGCAGAGCGATCACCTCTTTCCTTTCAAACAGACTGTTTCTTTGACTATAATAGTCCCTTTACCCTGGTGGAACTAAAAATGGCCCTTCATCGGTCTGCCAGTACATCTGTTGTACCTGATGATATTCATTATGACATGCTGCACCATCTATCTCCTGATTCTCTTGTTATCCTTCTGATTATCTTCAACCAGATTTGGCAGGAGAATGTTTTTCCTGATGCCTGGCACCAGGCTATTATTTTACCTTTCTCTAAGCCAGGGAAAGATCCGAAGATTCCTTCAAACTATCGTCCAATTGCTCTGACGAGCTGTCTCTGTAAGACCTTAGAAAGGATGGTTAATGCTCATCTTGTTTGGTTCCTGCACTGGAGCTTTCCGTACCTCTCCAGTTCAAAGCATATACATTGAATCTCATGAACCTTCCCTACACCTTCACCGTTTGCAACTGTCTTTACAATATGCTTCGAAACTTCGTTCCTTACCAAAGCATCCCACCTGGGAATGGGTTTTCCTTCCTCGGTGGGCAGTACTTTTTCAGAACAGATGATTTGTCATTGCTCCGTTTGGCCTTCGCATCCGGGCGCAATTGGATGAATTGGGTCTTTCCTTGGATAACATTGCAGATTCCACGGGTCGACGCATCCCACCATGCCTTATTACAGCCCCCAAGTGTGACCTTTCTTTCAATCACCTGAAAAAGGCGGATACTCCAGACTGGAAGTACCGTCTTTTATTCAATGAATATCTTTCAAACAATCATTCAATTCCCATTTATACAGATGGTTCCAAATCAGGTAATTCAGTGGGCTCTGCTATGGTTTGCTGTGGGTCAGTAGTTGCACGCAGAATCCCCTCTGCAGCTTCTGTGTTCACTGCTGAACTATATGCCATATATCTTGCCCTTGATCATATTGCAGCTGAGCAGTACTCCAACTGCACTATTTATACTGACTGGCTTAGTTCTATACTTGCCTTAGAATCACTTCACATTAGCTCACATTCTATTCTCGCAGATATTCGAAACCGACTGGCCCATTTCTCATTAGCAGCTACTTCAATCCAGTTTTTATGGATACCAGGCCATGTTGGTATTCGTGGGAACGAAGCTTGCAGACATGGCATCTAAATATGTCTGCCTCAGCACCATCACCCCTATGCCTATTCCGTACATGGACTATGGTGTTGTCTTCAAGGCTTGGCTCCGTGCCAGTTGGCAGTCCACTTGGAGTGAACAACGCGACAATAAACTTTTTCAAATCAAACCCAAAATTGGAGTTTGGCCATCTAGCTTCCGTAAAGTTCGGAGGGAAGAAGTTGTTCTCACTAGGCTACGCATTGGTCACAGTTTTTTAACTCATCATTTTCTTTTATCTGGAACTGATGCACCAATGTGTAGTTTGTGTAACACTCAAATCACTATCAGCCATGTTTTACTTTCTTGCCATCGTTACAATTCTCAACAACGGCAATACTTTAAACATATTTTTTCCCAGCGTCAGTCTGTAACATTGGACAGAGTTATTGGTGATGGTGACTGTCCACCGTAATAACGTTTTTAATTTTTTAATGGCCATTAATCTTTTTAATCTCATTTAAGTGTGGTATATTTATTTATTACACCTTTTTAATTGTGGCTTTTTTTTTACAGTTTTATTCTCTCTCATTCAATGTGACATTAAACAATGGCCAGAACATTAAATAACTCGACACCAGGACTGGAAAGGCCAACTTCAGGTGACTAATGCTTCTGTTTGAACTACTTAGTCTTCCTGGCAAGTTACTATTATACTTTCGCTGCATATCATTTCACACTTTTACAACCTTTTTGTACTCGCCATATTGACTCGTAACTCGGAACCAGGACTGAAAGACCAACTTCAGGTGGCTGATGGTGGTTTATATACTACCTGTTAGTCTTCCTGGCGGGTTATGATCATTCCCATTCTGCTACAGGTTGTCATTTACAACTTTGTTGACTGGATGTCGTCATTGGTTTTTGCACCATTTCCTGTTTTAATTGCCATTTTGCTTTTATCTTCAATTACCTTTACACATTTTACTCCATTTACTTGACTTTTATCTTTTTACTGGACATTTGGCTACTCTTTATTTCGATTTTGCTGAGTGTCTTTTAAAACTTTTTTTCCATGACATTTTGATAATAGCTACTATGACACATAACCTGGAACCAAGACTGGAAAGGCCAACTTCAGGTGACTGGCGGTGGTTCTTGAACTTATTCGTTAGTCTTCCTGGCGGGTTATGATCATTATTATTATGCTATGAGTAAATAGTTTATAACTTTGAAGACTGAATGTCACCATTGGTTTTTACACCATTTTCTGTTTTAATTGCTGTTTTGTTATTACCTTCATTTACTTTTACAAATTTTACTCCATGTACGTGACTTTTCTCTTTTTACTGAACATTTGGCTACTCATTGTTGTGATTTTACTGTTTGTCTTATAATACTTCTATTATTTTACATTTTGATACTGGTTTTCCAGAACCAGGACTGGAAAGACCAACTTCAGGTGACTGACGGTGGGTCTTGTACCTGCCTGTTAGTCTTCCTGGCAGGTTATGATTATACCTTTTTGACAGAGTAAATACCTTTCAACTTTTTACACTCTGCCTTCTATCTTAACCTTGTAGACTAGGTGTCAACATTGGTTTTATACTTTTTTTGTTTTACCTTCATTTCCATTTATGTCTTTTACTACATTTTTACTGGTTGTTTGGCACAGATAGCTTCGTTGCTTTGTGCCATAAAACACTAAAATCAATCAATCAATCAATCAAAAGCCTTCCCTCCCAGGGCATGATCCATTGAGGTCAATACACCTCTGTCCAGAAAGAAAAAAATTGTGCTTGAAAACAGAAAAGCTTTCTTCTGCATTTTCCTCCACATAAATAAAAATGGCCACTTGGATATTGTGGAACTGTTGGGTTTTCATTTTACTGTGGTTGACATTAAGGATTTGATTGACTTTTAATATCCCGTGTCTCTATTCTTTCAGAAATGTTTCTGAAACCAACTGATGCAGTCATTTTTTAGCAGTTTTCATTATACATAAGTGACAAGGTGTGTGATGGATAATTTCATGGAGGGGTGACACTGCTGGTCAATCAACAAGTGCCCACTTTGTCTTTGTCAGTCATTGCAACTTTACAGGTCATAGCCATCCATGTTTCCTTGGGTCTTACCATCACCGTTTTCTCTGGCTGTCTTCTGGAGAGATTCTTGGTGTCCTCATTGAACACTTTCCATCTCCCTTTTCAATTTTGGAGGACATTAATGGGCATAATTCCCTCTGGGATAGTGCTGATACTGACAGGAGGTGTCACTCTTGAGAGCATAGGCTCATGGATCACAATATTTGTATCTTTATTACTGGTTCTCATATTTCATTTCTTCCACCTAATTTGTCTTTTACTGCTATTGATCTCTATTTGCTCCCTTTGATTTTTTTTTTTTTTTTTTTTACTTTTCTTGGAGAGTTGACAGTAACTCATGGGGCAGTGATCATTTTGAGAGAGAGACTGGCCATGGTTGATGCCACTGACCTTTGTGTCTCAATGGAAGTAGAACCAGGCTAACTGGCCCTTTTTTTCACTGATGTCTCAGAACAGCCATCAGTACACAACTGCATGACAGCTGTGACTGACTGTTTTGTTCAAGCAGTTGCTCATTGTATTCTGAAAACCTTGACATGCTTTTCATGCTTTAGTGATGGAATTCTGCCTGCCACATAACATGGAAGGCATAGGTATCCCACACTTTTAAACCAGATTGTTTTTCAGCAGGCCCTTGCACATGCTTGGAAGGTCAGTCGTCAATGCAGGAAGGAATCTTTAAGTACACAGCTAGCATTTCTTCTACCACAAGTTTCAGAGTCACATAGGTCAATGGGCAGCATATTTTTGCTCCCCTTTTGATCTTGTTTTCTAATGGCTTGTGATGCCCATTAAGACTCAGACAGAAAGTGATCACCTCTTTCCTCTCAGGCTGATCATCGAGTATAATTGTCACTATATCAGCACAGTTATGCTACCTGTGGTCCCTGAAGCAAAGTTCTTGGGGCTTGTATTTGATTGTACACTGACTTTCATTCCACATAAGAAGCAGCTGTGCATCAAGTGCACAAGGGCACTGAACATCCTCTGTGTCCTCTTTTCCACCTTTTGGAAGGAGATCAATGTTCTATGCTCAAGATCTGCTGTGTCCTAATTCAATTGAAACAGAACTGTAGGTCTCTGGTTTGTGGCTATGGTAGAACCTTGGACCTGAATATGTTGGGCCTCGTTTAAGATCTGGGGCTTCAGCTCTGAATGGGGGCTTTTCACACTTCATTGATCTGGAGTTTGAACACTGAGTCTCATGAACCTCCTCTTCACCTCTGCTGTTTACAACTGTTTTTACTGTATGCTTCAAAACTTTGATTCTTACCACAGCATCGCATCTGGGTTTGTGTTTACCTTCCTCAGTGAGTCGTGGTTTTTCAGAACAGATGATCTTCCATGGTTTCTTTTGGCCTTCATATCCAGGCATAGATAGCTGAATTGGGTTTATTGTTTGATGATATTGCTGTCTCTACAGGTCAGCTCATCTCATCATGGCTTATTACCATCCTCAAGTGTGACCTTTCTTTGAGTCATTTGAAGAAGGCAGATACTCCTGATTGGAAGTACAATCTTCTCTTTGCCAAACATCTTTCGAACTATTCTTCCATTTTAGTTTATACAAATGATTCAAAAATCAGGCAACTCTATGGGATCTTTCATGGTTTGTTTTGGTTGGAGGTTGCCCACAGGATACCCTCTGCAGTTTCTATGTTCACTGTTGAATTGTTTACCATTTCTCATGCCCTAGATCACATAGAAGCCATGCAGTACATACATTGTAATATTTACTCCGACTTTCTTTGCTCTCTAGTACCCTCAGTGTGTGGCATGTAAAAGAATTATAAGAAGGTTAATTAGGAAATGAAAAATAAAGTACATATTTGATCCATCTCTGATTAACTTATGGTATGCATCAAATGTAGAATATTCAAATTGTTTAGGATTTGTAATATTTAAAATGTGACATTTTATTTTAACTTGTGGATTGCTTGAATGGGATAACTGTAAGAATAATATTATATTGAGTAGTAATGTTGGTTTTTATGCTATTATTTTTCATTGTTGCAAGTGTTTCATTATTTTTGTTTAATATTGTGCCAATTCTGGTATTGTTATTAGTATCATCATCAAATGGCACAGTATATGTGAGTTATTTCAATATTGTTAAATAAGTTTGTTAACATTTACAGAGATGCTGTTCAAAGAAACAGTCCAATGTTTTTGGTAAAAGAAGTTTCGAAACACCTTCAACATTGTAGATTTCTAGTTGCTGTCTCACAGTATGACTCGCCACACTTTCACAAGCAGTCTGAAGAGTATCATAAGGTAAAGTTGTAACTGTCTATTGAGAAGTGAGATAAAAGTTGACTTGTTGACAAGTTAATATATGTTGAATAAAGGTCACTTGGCTTTCACAACACTTTGAAGAAAAAGTCCCTCGAGATAAAGCAAAATATTTGAGAAAATCTGATTTTTTATCACTTTCTTTTTTACTTTTGTGAAGTTGAGAAAAGTTGAAGATCTTATTCAGTTATGTTTGGTCAGTTAGGAATTCTTTTAATGGCTTGTTTCATAATTTTCCCTTTTACTTCAATAAATGTTTTTTAAATAACTCATTCTAGCAAAAACAGTAACAAATATTTTGCACAGCTGTTACTACATTTATATGTGCACAAACGGCTCGTTTGGGTTGAGAACATATTTTACATATATTTTACATATTTTTGCCGTTTTTGCATATATTTCTCTCCAAGTGGATTTTTTTCGACATCCATGATTGTTACTGCATTTGTTTTATAAAATATAATAAAACATTAATTAGGTACTTTGGAGTTCCTGTTCTATTTAAAACAATAAATTAGGTTTTTGAAATGATAATTTGTTCAAGGAAACTGTTTTCCATTATTCTGTGCAAACTGTATAATATTGGCTGTGTTCTGCTGGTTGGACAACAATGTATGAAAGTATTTGTTATGTGCTTTGATGTCAAACAAAAAATGATATATTCACATTGGATATCCATCTGTAAAACATCTTTAAAAAGTTATTGGTTGGGAACACAGTGAGCAAAAAAGGATTTTCAGATAGTTATCAGTGTGAGGAGGTTTAAAAACAATTAAATTATGAATCATTTACTGATACTACGTTCATGTGAAAATATTTTACCTAATTGTTGAAAACATTGTAGTTGTTTTACCAGTTGAAAGATATTAACAAAGAGATTTGTTTTCTATTGTTACAGCAACTCCTGAGTGTAAATTTATCATCCAAATTTACAGAAATTCTAGATTGTGACCATTTTACAATCTGGTTGGATTTGTGCATTCCAGAATTTACCATGACCAAGGTGAGCTTTTCTTTTTAAATGGAGATAATCAAGTTTTCTTCTATGTGTGAGGTTTGGCTGAGTGTTAAGACACTTAACTTGTAACCCATGGGTCTTGAGATCGAAAACCAACATTAAACATCCTCACCCAATCAGTTCTGAAGGTATTATAATTTGATGGATGGCCAGCCACGAAATAGTAGTGGGTGCCACCAGCAGTTCAGAATTAGGGATATAGAAGTAGTTTTTCTGTAGTAAATGCTATATAATAATGAAAGTTATAAACAGGTTTATGTAACTTTTATGAAAATAATTTCCTAAATGTGATCTTAACTCTCTTCCTACAAGGTCGGGTGAATCAACCAACCCCTTAACCATTTTCTATTTGGTGTAGTTTCTGTACTATAGGTTTCAATACATATAGTGTGTTTTCCCAAAATTTGCCAGACTTCTTAAATATTATTATTGTTTTGTCCACAAAAAATCAGATTTTTAAAGTTTTTTTGCTAAAGATTGTCTTAATGTCTTTAGTATTTCCGTATTCTAGCCCACGTGCAAAGTAATTTTCACATCAAGATTAAAAGTACTTTTCATTGTTTTAAAAATTTTAATTTCTATTCACATAATCTCTAAAACCTCCTGAAGAAATTTCAAAACTTTTTTCAGTAAAATTATATCCTACTTGTAATTTTCTTTTATTTTAAATTTGTCCAAGGTTGATGAATTTCACTGAACTCTTTACCACCAGTAAAAAAATTGAAATAAATCTAAATTCCTCTTTTATTTATAGTGTGGCTTCAAATTCTAATATGGGCCTGTATTTGTTTATCATAAATAGCTTTAAAATTACACGTATATTTAAACTTACATCTTATTGATTTTTGCCTTTCAAATCCTGTTACTACTATTCATGGCATTTTAAGGTTTAAATCGCTTGGCAAATGTGCAGCTTACATCACACAATCAAATTACATTACACACAAACAGTTTGGGAATATACCATTTGAAAACATTTTATTATTTTGTCTGATTTAACTTTAATAAACATGAAAAGTTTCCCATTTAATTAGTTTTATAATAACAAAGAAGGAATACACATGAAGAACAATAAAGTTCTCACCTGGGTTGTTCTTTTCTGTCAACTTTTGATGAACATTTATCCTACTTTTTCCAACTAATGGTGTTACTGCACTAAGTCATTATTTATTTTAAGAAATAATACACCAAAGAAAATAGAATAATGACTTACAAAAAGCAGGCTGTATCTTATAACTATCAAGATTTTTCTGGCTTTTTCTCACTATGTGTGACAAAAGCCGTTAAAAGATCGTTTAAACTCATCAGTGTGTTCTTTGTGTGAATCAACATTAAACAAAAAGTTAATTTTGCAATTCTATTCAGAGAAAAACAAGATAATACATCAAATAATATATTAAAACATTGGCTTTCTATTGATTATACATAATATGGTATTCAGTGTCAGGGGACAGCTGCTGGAAATTTCTAAAAGAGGATATAACAGGTAGACAAGGCAAGAAGGATCTGATTTTCTATTTCATGATTCTGTAACTTAATAAGATTGGAGGCTATAGAAATTATGGTTTGCCTGAGTGACGATGATATCATAATGAGTAGTTCATGTTGAATTTTGTACTTCTTTGAGGGATAGTAAATGGAATTAGAGAAGAGGAGATGCCTGGAGAGTAAATGTCACAATTCACATACAAGGAGAAATTAAAGTTGTTCTCAATATTGTCTTATAAAAATAAGAACTTCACACTCATATACTATTAAAATATGTGTTTATTAGCTACATTTTTGTTATATTTATTGGCATACCATGAATAAATAAGTTTAAGTTTTGAATGTAACTCACGGACTACAGAAAGTGATGCTGTGAAGGAAGGTTTGATGTTTAAAGTGAATTACATTCTGCTATTATTAATCACATATATTTATTTCTTTTTCATTCTTAATGGATTAGTGGTCAGTTTGAAGGCTTATAATGCCAAAACCCACTTGTTGATACCAGTGGTGGGCATAGATAATGCACTGGAATGTTCCCAACTGTTGTAACCTGTTAAATGAATGTTTGTGTTATAAATGTTGGTTTTATAAAACACAACTATTTATCGACTTTTTCTTATGATTTGTTCTTTCTCTTTCAGGCAATCATAAACTTTGTGAACGAGTCATCACAGAAGCTGAAGTGAAAACATGTTATGATAAAGGTACAGCTAAAATTTGGGGCTGTCCTTTCACTCAAATAAGAAATCAATTTATGTTTAATCATAAATTGTTTTGTGATTTATTATGTTAACATTTGTGTTCTAATTTCTACCTTACTGAATTAGAAGTTCATAACACAAAAACAGTTTGTTAATTTCTCTCTGAAAGTAAAAATACAAAGTTTGATAATTTGAAGGAAGTTACTGAAACAGTCATAAGATATGGGAAAAAACAAAAAATGGGTTACATTGCTTTTCTGGTAAACTGTTTAGTAAGAAAGTTCTTAGACAATAATAAAGTACACCACACAGCTCACTGTAATTTAAGGTCAGTTAATATAAACCCTTAGATATTTTAATATGAAACTGGTTGGAGAAATTACAGATAAGCGTTTGAAGAAACACTTATTTTGAATAACACTCAGGTTATTATTCCTAACAAAAAGTATTTTCAAAATGTTTGTATTGTGATTTATAATTCAGAAATTTTTGTTAGATCATATCAAATTTAAATCATTGTTGAATAAAGTCACAACATGTGTATTACAATATGAAGTATTCTGAACTATAAGCCCCCCTCTAGTACAGCAATATGTCTCCGGATTTACAATGCTAAAATTAGAGGTTTGATTTCCCTCAATAGGCTGAGCAGATAGCCCTTTGTGGCTTTGCTATACAAAAAAAAACTGAACTATAATTATCAGGTTTCTGAAGTTTTTCCTAAATTGAATACATTTTTCATGTTTTAAATTTCAGTACAATAATGAATTTATTTTTCATCAAATTGAAGTCAACATTTTGTGTGGGATGAAAACTTTCTGAAATATAAGATTCTATTTTTATTTTTTACTGTTTACTGGTTAACAGTATTTGAAATATAATCAAGTTGAAAGCTTTAGTAAATAAAAGGAAAACAAATCGAATTTATCTGCTTAACTTTTTACCATATTAGAAAATTATAGCATATAGATTTTTATGGTATAAGATTTTATTACACTTGGAAGTTTCATATTTCACTACGATATGTATTTGAAACTTCAACCCAAATGAATTTTGTATGACAAATAGAGTATTTCTTTTAGAATAAAATATTTTCTCTAAATGCTGCTGTATGTTTGTGTTTTGAAATAAGTATTTGCTGAGTCTCATAAATTT
Organism: Carcinoscorpius rotundicauda; assembly: GCA_011833715.1. Classification (NCBI taxonomy): domain Eukaryota; kingdom Metazoa; phylum Arthropoda; class Merostomata; order Xiphosura; family Limulidae; genus Carcinoscorpius; species Carcinoscorpius rotundicauda. Next base: position 167,567 of record CM022401.1, on the reverse strand, counting down.
TGGGTCCATCACAACTTGCTAACAGAAACAAATGTCTTATGTTATGATTCATAAACTATTATGTCAATCAAAGAAAATTATATTTTTAATGTTATTTCAGAAGTAACTATTCTTAATGACATTTTTAATTATCAACAAGTTGTAACAGTAATTTATAAACAAAAATCCTAGACATGTGAACATTGTTAAGCCTAATAGCTTAGGACTAGAATCATATAAATTAGTTGTTCTTGGTTCAAGTGTTTCATGTAAACCTCAGGATCACTTATGTTCTGATCAAAGGAACTTACCAACACAGATCACAATTAAACTAAAAAACATACAATTCCGTAAAGAACACAGTTAATTAGATACAACATTCAAACTACACAATTAATAAAGATTAGAATTTAGTTGTTCATTAGTTTACTACATTCATCATTAAAGATATTTCTGGCCTCAAATACAATAATGCATGTAACTCATAAGAGTTAGCTAGCTATGGAAGTTTAGATAACAACAAATGATTTACAATAATACCTTTCTTGTGCTTTTACCTATCAAGATAATGTGTTGTTTCATCAGTTGTGAACAATTGCTGTTATGACGTTTTCAGCCGTAAAAAATAAACGTAAAACTTCATTATACATTCTTGGTGCTCTCTTTGATGAAAATGTTCTCAAACATACAGGTTTACACAGAGAACTCTTTTACAGGTAGTCTAGTGAATCATGTCTATCAGACAGGTCAAAACAGCTTCACACGAGACATGACAGTAGATGAGACATCACATTAATATGCATATTATATATATATATATACAATATAACTGTGTTGTACTGCAAGGTTTGTGTTTGTAGACATGTCCAATCTACTCTTAGGAGTAATTTTCATTTGTCATATCGCACGCAGCACGGCAAATTAGTACGGATAATTACAAGAATAAAATCACAGTTAACTGAAATAAAGTTTTGTTGTATAAAATTATACACAGACTGTTCTCTATGATAAAATACTCTTATGCTTTGGTTTTGGCCCTATAACCTCTGCCTTCATTGAGCAATACATAAAAATGAATTTGTACCACTTGGTAAATTACTGTCTGATGAAGACTTGGCTAAGCTGGCTTAAACTGCCTGCATATAATTCTACATGCTAAGTTGTGTATTGTATAAAACTATAAAATGTTTTTCTGTTCTTGCACATTAACCCTTTTTTTTATTACTGGAAAGATTTAAAATATTGATAAGGCCAGAATGACATATGAATGAGGGAACTTGGAAACATCAGTGGCCATTTTCTTGGGAAATCAATTTGTTTTCAATATTTCGGAGTCTGGCACGTGAAACAACAAACAGATGCCTGTCATATATTTAAAAGAGAATTGACAAACTGAAAAGTATAAATCATGAAAACATTTTTGTTGAGATTTTCCAAAATGAATAACTCGTCTTACTTCTGGTAAGCAGATGGCCAATCAACTTGTTCTTCTCTGACAGATTTAATGACAACTGGTTTTGGAAACCAAGAATTATTTACACCCAGATGACAGCAACCACAAAGGACAAACATAGTTGCTGACAGCACTGGCCTTCAGCTTGCATTTCATAAAAGCTTTCCCAGGAGACCTGTGTATATCTGTGACAAATGTATTACTGTTTCAACATAAAGCAGTTTTGTCAGTGTTGTTCACCTACTGGGGTGTACACTGAAAATGTAACTTCTATTTCTGGAATCTTGTTTTTGTCACATGGTAATATCCAACATAGTCTGTGTGACCCAGAACTAATTTTTATAAGATATACCTTTGTGAATGAATGTCTATAAGTTTGATGTTCTACACGTATAATTTGTCATTCGCAAAACAAGTATTGTACAGTCATTGATTCTGAACTGTTCTAGCCTGGTGTCAACTTTCAGGGTTTATTTCTATAATTTCAAGACATAAATCAATCAACTGTTTGAATTAATTGTTACAGTTGAGCTTGAAATATAAGACACATGGAAGTGTCATGGTAACCAGACTGGAACTGTCACAGGTAATATGCAAGTTATGCATAAACTAAAGTCTCTAGGGATAGGAAATCAGTGATATTTGCTGATCTATCAGTTACATTCTATAAGTACAAAGTTCCTCCAATCAGTGACAGTAGCCAACAGCCTTAGCATCTGTCATAACAAAAACAGAATGAGCAAATTTTATGGCAATGAGAATCTGACCCAAGAGACATATGAAACTTCACCTCGAATTCACCAAGCCATCCTGAGATAGTTAGAATAACTGAAAACCCTAAATGTGATTAGTTGATTATTTCTGTGACAATTGGTTTAATTACAACATTGAATAATCAGTTGTTAGAAGATTTGAAACAACTAATTTCAGTTTGTTTATTTTCATGACTTTCAATTAATCTGTTGTTAAAATAATTAAAAACAGTATTAGGATAATTTTGATTTAATTGGTTATTTTACAAAATATTGATTTAATAACTGCTCACAGGTAACTGATTCTTTGATTACACTACCCAGTTTTAAAAGCCACTAAATAATATTTGAATTTTCATCACATAACACAAAATGTATACATCAGAACATAGAATTTATATGTTCCATATTATGTTTGGTAGTGCTGGTCTGTAGCAGTGCACAAGAAACAATGTTTCCAGTACTTTCAATTCTCAAACTAACAAACAATAAAATCAGATTGTAAGCTAGTTATTAAATTTTAATATACTACCTAATGAGTTTTAATCACCTTTATTATAAGACACGCTATAAATGCATTACTTTATAATGATTCATAATGGATAACAAAAGGAATATTCATGTTTGGAAGACTTTTACTTATCCATGTTCATTACTTGATAAAGAAGCTAACTGAACATGAAATCTTAACTTGACAAATGTTTTCAGATTTAACACTTGTACAAACTTTTGATATAATAAAATAACAGAAGCACCATTTGACATGAACTAACTGGTAATAGTGATCCAAACAATTTCAATTATAGTAGTTCTAAATACATAGATATAATTTTGTATTGTTTAAAAATAGATATAAACCTTCAGATATTGATGACTTGGGTGATGGTTAGAGACATGTTTTGTTTTTTTTGTTGTTGTTGTTTTTTTTTACTTTTGACAAAAAAACTTTAACCTAAAGCCTAATTCCCTGTACTTGTATTTTACAAAATTTTGATATGGCAACTCAAATTCAACAAAATTTATATTTATTTATATGTTTTTTTTTTACTTTTGACAAAAAAACTTTAACCTTAAGCCTAATTCCCTGTACTTGTATTTTACAAAATTTTGATATGGCAACTCAAATTCAACAAAATTTACATAGAAGACATTCATTCATTTTTTTTTCACATAAAGCATTAACAAATAATATTTTGAAATAAGACACTTGTTTGCTGAGTTCTGTGTTTAGTATTTTCACATAGCGCAAAATGGAATTGTTTTTTCTCACAGTTGATAAAATATGATAACAATTTTGGCAATAAAAGAAACAACAAAATCACTATGGAATAAGAAAACTATTTTGTAATTCAAATGATATTTTCAGAAACCTTGTTCCGAAAGTAAATTATAATTCTCAATCTCAAAAATTATTATTAAATAATACTTGCAACAACAACGAATAGTGGGATTAACCGTAACATTATCACATCCCCACGGCTGAAAGGATGAGCATGTTTGGTGCGACGGGCATGCGAACCCGCGACTCTTAGATAACGAGTCGCACGCCTTTCCACGCGTAGCCATGCCGGGCCAAATTTTATAGTTTAATTTTGTCTCTAAAACGCTTGACTTTGAGTGAAGAAATACATATTGAAGTTTTATGGATATTACTAATAATTTTCTTTTTGTTTTACATTAAAAACGACTGATTTTGTAAAACATTTTGTATATCCTGGCATTTCAACATTATTCTATTTATTAACGTTTCACTATCTCTATATTAAGCACCATTACCAAATATTTTTAACTATTAAGAAATTTCGTTTTTTATGTAAATGTCGTGTAAATGTTTTGTAAGCGACAACATGTCGTGTTGTGTTTAAATTTTCATTTCTATTATTTATATTTTCATATTTATATTATTGTTTCAAGGTTTAAACTAATAAAATATGTTGTTATTCATTTAAAATAACATTTAGAACTAGGTAGACCAATCATATGTATTTAAATGAAATGCTGGCGGCCTAGTGTCTAGACGAGAAGTCTCGTGCAAGAGCGGACATACGCTGATTTCTCTGGAATGTTTGGAAGTTACGCGATGATTCGAAAGAAGAGGCCTAATAATATATATAAACAGACGGCGATAAAAAGGAAGAAGAATCAGACATTAGTTTTATTCAAAAGAAGAGAGTCAGTCATTCGTTTGAGAAAGTTTAAGTGTTTGCTGTGATTTGTGACTGAAGTTAGATCTACAGAAGCTGTGATTTTATTTCGTCAATCTCTACGATTCATTCGAATTAATGGTTGTACTGAGAGTCGACACGTACGGGACTAGCCAGAGGAGATCGTAAAAATTGAAGGCGACAAATTTGTGACGTTCATCGGAGGCATCATGAAAAGAACTTCGTCGAATTTATTGAACTGTGAATTGTTTCTGAACTTCTTCATTTAAACTTCGAAATTTCTTTGTGGGACCAAATTCACACCCTAGACTGGAATTTGAGACTTTTATTTTAGATCATTATATTAGATACAGGCCAGTAACATTTTGTATCGTAATAAACATTGAAGGTTGAAACTAATACCATTTTGTATTGTAATTAACGTTGAATGTTGAAACCAGTACTATTTTGTTTTGTAATTAATTTTAAATGTTGAAACTGAATATCTGTCATTGTTATTATATAATTTATGTTATATCTGTTACATATATATATAATAGTTTAGTGTAATAAATTATACAAGCTGTTATCTGTGTTTTTCTGTTGCGTTTAGTCTACGAAAAACATAAAACATAAAAAAAACGTAACACGTTTCATAATAATATGTATAGCACCAGGTCTTCATTGTTAAAAAAGAGAGAGAGAGAAACAAACAAGTTATGATTAATCAGACTTTCAAAGAGGCGGGATATTTGGAAAGAAGTTTAAACATGTGTGACTTTTAATGACTTAATTTGTATCAAATGTCAGGTATAAATATACTTTAATATATAACATTGTAAGTGTAATCGTACGTGGACAGTTCTTCTTATCTCACGTTGGTAAGAAAAGTACATTTTGTTGTGGTACTGATAAAACAGGCTACACAAAAGGCTACAAAATCTAATAGTAGTAACTAAAAGTTAACTTTGAGTTTGAACCAGCAGTTAATACTATTTTTGTACCATTAATACTAATAGTGATGCAGTTTAATCCTATTGTAAGTACTTAGCCCTAGGTCTACTAGTACAACCAGTGTTTCTAATAGTCATGTTAGGCATAGTTATAGTCGTAATTAAAATAAAATAACGCGATTTTGCAACTACATTAAAACTTCGGAAACATGAACTTATTTTATGCTCTGTATGATATTAGGAAAACGTAATATTTGGAATGATATTACGGATGATAAATATGGATTGTAAAAAACAAAATAAACCTTTAATAATAACAAAAAAGCGTTTATCAAATTGTAGCTTATGGGTTATTACTGTAGGGTTGTGTTCAATTTTAAAATGTGGACAGTGTTGTATGAGAAACAACAAAAATGTTTTAAAGTTAAATTGAAGTAATAAATGATGAGGTGAGTGTTTGTGTTGTATATCTAAATAATTAACACACGAGTCTGTTAAATATGCTCGAGTTAAACATGTAGTTACATATTGGTAAATGTAATGGTTATTAACAGAAATTTATGTTGGACATAAGATGTGATTTGCAATATTTAACATTGAAATAGTTAAAACTAATAATTCTTACTCTTAGTCTTAAGTTACTATGATCAATTTACTGTTCCTCAAAAAATTGGTATTTTTTATTTTATATTTAATTCCGAGTACACTAATAACAACAAACCAGTATCTCTATATCTTTCACTTAGTTACATTTGTACCATTTTGTCGATTTTAATGTAATTATGTACCAAAGTAAAAGTTTCAATCTTTTTTCCTATAAACGCAGTATTCTACTTTATTGTAAGTGAAGAAACTTTAGAACAATATTATAATTTCTTGAGATCGAAGTTGGTTGTTTCGTGTAATATATTTGTGGCGTATATTTGTTGTATGATCATAAAAAATATCGATATGTAATGTTTTGAAAGTATTGTATCGTATTGTAAACAGTACATATACAAAACTGTTTTTCGAAAACTGTGCCAAAGTTACTTTTGAACATAAAGATTCTAAACCTTATTTTATACTTTATAACCTGATAGTTTCAGTGCTTTAAGAGGCCTCGGCATGGCCAGGTAGGTTAAGGCGTTCGACTCGTAATCTGAGGTTCGAGGGTTCAAATTCAGGTCGCACCAAACATGCTCACCCTTTCAGTCATGAAGGCGTTATAAAATGATGGTCAATTCCACTATTCGTTGGTAAAAGAGTAGCCCAAGAGTTGGCGGTGGGTGGTCATGACTAAATGCCTTCCCTCTTGTCTTGCACTACTAAATTAGGGCGGCTAGCACCAACAGCCATCGAGTAGCTTTGTGCAAAATTCCTAAACAAACAAACGAATTATACCATATGTTTCCGACATCAACGAAAAAACAACCAACATTTGGAAAAAACTTATAATAAAACACAACATTCCAGTAAACAGCACATTTATTCAAAACCCTCGTACAAAACTAAAGTCTATACTACGTAACAACTTCACTGAGAAATTCAACATCAACATAATTTATAAACTACAATGCAGCAATTGTCATGACTTCTGTTATGTAAATGTGTAAATATTTTGTAAACGACAACATGTCGTGTTGTGTTTGGATTTTCATTTCTATTATCTATGTTTCCATATTTATATTATTGTTTCGAAGTTTAAACTAATAAAATATGTTGTTATTCATTTAGGGTAACATTTAGAATTTTCTTGAATTAAGTAGACCAATCATATGTTTGTAAATGAAGTGCTGGCGACTTCGTGTCTAGACGTTTAGTCTCATGCAAGAACGGACATGCGCGTATTGCTCTGGAGATCTGTAGAATTTTCGCGGTGTTTCGAGGAGTCTAGGCCTACAATGTATAAACAGACGAAGATGCGAGAGAAAAAAGGAGAGTCAGACATTAGTTTTATTTCAAAAGAAGAGAGTCAGTTATTTGAGAAAGATTAAGTGTTTGTTGTGATTATTCAACTTGGATTTGTGACTGAAGTTAGATCTACGGAAGCTGTGATTTTATTTCGTCAATCTCTACGATTCATCTGAATTACTGCTTGTGCTAAGAGTCGGCGAATTTATTGTACTGTGAACTGTTTCTGAACTTCTTCATTTAAACTTCGGAATTTCTTCGTGGGACCAAATTCACACCCTAGACTGGAATTTGAAACTTTCATTTTAGATCATTATATTAGATACAGGCCAGTACCATTTTGTATTGTGATTAATTTTGAAGTTTGAAACTGGTATTATTTTGTTTTGTAATTAATTTCGAATGTTCTAACTTAATATCTGTCACTGTTATTGTATAATTTATGCTATATCTGTTATATTTGTTAATAGTTTAGTGTAATAAATTATACAAGCTGTTATCTGTGTTTTTCTGTTGCGTTTAGTCTACGAAAAACATGAAACAAAAAAAATACGTGACACTTCTATATTAGAGAAACAAGCAGAAAAATGGAAACTAGATTCAAATAACACAAAAAACAAACCTTCATACGGTTTTAAACACTGCAAATCAAATAAACACAACATAATCATAGTAGACACCAAGATACTAAGTAGGGAAACAAATATAAATAAACGCAAAATCAAAGAAGCCCTAATTCTACATCAACTAAAACCGAAATGAAACCATTATAAGGGAGCACCTTTATACCTGTACTAATTAATAACCTGACATCCACCTGCATCGCCCTCTACACTCTCGTCCTTAAGACATGTGTCTGGCAACGGTCAGTTACAAACTTTCTCTTTATTAACCTGAAGATGACCTAAGAAGGTCCAAACGTCGTTCTCTGCTTTATTTATACGTGTTTACACCGATACCAGACGTTCTGAAATACATCAACATGATGTCATAACTGTATATATCTTTCTTTACGTCCTTTTATGGTCAGGCAGTTAAGGTGCTCGACTCGTAATGTGAGAGTCTTGGGTTCAAAATCCCGTCATACCAAACATGTTTGCCCTTTTAGCAGTGGGAGCGTTCAATCCCACTGTTCGTTTGTAAAAGAGTATCCCAAGAGTTGGCGGTGGGTTATGATGACCAGCTTCTTTCTCTCGTCTTACATTTCTAAATTAGGGATGGCTAGCGCAGATAGTCCTCCAGTAGCTTTGCGCGAAATTAAATCAAACAAACATCGAGATTGATTGACAGTCGTCTACAATGTCTGTTTAGTATCAGGTCCATCGGGAAGCGGCAAAACTCGGTTTGTAGTCCAAAGTTTCACTCTCACTATGAAGTTCTCTGTTCTGTTTCTGAAAAAAAAAGAAAAGTATGGTTTTATGGTAAATTTCAGTCCCTGTACACTGAATTAACGGAAACTGGTTCTAATGTTCAGTTTGGCGAAGGTTTACTTTGACCTTTGTGACGTTACTAACAGTTTGGTGAACTAATATCTGATGATCTCGAGAGTGAAGATGGACGAAACAAACTCGTGAGAGTCCCATTTGAATATTTGGTGTTTTGTCTCACACTGAATCAGGATGTAGAACTGTATAACAGTAGTTTAAATTCTCAATATATTATCGTGTTCAAGACTGTTAGATTGTTTTCATTGAAGCTACAGAATTGGGTTATTCATGTGCTGTCACCAAGATAATCGAAATCCAGTTTTTAGTGTTTTTAAGTCCACATACGGCTTAGCCACTTGGGGTGGGGGAACGAGATAAATGTTTCCAACGCATATCAAATATTTCGAATAAACTAATCGAGACGTAACACAACAACTCTTTGGTTATTTACTGATTGATTTAAAACCACAAACCCCAGAACAAACGTGCCTCAGGACACGGTACTGTATTCTGATGATAAAAGTTGACACTTCACCGAAACGTAAGCCTTATATGATTGAATAATTTGTATTAAAATATTTAGGAAGTGAAAATACGGGCTTGTCTTTCGTGATTCGATGATTCGTCTTTGTTTGAGGCACTATTTGTGATTGATTATATTTTGGACACAGATCACCGTCAGTATGATCGGGTAACCTGCTAACTACAACAAATACTCTGGGAAAGTGAAAACATGGCGAGAATGCTAAAAAATAATAATTCGACATCTTACGAGGCCAGCTGAACATTCTCTGCTGTACTTTGGAACTCAGTGGATGTCCCCTTAATATTCATGTTCCAGTATCAACTCAGTCTTGTCCATATCATACGAAAGAATATTACCAGTGTGAAAGAAGCAGACAGTATAGACAGTTTCTATGTGACTTGTATCTGTTTCTATCTGCCATATCAATCCACTTATTCATCACAACATTTACACAGTTAAACAACATCAGCTCAGTACATTTATTAAAGGAAAACTAAACATATTAAAGGATTAATTGCCGGAGCTGAGAATGGTCTTATCATAAGTGTTTGCGAATGTACTTTAAATATTTTAAAAGATACCTTAATCGATACAAGTCGGTATTGAGAGAATTGGCAGCCAAGAAACGTGATCTGAGGGTCGCTGGTTCGAATCCCCCGTCATACCAAACATCTTCGCCCTTTCAGCCGTGAGGGCGTTATAATGTGACGGTCAGTTACACTATTCGTTGGTAAAAGAGCGGCCCAAGAGTTGGTGGTGTGTGACGATGACTAGCTGCCTTCCCTTTATCCTTGCACTGCTAAATTAGGGACGGCTAGCGCAGATTGCCCTCGTGTAGCTTTGCGAGAAATTCACAAAACAAAGAAAATGATCGAAAATAATTAGTAGAATATCCATCCCTGACAGTAATCTGAGAGACCTGATTACTAATGTACCATGTAAACGACAGAACTGTAATCCTATTTGATGGAAAAAATGTGTGGTATGATTATTGTGTGTATATATATTTGAGTGGAAAATAACCAGAGTTTCATGACGTGCGAAGAGTAAGTGACAAGTTAAGACACAAGGAAATTCCAAGCGTGTTGGATCTCTATCGTCTAGCCGTTAATATTTGTTTTATTCATTTGTGTCATAGCAACCCTTTAATATTTTTTTTGTTCATTTGTGTCATAGCAACCCTTTAATATTTGTTTTATTCATTTGTGTCATAGCAACCCTTTAATATTTGTTTTGTTCATTTGTGTCATAGCAACTCTTTAATATTTGTTTTATTCATTTGTGTCATAGCAACCCTTTAATATTTGTTTTGTTCATTTGTGTCATAGCAACCCTTTAATATTTGTTTTGTTCATTTGTGTCATAGCAACCCTTTAAGTTTAGTTATATTTTAAACTGAGTTGTAAGTAAAGCCGCTTGTCGAAACAGAGAACTTGTTTGTTTAGAATTAAGCACAAAGCTACTCAATGGGCTATCTGTGCTCTGCCCACCACGGGTATCGAAACCCGGTTTTTAGTGTGTAAGTCCGCAGACATACCACTGTGCCACTGGGGGGCAACAGAGAACTAAAGACAAACCTAATAAAATGTAAGTCATTTGGTTTGGAATACATTTTGAATTTCGCGCAAAGCTACACTGTCCACCGCAACTCTCGGGCTATTTTTTACCAACTAATGGCAGGATTGATCGTTACGTTATAACGCCCCCACGGCTGAAAGGGCGAGCATGTTTAGTGTGACGGGAATTCGAACTCGCGACCCTAAAATTTGGAAAAGTGAGTCAAGTAGCCAGATAAAGCATATAATGTTTAATGTAGATCACGTGTTTCCAGTTATGGTGAGTTCAGCCTTTATTCACATTAGTTTATTTATCGTTTTAAAACAAGTCAAAGAATAGTTAAAACTATTAGGACATATACGCAGCACTCCAGCCATTAAGAAACTATATGAACGATAGCAGACTAATTTGGCGAATCTCTCTTATCTACGTCACTGTAATAATCTATTTAAGTAATTTACTTGCATGTTTTCTCAACATCCACGGGTCTTTCCGATCAAGGACAGCAGAAACACACGGCGCTTATTAAAACTTTCAAACAAATTGTAAAACAGGACCTGAAACCCTGTAAAACTTCAAATTGATGTTGGAAAATAATTTACTAGTCGTCTGTTTCAACTTTACCACAAGGAAACAGACATTCACTTCTTGCTATGCATAACGAAACAACAACATCTATATAAGAGATAACCATATTCTTACAAGTCTGAAGTGCGAAGAACTATTCAGTGACTTAGGTGATACAAGTCATTTACTATTCGTTCAATGACACGCATCATGAGAAAAGAAGCTATTTTACACCGTTTTTAAAAAGATAAATGTTGAAAACCAAAAGCCTTTTATTTATCGATAAGCATACATATTTATAAGAACAAGGTCTATCATTTATCGATAAACAAATGCCTTTATAAGAACATGGTCTATCATTTATCGATAAACATACATATTTATAAAAACAAGGTCTATCATTTATCGATAAACATACATATGTACGTGAACAAAGTATCATTTATCGATAAACATATACCTTTATGTGAACAAGGTCTATCATTTATCGATAAACATACATCTTTATATGAACAAGGCGTATCACTTATCGATAAACAAATATATTTATGTAAACAAGGTCTATCATTTATCGATAAATATACATCTTTATAAGAAAAACGTCTATCATTTATCGATAAACATTTACCTTTATGTGAACAAGGTCTATCATTTATCAATAAACATTCATATTTATCTGAGAAAGGTCTATCAATTATCGATAAACATACATCTTTATATGAACAAGGTCCCTCTTTTATCGATAAATGATACACCTTTAAGTACAAGGTCTATCATTTATCGATAAACATACATCTTTATAAGAAGGTATATCTCTTACTAACCAAAACATATATAGTGAGGAGATAAAAAGATGCTTCATTAATCATTTAAAAAATTTGCATCTTTTGAAAGTTTCGCTTATCGATCAAAAATATGTATATATCTTTATAAACGGAAGTGATTTCCCGTTATATCAACCTAAAGATAAATTTTGGCGTTTCAATGAATTTCAAGTTAAATAGATCTCTGCCAGTGAATTCACCCATGAATATGTTTTCTTATGTAACAACAACAAAAATAAAACTAAAATAAAAACTAATTTGTAGGGGGCACTGTTAAAGAAAAGTGATTTTTCATAATGACCTGCACGTCTGCTACACTCCACCCTTTAAAAGCTGTTACTCAAATACAGCGACAGCAATGATTAGGAAGAGACGTTCAAATAGTTACGACGTAACACTTGATAAATGTCGCATTCCGTTTCAAGTCCGACTTGACACAGCCGCAGGTCCAAAGTCAATAAAGTTTTGTTTTGTTGAACCCCAATTTTTAGTTCTTCACCGCCGTCCTGGTTATAAAAATATACATTATTTATTTATATATAAACATAGTGAGGGAGAAATGTTATATTTACATGATACAATCCATAAACACTTTGTCTACGAATTTTGCGCGAAGCTACGCGAAGGCTATCTGCACTAGCTGCCCCTAATTTAGCAGTGAAAGGAAACTACACATCAGTATCAAACACCTACTTTTGGGGCATTCTTTTACCAACATACAATGGGATTGACAGTTACCTTATAACGCTCCTACAGCTGAAAGAACGAGCATGCTTGAAGAAACGATGGTAAGAGCAGAGGACCCTGACCACCTGGCCAGGCCGGACACAACCACAAAGAAACAATTAGTTGTTTAGTTGTTGTTGTTTAGAATTAAGCACAGAGCTGCACAATGGGCTATCTGTGCTCTGCCCACCACGGGTATCGAAACCCGGATTTTAGCGTGTAAGTCCGCAGACATACCGCTGAGCCACTGGGGGCAAACAATTAGTATAAATAGTAAAAGTAAATTTCATTCTGAACCAGTTGAAACCATTTCATGATTTTGAAACGTAAATCGGTTGTTTTTTTTGTGACATCATATGCAAGTTAACTATTCCTAAATTATAAAGCATACCTTGAGAGTGAAATATGATTATCTCCTTTCGCAAAAGTAAATAAAATATGTAACTTAAAAAACCTTATTAACGTTTCACGTAAGCATAAGTAAAACACGATTAAAAACTCGATGTGAAAAATCCAACTACCTTTAATATCAAAGACGTTCTACCAAAAAGCTATAACTTTTAATATAAAACACATTGTATCAGAAAGCTGTAACCTTTAAAATATAGCGTATTCTATCAGAAAGTTATAACCTTTAATAAGAAACACACTGCCCCCCGCTAGTACAGCGGTATGTCTCCGGATTTACAACGCTAAAATCAGGGATTCGATTCCTCTCGGTGGGCTGAGCAGATAGCCCTATGTGGCTTTGCTATAAGAAAAACGAAAACACCGGCTGATGATGACATTTTAGTGACCCGGCATGGCCAAGCGCGTTAAGGCGTGCGACTCGTAGTCTGAGGGTCGCGGGTTCGCATCCGCGTCGCGCCAAACATGCTCGCCCTCCCAGCCGTGGGGGCGTTATAATGTGACGGTCAATTCCACTATTCGTTGGTAAAAGAGTAGCTCAAGAGTTGGCGGTGGGTGGTGATGACTAGCTGCCTTTCCGCTAGTCTTACACTGCTAAATTAGGGACGGCTAGCACAGATAGCCCTCGAGTAGCTTTGTGCGAAATTCCAAAAGAAACAAACAAATAAAACACATTATATCAGGAAGCTGTAACCTTCAATATAAACACATTCTATCAGAAAGCTGTAACCTTCAATATAAAACACATTCTACCAGAAAGCTGTAACCTTCAATATAAACACATTCTATCAGAAAGCTGTAACCTTCAATATAAAACACATTCTACCAGAAAGCTGTAACCTTCAATATAAACACATTCTATCAGAAAGCTGTAACCTTCAATATAAAACACATTCTACCAGAAAGCTGCAACCTTCAATATAAACACATTCTATCAGAAAGCTGTAACCTTCAATATAAAACACATTCTACCAGAAAGCTGTAACCTTCAATATAAAACACATTCTATCAGAAAGCTGTAACCTTCAATATAAACACATTCTATCAGTTTTACAGCACTGTGGCTAAACGATCAGTTGATATTTTGTTTCAGAGCCAAAACACGTGACTACATTTAACACTCAGTCATTCTTCTCGGAAATAGAATAAATAAACTATTTATATTTAATCTTTATTAGTCCTATCTGAGAGGCTACATGAAGAATATATCGATAATAGTGTCTTTCCGTATCTTATTTCGGAGACCAAATTAAGAACTCAGTTATATTTAACTTGTGTTCGTCTTATCAGATACAATGAATAAACCAGTTGTTGTGGTATTGATTACAGACGACACTTACTTAAAATAAACACCACTGACCTCTCCAAAGTTATTGCACGATAAGTCCAAGTGTGTGAGCGTGAAATTCTGTTCCACAACTTTGCTTAGAACGGATATAGTGTTTTCACCCAACTGGTTCCCAGTAAGATTGAGTTTAGCGAGGTGTGTGTTTTTCGCCAGTGTGCTACAGATGGTAGCCCCGCCTTCATCTTCCAGGCGATTTAAACCGAGATTCAAGGTTTCCAACAGACAGTCTTTTAAAAGCACTGTAGCAAGATTTGCTGCTCCACGCGATCCAATGTTATTCCTAAAAATATTTAACTTACGCAGAGGACAGCTACTAGTTAGCAGCTGTGCGATGGAATGTGCTCCTTTATCTTCCAAATGATTATAGGAGAGGTCCAGTTCCTTAAGGGTTGGATGGTTCTCAAGTTTAACGAGCAGATATTTAACTTGGTTATCAGTTAATCTGTTGTCCTTAAGTTGAAGGATTCTAAGAGAATTTAGGTTTGGAAAAACGTTAGACAGATTAATACAGTCCTCGTGCGTTAAAGAAAACATGTCCCATTCAAAATTCATACCACAGTTCCTTACACTAAACGTAAGGCTTAGTTCTTCTAAATTGAATAAGGCAGTTAAAACACCTTCCAAATTCAAGCGATTACGAGCAACCTCTTGTGTCGATCGCCCCTGACTTCCAGAAGTTGCCTTGGTAGTATCTATAGGCATCAACAGTTGTGTTATTATTAATCGCTTTACATATACGCGACACCATGACAGAACTTTCGTCAAGTCAGTATACGTGTTTGAGCCGGGGAAGAAGTTTTCAATCAATTCCTGTAGATGGCGTTCGACAAACATTCTCTTCCAACATGCTCCATATTTCTCCAAGTCGCATATTTTCCACCGCGCCAGGCAACATCGTTTCCAGTAGAGCTGGTCGGGTATTACAGAAATGACAACTTCAGGGGGTAAATCAACAGGTATTTTCTTAAGAATAGTAATACGATCTTTTGGTTTTAACGTGTCCAAACATATTGTTTTGGCTAGCTCTGAAATGAAGTTACATACTTAGGAAGATTACATGATGCAGCAAAAAGTGTTACAATAATTATATACAAGATATTAGCATCGAAGATGTGTAACACATATCTCTACTTGTCAAATTTGTTTAACCGGTAGTTTGATGCTTGGCACGGCATGACCAGGTGGGCAAAGGCTTTCGACTCGTAATCTGAGGATCGCTGGTTCGGATCTCCGTCACACCAAACATGTTCGCTCTTTGAGCGGTGGGGACATTATAATGTGACAGTGAATCCCAATATTCGTTGGTAAAAGAGTAGCCCAAGTAGCGGTGGGTGGTGATGACTCGTGGCCTTCCCTTTAGTCTTACATTGCTAAATTAGGGACGGCTAGCGTAGATAGACCTCGTATAGTTTTGCGCGAAATTCAAACTAAAAGATTAGCTTGTGACAGTTTGTTTAATTGAATAGTAAAATTTGACTGTTACCTTACAGCACACCCCAAAGCACATTATTATAGTTTCGAACCTCGGGTCCTCTAATTCACTGCCTAGGCACATTGACTATTTCATCACGCCAGTTGTTAGACCTTCAACTATATTCCTAAAAAACTCACCAATGTTGTAATATAATAACATTTCGCAGTACATTTCTCTTTTTATAGTGAATTTGAATCACACCTTCTCTTTGAAGGTGGCTAATACCGTTTACTTCCGAAAGGTACATCAGGCGACAAAAATTCGTTCGAAGTTTTATCTTTGATTTTCCAGGTAAAATGGTACATTTTCAAGACCCGCGAAGTACGCGTATGATTACATCGACATCTAAGATGTTCTTTATAATTCTATATAATTAATAGCATTTAGCTAAAACGTAATAAGTGCTACAGAGCATACTTACAGAAAAGGTTATCTTAGGACAAAGATAGATTATCACGTTTTGTCTACCATGAAGAATCGAATCTCGGATTTAGGGTTGTAAGTCCATAAAATTACCACTTACCCACTTGGAAGCTAATTTTTCTTATTTATTTGTAGTTAACTGCAAAACTACACAATGTGACATCTATGCTCTCCCCACCACGAGTATAGAAATCTGGATTCTAGCAGACCACTTGTGTTTGCTTGCTTAGAAGTAAGAAACAGCACTACATAATGGGCTATCTGCGTTCTGCCCACTACGGGTATCAAAAGCGGTGTGAGTTCACAAACATATCGCTGTGCCACTGGGGGGCGACCACTTGGGGGATGAAAAATATTTAACTCTTTTTCAAAGAAAGTATATTTTCATGGCAAATTATACTTGTATTTTTTAAATAAAACAGTATTTCATCTAATATCTCATCGACTATGACAAATTAGATAATTATCACCAAATAATATAACACTGAGTGAGTGAACAAAACTATGTAAATTCCAAATACGCGTTACTAGTTCAGTACAGGACCCTTACTGTTTTTTAATGTTGTGCAAAGCCACACGAGGGCTATCTGCGCTAGCCGTCCATAATTTAGCAGTGTAATGCTAGAGGGAAGGCAGCTAGTCATCATCTCCCACCGCCAACTCTTAGACTACTCTTTTACCAAATAATAGTGGGATTGACCGTCACATTATAACGCCCCACTGATAAAAGGGCGTGTTTGGTGCGACGGGGATTCGAACCCACGACCCTCGTATTACGAGTCGAACACTTTAACCCACCAGGTCAGGCCACGCGAAATTGAAAATCTCAATTTTGATGGAATTTCTTCTTTTGTTTTTTTCTCAACGAAACTACAGAAAAAGTATTTGATAGAAAAACATATGTAATATTTATCGACCTTTTATAAACCTTGGTACACTAAAAGCTCTTTGCAACGTACAATTATGTGTAAAATTTAATCTAAATATAAGGCACATGTGCAAAGTTATTGAACAAAAATCCCTTAGTTTGGGCCAAAATTTTTGCGCACACCTACGCAAAGAGTCACGTGAGCTATCAGTCTAAACTTTATACCACAGCTCCACCTGAGAATAAAAGTGGACAGTTTTTAGATTTTTTTGTCAAACGTAAAACTACATGGTGAAAGCACGTAAAGATACACAAGTATTGTTTAGTTAAAGCAAACTTAATTAGCAGTTCCTAGCTCAAGTTTTCAAAAGAATCACACGTTTGAACATTTATTATCCATTATTAACTTTGAAGCACAGATTTGCTAAATTTTATTTAATTCTTCCAATTAAAAAAAATGTTTAGCATCACTTAATATTAGCTTAATTTTTTTAACAGTAAATTTTCACACTTAAGGTCTTTTTTATTATATACCATGTCTTCTTTTCGATACACACCAACAATTCACGGCAAGTAAGAAAGTGACACTCGATAGCAGCCAATATTAGTTTAAGAGTCACAACCGTCTAATTCTAAACAGACCTATTATTTAGAGAGCCAATCAGATTCTTTGATATACGTGGTGATAATTTAAGTGGTGTTAATAACTTCCCTTATTGTGACGTCATTGAATTCAGGTTAACAGTTTCTTGTCATCAACCCCATGTACTCGATACGACACTATCAAGCATCAGTGTTTACTCCAATTTATCATCCCTAATTTAGTAGTCAAAGACTAACGAGAAAGCAGTTAGTTATCACCACTCTTTTACCAACAAATAGTGCGATTGACTATCACATTATAACTCTCACGTCTGAGAGAGCGAGCATGTTTGGTTTAACAAGGATTTGAATAAGTGTCGAGCGCTCCATAATAACTTGGCTATAGAGGGAGCCAAAAATTTCTCTGACATTTTAAAGTTTAAGGATTATACTTATTTTTTCTTTCACTTTTCGTACCTATTCAAATTTCCTAACATTTCAAGATTATTGGCCAACCCCTGATTTTACGCCAAATATTGTGAGGGAGTTAGTGACTTCAGTTTGACTGAACTTTTACTTTTCTGACAACAATAAAAAAAAAAAGTGGGAGTTTATAGATAAACTGTAAAAGAAACGACTATCTATACTTACCGATAAAGTTTTCAGTAATTTTCTCAAGGCTAAGGCTAACCAAACACGGGATATTTGGAACAGCCCAGTTGGGGTTTTCTGGATATGTTCTACGAAGATAATTAACAGTTACTTTTAATGGTGTAATATCTGAAGAAGCACTGGTTATTTCTTCCAGCTTCGATGGTGGTCGTTCGGTGGTAGAATGCTATAAACATAGGAATCTATTACAACTGTGAAGTAAGTCAATTTGATTGAAAACCTGTGGTCTTGTTGTCTCGTCAGAAAGAGATCATTTAGGAAAGAAGACATTTCTGAATTATTAAAATTGTTTTATTATCCCTATTCTCTATATCTTAATGACAACCCAGCAAATAATGGTTTTATTACGTCTTAGATGATACAGATTGTAGTTAGCATTGGTTGATAAGAACAGGAGTCACTTAAGTGAGACGTATCTTCTAAACCACGACTTGACAAAAGTATTTTGTGTGTTTGTCGAGCTTAGAACTGATGATTCACTAGACTGATTGTCACCAAACTTGGTGTGTATCCTTAGGATCCCAAAAAGGGACAAAGTGAAGTCGACGTTCAGATCTGACCCCTATGCCATTACTTGTGAACCCTATGACATTTTCGCTTGTTTAAAGGTTACAACAGCTAAAAAGCTTTACTTTTTAACACATCATAAAGTAAGTTACTTAGTTTCATTGCGAAAGAAAAATTGCACGTTTGCTAGTATTGCAATTCAATCTATCAATTTCGTTTTCTTCACATCAAAAATGAGGTAATGTATAGTCTAAAATGAAAAGCATTAATACACATCAGATAACAAATTCCACGCTATGTCCACCTGAAACAAATACAAAAATACAAATACTAATTAACTTATTGCTTAATGTGATCCAATATTTTCAGTTTTGACACACACATATATATGCTAGTTATACTAAAGTTACAATTTATTGAAGCTTTGTCTTTAGACAAAACATTCGAAATAAGACCTTAGTTTTATAGCTCAAAATAATTATGTTATTTGTATAAAAGATATTCTAATTTAACAGTTAATATCGTCATATTATCAATCATTTTCATAGTTATAGTCTTAAATTAGACAAAGCTAGAATTCATTGGTACATGTAAATTAGGCCTGGTAGGAACAACTGAAAACGAAAAACAACACATCATTATCAATCATGCAATAATAAAAACTCTTGCTTACATACATGATACTGGAAAAACGTTTTAATTACGCGATGCGCAACCCCATCTTCGCGAAATTTTTATCCTGCGTGCTTGTAGTTTTGCAATAGGGGTTATGATTTTTCCGTTTCGTCTTCGTTCTCTGTAACGGAAAATGTTATTTTTCTCCATTTTCAGGATACGGATATGACGTCATGAATATTTCGCATGCAGATCTAATGCACTGCCGCCACGAGTAATTACGTAGCTGGTTTGTATAATATTATTGGTATTTAATACTCACTATAGACATCTCACAGTCTTGTTTGAGTTTCGATCTTGATAACGATCGCACCAGTGATTGAAACATCACACTTGTTCTAAAAACTAATCTTAAAAGCTGTAAATTGTAATAAAATATATGTATCTCAGTTTAATGTTTCTGAAATGTATCTGTTGTTTACATTTGTATTTAAGCTATTCAATGTTGTAAAAAATGACAATAATTGTGACAAACCATATCACGCTCTCTGTTTAAGCCTAATCATTCCCGTCAAATGTACGTGTTCCACCACGATTAACACTTGTACTACTACAACCAATCAATTCTAACTTTGTCTAATATGAGACTATGAAAATGTTTGATAGTAAGTCGAGATTTACTGTTTAATTTGAATACTATTTACACAAATAGCACAATTATTCTAAACTATTAAAATAAACTCTTATTGCTTTTAGTGTAAGTATTAACCGTCCATTACCGGAGGTAAACGAAAATGCCGCTAAACTTATGCTGAGCAAATCAAAATAAAAAGGAGAGTAGATTATTAAACCTTAACGTACATGTAGTTCAGTTATACGGTTCAGTATTACAAATATCAGGTTTTCATACCGTGTTTTGTATTTCAGACATGGCAGTACGAAATAATATACCGTTTACTCTGCTCCTGGACAAGCGTGTACTATTTGACGTAACACTCGTTGCCATGACGACTGTTTTTGTTGGTAACCGTGCTGTGGCGTTTTAAAAATCGCAATTTATATTGTTGTTTTTTTCTCTTTATTTATCCCACCTCAACGAGGGGGTATACACAGAAATACAACAATTAAAACACAAGTTAATAAATTATCAATAACTCTACAGATTATCATGCTGAAAATTATCACAAAGCTAATAAATTAAAACAAAAAATATATAAAAGATGTAATTTTGAACAGCAGTTATTTAAATAATACAGTTTACGTATCAAAACAAGAAATCAATAGATCTGTTATTGGCAACAAAATTAAAAAGACAATGCAAATAAAGAAATTACAACTTATCTTAATAAAGTACACAAGTAATAACCTTGGGCACCTTGGTTTGCCAAGGTACCAACATAAGAATACGTATAATAAAAAACACCTAATTAGTTATGTAACAAACACCTATGGTAATGGAGAAAAATATATTTACGTACACGCACTATAAACATGGAAATTAAATGAATTTCGCGATGGCTTGCTAAATAAACTGAACGAGCAGAACATATAACCTGTCGTGGCAAACTGGTAAGCAAACGGAATATGTTGCAGCATCTCCAAGGTAACGAAGGATATTGCGTTTGTGCTTTTCTCATAGCAAAGCCACATCGGGCTATCTGCTCAGCCCACCGAGGGGAATCAAACCCCTGATTTTAGCGTTGTAAATCCGGAGATATACTGATGTACTAGCGGGGGGCGCACGCAATTTATATTAACACCGGTGTATTTTTAATTCTGTTAGCTTAAAAATGATCCTTATTCATATTTAATTATTATCTGCACTTATAGAGAAATTACGTTTGGCTATAACAAGTGGAAAGTTAAACTCAATCTCGATACCAGAGGGCAATTGCCAAAACAACAATTTGTTTTGTTTGAATTAAGCACAAAGCTGCACAATGCGCTATCTGTGCTCTGCCCACCACGGGTATCGAAACCCGGATTTTAGCGTGTAAGTCCGCAGACATACCGCTGAGCCACTGGGGGGCACCAAAACAACAAACGAAGGCAGAATTACTGTTGTCATCTATAAACAACCCTAAACTAAGCCAGATACTTTCGCTTGAATAATTTCAATTTAGGTGTGCCATAAATAAATATTTTACACGAGAAACAATATTCGGAAAAGATTATTCGACGCAATAGTAGTTCTATTATATAATATACAAAATATTCATGTTCACAAAACCTTACATTTCTCAGCGAAAGGGCTTAACTGTGAGAAATGTACTTTTTTCATGAAAGGCTGTAAATTTCGTCGCAAGTTTTTCCAAATATTTTATAATATTCCAGAAAAAAACATTAATTCACTCTTTTCAGTCAATTACTTCACTTTACTTTTACAAGTTTGAGCTTATATATTCAAATGGGAAATAGCTGAAATACTTTTCTCGTGATTTAATAATATATATCTTTAACTTTAATACAGTTTTTTTGGTTCACACAATAAGCCTTGACGGTTGATCAATTTTTTACGATAGGTAGTAAAAATTTAAAAAATGGTAAAATGGCTACTTCGTATAAAGGAAAGTACTTTAAAAAGTATTTTGGGTGTTATAGAGCGCCTACAGATTAAAATAATGCATTGTTAGCATTCAATGTTTGACAAGGATGTTTAGATTCGAACCAAATAACTTTGAAGAAATTTCTTTTCTGGCTGTATTGAGATTGTGATTCTAAATCATTAGAATCACTCAAATGTTAATAAGTGAAAGAAAGGTTAATTTGTAGATTTTAAAACCAAATTAATTCTATCTATAAACATGTTATTAGTTTTAGGCAAAGATGTAGTGAAATTAGAGTCTGTTGAGACCAAGGTCAAGGTCATTATATATTTTTATGCGGTCAAAATTTCAAAACATAATTTTGTTGTTATTGTTGTTGTAGGTCTTGTGTTTAACCAAAAAAATCTTATTTACATTACGAGGTTGGACGCTGGAAATATGTATTGATCGCCATTTTGATCTCTCCCACCCAGTGTTGACAACATATTTTGTTGCAGGTAAAATCAGCTAATAGTACTCAAACATTAAACATGAGCATATAGCACTAAAAATCAGGTTTTGATACCAAACAACGAGCAAAACGCAAATAACCCATTGAGTGGCCTTGTGCTTAACATCATACAAGCCCTGGTTTGCAGTTTAGTAAAAGGTTTTGGAAAATTTACTAAAGTTGACGGATCTGTTGATACAGGTTCGTCTTCTTGTACTAGCTGTAGCTTGTTGATAATTTCTTAAACGAGGTATAATCAAAGTGCACTGTATATGTTAAGTCCTTAAGTATCGAGAAAACAGCTATGAACTTTAAAAATATGTGTTTAAGAAGCTTCTGGGCAATTTTATTATTTTTACCTGTAGATACAAGTTCACTTATAAGTTGGTAAGCGTTTTGTTTCTTTGAATTTCTTTAGAGAATCAAAAGATCATTTCTTTTCGACTCGAAGTAACAGTTAAAAGGCTAATTAACGTTCAAAAATAAACACTACTATTGGTTATATTTCCAATCCATGTGTAACAACGTTCATATTATACATCTTATTATTTTCTTACGTCTAGGTGGATGTCTTGGTTTTTCATTAATTTTTGTATAATTGGAATTTTCAGCGAGAAAATATTTCAATCGTTTAAAGAATATTGTAAGGAAACCATAGCATGCTATGTGGTGAGAATTTCATATCTGCTAGTGTCAGAGATAGCTTTATTTTCATGTTACAAAGAAACTTCAACTGAAATCAAAGAATACATTTCGTGTTGAATATCTCAAAAGTTTGATTTTTGTGATTGAAGACGTTAAGCTGATTTCTTAATGAAACAAATGATCGTGTTCCCATTGGTCATCTACACATATTGTTTAATTATTTCGTTGTGTAGTATCGTAGTGAAAGCATTTCAACAAATTTTTGCAACAGAACTTTTGATATTCCTCCTGGTAAAAAGAAATCACTGTTTTTTTGTGTGTTTTTTTCCTTTTAAAATGTCGTCCAGTGCATGATCGTTTCTTAATGGCTACATAAAGATGGCCGCCGTATTTTTTTCATTCCTGATATCGGTTTGAGGAACCTGAAGAGACATTCAACCAATATCATTGATCAGGAGATATCATAAGACAAGTCAGAGTTTAATGAAAGACACTAGACATAGCCAGTGTTTACTATTTGACAGTGGACAAGATCTACGCCCATAAATGGACAATCATCACTATCTTTTGAGATGACAACAGCAGGATGATCGCTCTGTATTCGAAGAGTGTGTACTTTGTGCTCTAATTTATTTTCAATACTGCAGGATTCCTGGTGCTGTTCTTGTCACTTATTTTCGACATTGTAGAATTCCTGGTGTTGTCCGATGTCATTACTGTTTAATGATTTTAATAACATCATTAAATTGTCATTTGATTCGCCAGATAATGTGCAACTTGCTGAGACGGCTTCATCCAAGCTCATTCCTTCATGTTGATCAAGTGAACACTGGTGTTGATGAAACTCATTCTCAGAACTTGAATCTAAATCAGTTGAAAACTCTGGAGCGTTTTTTTTTATATATTTTCACGCCCACCGCTAGTACAGCGGTATGTCTCCGGATTTACAACGCTAAAATCAGGAGTTCGATTTCCCTCGCTGGGCTGAGCAGATAGCCCTTTGTGGCTTTGCTGTAAGAAAAAAACACATATATTTTCATCCAAATAATTATTACCAATTTTTAAGACTAAAGGTTTTTACTTGTCGTCTTTAATGGCCTGAAAAGTGGAACAAGGTTGTTCTTTGCCACTTCCAATACAGACATCTTAAATGTTATCGCTTTTAAAAAAGGATGGTCCAATGAATATCGATCAACTGCTGAATTTCGACTGCTGATTGGATGAGCCACTTTCTGTTCAGAAACTTTCAGCTGGGGCTTCATCGAAGTTTTGTTTCGGGCAACATAAGTTAAAAAAGGAACAAAAATTGGAAAATAAAATTTGATTAAAGTGAATGAGATTAAACTTATTTCATGGTTGTTGCTATCCCATACATTATTTGGACTTGTTTTATAATAACAAAAAAAACAGTATTTGATTAAAACTGATTTGACACAATAATATAATTAGCCTATATAGATTTAAGCTGCAAAATAACCATCGTCGGACAGATGATAAAAAACAACTATTTTGCACTATTCCAACTTCTGGGCCCAGCATGGCCAGGTGGCTAAGGCACTCGACTTGCAATCCGAGGATCGCGGGTTCGAATACTCGTCACACCAAACATCCTCGCCCTTTTAGCTGTGGGGGCATTATAATATGAGGGTCAATCCTACTATTCGTTGGTAAAGAGTAGCCCAAGAGTTGGCGGTGGGTGGTGATGACGAGCTGTCTTAATTCTAGTTTTACACTACTAAATTAGGGACGGCTAACGCAAATAGCCCTTGTATAGCTTTGCGCGAAATTCAAAACAAACCAATGCAATTTCTGTGACTGTGGCTATTATATGTCGTATTTTAATGTCACCGGTTTTTCATCTAATTTTGAAAGTAGCAATTTTTGTCTTTCTGATAAAATTCTGTAACATTTAAATAAAATCGATGTTCTTTGTAATGCAATGATTTAGGTGAAGAATATTTAATAAACTTATAATTACACATAATATTTAAGTGTTTCGGTTCTAATGCTTTAACTGTGGCATTTGTGGAATGCCTAGAACAAGCACGAGATATCCAAACACAAAACACACAGATTATTTATTGTAATAATAAGTAACGAATCTTAATAAAGAGTCCCCCACTGGTACAGCGATAAGTCTACGGATTTACATTGCTAAAATCAGGGGCTCGATTCTCCTCCTGGAGGCATTATAATGTGACGGTCAATCTCACTATTCGTTGGTAAAAGAGTAGCCCAAGAGTTGGCGGTGGGTAGTGATGACTAGCTGCCTTCCATCTAGACTTACACTGCTAAATTAGGGACGACTAGCGCAGATAGCCCTCGAGTAGCTTTGCGCGAAATTGAAACCAAACCAAATTGCCTTAATATTAAAATTAAATCTTTTATTTATATTCACGTGTATATTGAAAGCTGTATTCTTTGTATAATTTATTCATTCGTCTCATGCAATACACGTGAATAGCTTTATGTAATGTTCTTATACTTTTTTGAAACCACACACACACATGTATGCGCTCACACGCATATGTTGACATTTGCATATATTATCAAGTATTGTTACTTTATCAGTAGCCTCCCTCCACATATATGCAAGCTACTTTGGTATCAATCTTTGATTACCATTCATTAGTTAAGTGAGAATCCTCAGATGTTTCTTTCACGCATATAGAAACGAATAAATAATTATAAAACTCAGCGAAACTAAAATATTTTAGTTATGAACCACAGAGGCAAGATTAACGTTTGTAATGTTATTATGGTATTCATACCAACACATTCTTAGAAGAAAAACAGCTTTCTAATTACTGTTATTATGGTATTCTTACCAACACATCCTTAGAGGAAACACAACTTTCTAATTACTTTTATTATGGTATTCTTACCAACACATCCTTAGAGGAAACACAACTTTTTAATTACTGTTATTATGGTATTCTTACCAACACAATCTGAGGGTCGTGGGTTCGCATGTCCGTCGCGCCAAACATGCTCGCCCTCCCAGCCGTGGGGGCGTTATAATGTGACGGTCAATCCCACTATTCATTGGTAAAAGAGTAGGTCAAGAGTTGGCGGTGGGTGGTGATGACTTCTAGTCGTACACTTCTAAATTAGGGACGGCTAGCACAGATAGCCCTCGAGTAGCTTTGTGAAAAATTCCAAAACAAACAAACAAATCAAACACATTCTACCAGGAAGCTGTAACCTTCAATATAAACACATTACATTAGAAAGTTGTAACCTTCAATATAAAACACATTCTACCAGGAAGCTGTAACCTTCAATATAAAACACATTCTATCAGTTTTACCGCACTGTGGCTGAACGATCAGTAGATATTTTGTTTCAGAGCCAAAACACGTGACTACATTTAACACTCAGTCATTCTTCTTGGAAATAGAATAAATAAACTATTTATATTTAATCTCTACACATCCTTACTGTTATTATGGTATTCATACTAACACATTCTTAGAGGAAACATTAGTCTTCCTTAATTCAGCAGTGTAAGATTAGATGGAAGACAGCTAGTTAATTACCACCCATCTCCAACTCTTTAGCTACTCTTTTACCAACAAATAGTGGGGGCCGCCATATAATAATGCTCTCGCAGCTGAAAAGGCGAGCACGTTTGGTGTGACGAGGATTTGAACCCGCGACCTACAGATTGCTAGTCGAGCGTCTTAACCACTTGGTCACGTTGGGCCGATTCGTGAAGAATTACAAACATTTCTTCCATAGATCTTGAACCAACACCAACCTGAGAGGTCCTAAACATGTGTTCGTGGATCTCAAACTTTTGGAAAAGTAGTCAGTCCCCAATCCAGAGCTTTCTCTCTGAATGTCATTCCTTGGTCCTGTAGCACTCCAAATTTATCTGTTGTTGCTATGGAAGAAAATCTCCCAGTTTGTAGTGACTCACTGCTGCCCCACAGGTCATGAACCCCTGTATAAGGTGAGATAGCTCTTGTTGGTAGGTGATTTCTGTCCACTGAATCTTCAATCTTTATACTCTCTGTGGCTTCGACCAACACTCGAGTAGGGATTGTTCTCGCCGGCAAAGTGCTGGGGTTTATAAAGAGACTATCTCAATAAATCTTGAACCTATCAGGTACCAAACCACTATGATGTGTCTCACTTGTTTGTATTTTTCTTGTACTGAAGTTGAATTTTATGGGTAGAGTATTATGGATATATGTCAGAATCTCTCATTCGAGCTGTACAAAATCCTAGTACCTTCAATGGACTGGCACACACAATAGATGAAATACAGAAACTTTGCAATAAGATATCCTTTGGTCAAGAGACCAATATTTTCTCCTTACTTGTTCATTCTGTTTTATTTTCGGTTAAGACTAACTCTGTGCAGACCAACAAGACAGGTCTGCTAATAATGACAAGATATTTACCGTAAGATACTTCTATTCTCTCCGCCTAATAAAGTCATAATAAATAAAGAAAAGTGGACACATAGAAACAATCACAATAAATAATTTTTGTTTGAGATAAAAGACAATTAAGTTATATACATAACTGGTCACCAAAAACAGTTGTCTTTACTGGAGTGTTACTACTAATTCAGTAATCTCAATTCCAAACTGTATCTCTCAAGGTCATATTTCAGACTACAGTATTATAGTCATATTCCAGATTGAATCATCTGGTATCTTGTACCAGACTGAATAGTTTTCACATTAACTACATTAATCGCTAAAAATGGACTTACACAAAGTAGTTAGAGTTGTATACATAAAATACAAAAAAGGTCGATACCTATAGGAATCTATCTGACCACTATCGGAAAAAATATCCGTTTGACCTTACAGTTAGTTATCTTTTCCACGTGAAGATAAAAGGTGATACCTTAGGTGAGTGACGTTGTACTATAGGTAGCTAAAGTGAAGGGAATTTAAAACATTAACCAACGTTGTGTGAAAACAGTGCTAGATGAAACTTTTTTATGTTAACACAAGCAGTTAGAAGACATATATTAGGTTAGCATACGACATATTTACAGGGGTTTGAAAATACATCACTATATCTACTATACACTCCAGCTCAAAAAGGTTGTTACATGTGATATTTTGTTGTCACAAAAAGGTTGTTACATGTGATATATTGTTGTCACAAAAAGGTTGTTACTTGTGATATTTTGTTGTCACAAAAAGGTTGTTACATGTGATATATTGTTGTCACAAAAAGGTTGTTACATGTGATATTTTGTTGTCACAAAAAGGTTGTTACATGTGATATTTTGTTGTCACAAAAAGGTTGTTACATGTGATATTTTGTTGTCACAAAAAGGTTGTTACATGTGATATTTTGTTGTCACAAAAAGGTTGTTACATGTGATATTTTGTTGTCACAAAAAGGTTGTTACATGTGATATTTTGTTGTCACAAAAAGGTTGTTACATGTGATATATTGTTGTCACAAAAAGGTTGTTACATGTGATATATTGTTGTCACAAAAAGGTTGTTACATGTGATATTTTGTTGTCACAAAAAGGTTACAGTGATTTACACAATATGGTTGTTAACATGTGATATTTTGTTGTCACAAAAAGGTTGTTACATGTGATATTTTGTTGTCACAAAAAGGTTGTTACATGTGATATATTGTTGTCACAAAAAGGTTGTTACATGTGATATATTGTTGTCACAAAAAGGTTGTTACATGTGATATTTTGTTGTCACAAAAAGGTTGTTACATGTGATATATTGTTGTCACAAAAAGGTTGTTACATGTGATATTTTGTTGTCACAAAAGGTTGTTACATGTGATATATTGTTGTCACAAAAAGGTTGTTACATGTGATATATTGTTGTCACAAAAAGGTTGTTACATGAATATTTGTCACAAAAGGTTGTTACATGTATATATTGTTGTCACAAAAAGGTTGTTACATGTGATATATTGTTGTCACAAAAAGGTTGTTACATGTGATATATTGTTGTCACAAAAAGGTTGTTACATGTGATATTTTGTTGTCACAAAAAGGTTGTTACATGTGATATTTTGTTGTCACAAAAAGGTTGTTACATGTGATATATTGTTGTCACAAAAAGGTTGTTACATGTGATATTTTGTTGTCACAAAAAGGTTGTTACATGTGATATATTGTTGTCACAAAAAGGTTGTTACATGTGATATTTTGTTGTCACAAAAAGGTTGTTACATGTGATATATTGTTGTCACAAAAAGGTTGTTACATGTGATATTTTGTTGTCACAAAAAGGTTGTTACATGTGATATATTGTTGTCACAAAAAGGTTGTTACATGTGATATTTTGTTGTCACAAAAAGGTTGTTACATGTGATATTTTGTTGTCACAAAAAGGTTGTTACATGTGATATATTGTTGTCACAAAAAGGTTGTTACATGTGATATTTTGTTGTCACAAAAAGGTTGTTACATGTGATATATTGAGCTTGTTTGTCCCTCATTTGTTATTTTCTTGTGTTTTTAATGTGTGCAATGTCTTTCCTTTGGTAATTATTGGTAAGTAGGTTTATAACACGAACGTTCATGTAATATTTCATAATTATGTTTTTTTTATGGAAATTTCTTTAGAACTTAAGATCTGTACCCCCAGAAATGGACTTTTTTCTTCACTTCTAAGTCAAAATAAATAAGACCGTCATTTTGTTAAAATATTTATCGTCAATCTGATAGTTTCAGTAAGTGTGCAACAATTATATTCACATCAAAATATTTAACTCACTAGCGTCAGTAGCTTTACGTGCTGCAATAATGTCCGCTAGGCGGCGTTGCATACTCTCAACTCACGTTACGAGTTTTTGATTTGGAATTCTGTTCCACTCTTCATTCAATGTTTGATGTAATTGCTGTAGGGCCGTAGGGGGATCGTTCATATTCCTTATTGCACGGTCCAGTTCAGCCCAGAGATGCTCCATCGGGGCTTATAGGTAGTTGCTCAAGGACCAACACAACACGCTGTTGCAAGAAATCTTGTACATTGCGAGCAGTATGAGCCAGTGCATTGTTCTACTGCAGCCGGAAATTGTCCTGGAAAATACCCTGGGCAAATGGTAGTAAGTGGCGGTCCAGGATATTCTGATACCCAGCACCAGTGACGTTTTGATCCAGAATGACCAACTGGCTGACAGCTTCAGAACAGAATGCACCCTAGACGTACTCTGACCCCCGCCTCCTGCAACGTTTGGTTGAACATTTTCATTATTCAGCTGTTCTCCAGGAAGCCTGCGCATTCGTATTTATCCATCAGTGATCTGCGGCAGAAATCTGGATTCGTCAGGAAAAACTACACGTTTCCAGTGTGCGATCGTCAGATTACGGTATCGCTGAGCTCACTGCAGTCAGTTGTTGCGACGTCTAGCTGTCAGTTTAGGTTTCTTTACTATTCATCTTGCTCTGTATCTAGCCTGTACCAGCCGTTCATTAATCGTTTAGCGTCAAATCCAGGTCAGTTGTTGAGCACGTACCCCAGAAACAATCGACCTGGAGGACATCGTACAGTTTCGAGGAACAATAGTGAGAATCAGGCGATCATCGCGTGCTGTAGTGGTGCGTGAACGACCCGTAGATCTGGTGAGACTCACACTTTTGGATGCAGTTTTTCTTCTGAGACGGAAGTATGTGTCATGTATCCCATAGCAACGTACAGAATGCACTGAAACTCATGCACTGTATTGCCACTCCCTGTGTAATGCCGTTCTATCTTGAGCTTTGACGAAGATCGGACAACAACGTTGACTTCAAGTTACAACTGATCATCAGGGATTTTACTTGATAAACCAAAGGTTTCACAGGTATTTACCCATTAATTTCATTTATCTTTTATTGAAAAGTAAAACACAGCATACATGTATTAGTGTATAGGACAAAACTATGAAGCATTTAGCCGGTGTTGTGTCTTCTGTGAGATCATTTTGCATTGTGTATTAACCATCCAAAATTGTACTGATGATTGTGGCATACACTTAAAATTGTGAGTTAAAATCCAATTAATGTTATACTTATGATTAGATAATAACCTTACATGTCAACTGATTAAATAATATTTTTAAACAATTTTAGAATGAATTTTGAAATTGTCATTAGGCTATTTAGAAGTGACTAATTTAATGTAATGTAGTAGTTACATTATTGTAACAGGTGCTTGTAACACTTATGATAATAAGAACGATATCACAATCACAGTTTGGCTTGTATGAATAATGTGAACTTATGAAGAACCCAGCCTTTCTGTGAAGGTCAACTGAAATTTAGACATTTTGTTTTGGTGCTACTGTGACCATTCAGTGTCCAGGCCGTGGGTTTGCTTTGTTGGAGCGCTCGATTCCTGCTTCGAATGCCTTAAGTGTATGATCACCAAGCTGCTGACCATGGTGCACGCGCTGAGTACGGCTAACGATCGGCTCATCCCGATCGAGATCCAGATTTCAGCCACACACTCCCGCTCACTCCCATTAGCTGCCCACAGTTTTACAACATGCCCTATCAGAGCTGTGCTTGTGTTCCCTAATTAGCCCTGTAATTTTACATTATCACTACCCTCTAATTAAGTACTTGTGCTGTATGTTAAAGATAAACACTTTCTCTAACAGTATTTCACGGATATGTTCTGGATTGTCATGTGCTATTAATATAATTTGGTGATTTCAATGCCGCAGAGCAGTTGTTCGTAATGTTGAACTACGTTTAGTTGATATTTGTTCCTTATTCATGAAATGACCGAATAGTATGTATGTTATATCTTTTTCCTTAGATTTCGATAATGGGTGCAACTGCATTGAACCCCAAATGCTCCATATTTCTGGACAAACATACACTCTTAGGAACAACAGCAAACTTTGGTGTGGCAGAGGGTAATCTCACAGTGGAGGTTCACCAATTGAACTGGCTAAGGATGACCTCGCAGTGGAGGTCCACCAGTTGAACCAGCTAAGGATGACCTCGCAGTGGAGGTTCACCAGTTTAACCAGCTAAGGATGACCTCGCAGTGGAGGTCCACCAGTTGAATCGGCTAATTGCCAGGAAAACAAGGGGCAGTAAGTATCCACACCATTGGAGCTTGCAACCATGCTAGAGCCATACAAAGATGCCTTCATTGATCTCCACAAACTTGTATGCATTGCTGTGATCCTGCCTGTGAGAGAAGCTTCTCATGTCTGAAGCTTCTCAAGACATACTTGTACAACATCAGTGGAAACAACCACACCAGCAACCTTGCTGTCATATCAGTAAACTCCAGGAGGGCAAAACAACTCGATATTGATTCTGTTATAGACATATTTACTGCCAATCACCAGAACAGGCGCATTGTTTTGAAGTAATACTGACTATAAACACAACATGATGAAAGATAGTTAGTCTGATAGTGACCTCACTTTTCCTCAGAGTGTATTAACTTCACATTGGATAATTCGTTTCTGCTATGTAAACTAGGTCTTTATGTTATATTTCTTTTGATTTGTAGCTTTACTCTTAATGGTATATTAAGTGTTCAATCTAAGGTAATCTTGATTTTCTTTATTATTATGTTTTACCTTGGGTGGAATTTAGGTGAGCTTCCTCTTCTACATAAATGCACATTTTCATAAACATATTATTCCTAATTTGTAATATTGAATTATTAAGGCCCGGCATGGCCGAGCGCGTAAGGCATGCGACTCGTAATCTGAGGTTCGCGTCCGCGCCGCGCTAAACATGCTCGCCTTCCCAGCCGTGGGGGCGTTATAATGTTACGGTCAATCCCACTATTCGCTGGTAAAAGAGTAACTCAAGAGTTGGCGGTGGGTGGTGATGACTAGCTGCCATCTCTCTAGTCTCACACTTCTAAATTAGGGACGGCTCGGTGCAGTGGGCTAACAACCTACTCACTTAAAACCCTGTTAAGGAAACCGCAGTGATTGCGGCCCTTTGTTCCTTAAGGAATTGAGTGGCATATGATGATGAACAATGAATTATTAATCAGAGTGTGAGTTTCCTGTTAAAACTGCATTGAAAACGCAGTTCAAAATAACACACCTTTCTGAAATGTACCTTAGTATTTACATTATTATAATTTACCATCTGTACTTCATGTTGATGGCATTTTGGGAAGCCCCTCCACAGTTAACTCAGCCCTCCCCTCCCAACGAAAATATCCTGACGCCGCTTTCTCTTCTGGTCAGCTCAAGTTTTTCCCTTGTTTGACCAATACAAGTATCATTTTTCTTTAAAGTGCTTTACATGTTTGCTTCATGGCTGAAAACGGCGACTTCGCACCAGGAAGTCGTGAAGCGCAATCCTTTTAAGAAAAAAATCACATCAATTTCAAGCACCGTTTGCATTTCAAAATCACGACGCTTAATTGCAACTTGAGAGACATGGCTCGTATCTTGTGTGATCATGGACCACTGTGTTGTCCAGGAGGTGGGTGATTGCACACGTGTATTGTTCCATAAATCACGGAAACTGTTAATCACTTTCCATTTCGGACCTTGGAGGGTCAGGTGTCATCTCTTTCCTCCCTCACTCCCTGATTGTTATTTCAATTGAAGCTCGGGATGTTTTTATATTATTTTCAATTTATTATTTCATTTTCAGGGCCATGTCCACGATTGTTATGCTATGGCCGATACAGTTGAAGCGTTGGATTGAGATAACTTTTACTTTTTACACGGTTTTGGATATTTTAGTAATTGATTGTGTGGTATTTGGGCTTAAGAATGAGTATATGGTGTGTGGTATTTGGGCTTAAGAATGAGTATATGGTGTGTGGTATTTGGGCTTAAGAATGAGTATATGATGTGTGGTATTTGGGCTTAAGGATGAGTATATGAAGTGTGGTATTTGGGCTTAAGAATGAATGTATGATGTGTGGTATTTGGGCTTAAGAATGAGTATATGATGTGTGGTATTTAGGCTTAAGGATGAGTATATGATGTGTGGTATTTGGGCTTAATGATGAGTATATGATGTGTGGTATTTGGGCTTAAGAATGAGTATATGATGTGTGGTATTTGGGCTTAAGAATGAATGTATGATGTGTGGTATTTGGGCTTAAGAATGAGTGTATGATGTGTGGTATTTGGGCTTAAGAATGAGTATATGATGTGTGGTATTTGGGCTTAAGAATGAGTGTATGATGTGTGGTATTTGGGCTTAAGAATGAATGTATGATGTGTGGTATTTGGGCTTAAGAATGAATGTATGATGTGTGGTATTTGGGCTTAAGAATGAGTATATGATGTGTGGTATTTGGGCTTAAGAATGAGTATATGGTGTGTGTAATAGCAGCTGTAAGATGTTTTTTAGCTATTTCTATTAAAAATGTGAAACCATCTGTACTGTTGTGTAAAATGTAAGAACGTATTTTTATTCACATAAATGTTAGTTGACTTTCTGTGATTCGATTTTTGTTTTGTTATACATTTGAGCTGATTGGTTGTTTCTAGATTTGTTTTGCGCCGCAGTAAAGTTTATTTATTAAGTTGCTGTAACCGTGCGACTTATTCATAAATATATACATCGTAGTTTTGTTTGTACGTAACACTGGTGTATTTCTGTTAGCTTTTATTTCTGGAATGAGTGTGTGTGTGTGTTTTTGTTTCAGCTAGCTTTGATTTATTGAGCATATTGTAGATTCTAATATTGGCGTAATTATATTTAAGACATTTTTATAATTATCTGTAATAGCAGAAAAGTTAGCCCTCTGGACAGGTATAACTGCTAGTTTTTATGCAGGACTGACCTGAGGCCTTTCCTGGAATTGTCTGACGTTTCTACAACAATGTTCTCACAGTTCGCATTCAATAATGTTCACCGTCCGTGAGAGAGAAAAGCAGATTTTATGGACATTTTAGTTTAAACATAAGCTATCATCACAACATCACGTCACAGCGTAGATTTTATTGGAGTGTTTCTTTGTAGACATAATTATCAATAAAAGTGTTTGGTTTGTGTTGCAACACTCGTGAGATTTTCACTGAATAAAAAAAAACACGATTGATTTACGTTTGTTTTTCATTATGTGACATTAGAAACTTACTCCAATTTTGTGGTTTTTATTGGTTGAATTTGAAACATATAATTTTGGTGAAGATTTCAATTATTTTATTTATTGCTCATCTATAAAAATATTACCAGTTCTGGTTGGTGCAGTAATTCTAAAGATCCAAGGTTTGGACGTGTAAGTCGCAAGCCACGTTATAATATGTCGCCAATTCCAACAGCGATTGGCCCGGCATGGCCGAGCGCGTTAAGGCGTGCACTCGTAATCCGAGGGTCGCGGGTTCGCGCCCGCGTCGCGCTAAACATGCTCGCCCTCCCAGCCGTGGGGGTGTATAATGTGACGGTCAATCCCACTATTCGTTGGTAAAAGAGTAGCCCAAGAGTTGGCGGTGGGTGGTGATGACTAGCTGCCTTCCCTCTAGTCTTACACTGCTAAATTAGGGACGGCTAGCACAGATAGCCCTCGAGTAGCTTTCTACGAAATTCCAAAAACAAAAACAAACCAACAGCGATTATTGTGTTGGTTTGGTTAAATTATGATGTTTTTCACCACAGCCCACAAATCGTGGGAGAGACAACGTGCCCGTCCGTATCTGTAACAGTTGTAACACTGGGTTGTAACCACGCCGAGTGTTTTTGTTTTTTTTTTCACCTGAAGTTTCTGATACCATAGCATAATACATTAGTATGTTATACTTTGGATGTCCAGTGTTTCCTGTTTATATACATTTTAGTTACTTTACACTTTGTTCGTTTCTTTTTGGTATTCGCCTAAAGCTACACAAGTGCCCACCTGTGCTATTCATCATTAATTTTAAACTAATAAATTTGAATAAAAAAGCCAGTTAACACTACCAACAGATAACTCTTGAGCAGTTTAAAAATACGTGAAATTTAGACTTGTAAACACATACAACATACACGAACATAATATAAATACTTGAAACTTAAACAGATATAATGTAAACTTATCATTAAGAGAAACGTACATGTATATAATGCACACCTAAAAATGTCTGTGTGTTTGTGTTTTTCTTAGAGCAAAGCCACATCGGGCTATCTGCTCAGCCCACCGAGAGGAATCGAACCGCTGATTTTAGCGTTGTAAATCCGGAGACATACTGCTCATACATATGATCATACACGGGTGTAATGTGAACTTATAAATACCTGAAACTTACAAGGATGTAAACTTATAATTATGTGAAACTTACACAAACCTAAGGTAAACTTATATAAAGATACGGGAGACCTAAACTGATGTAACCTTAAAAATGACTCCCAACTATTATAATCCCCATTTTACCCAACATAATGTTCCTTACAATGTCTGTTAACTTGTGAAAACCACGGTAAACAGAACAAACTGTCAGAAGTCCGATATCAGATAATCCAATTTTAACACGTTCATGCGTCCTCTTCAGACTCACGTTGTCTTCTAAAGTGTCGAAACTAGTTTCTCTGACGTCAGACTTCTGACACTTTGTTCTGATGACTGTGATTTTTTTCCACTAATTTTTATAAATGATACTGTGTTCGTTTTTAAGTACAAATATTAGCTATTTTAATCACCAACTGACAAACATAATGTTTCTTTTAATATCTATCAGCTAGTTTAATCACCAACTGATAAACATAATGTTTTTTCTAATATCTATCAGCTAGTTTAATCACCAACTGACAAACACAATGTTTTTTCTAATATCTATCAGCTAGTTTAATCACCAACTGATAAACACAATGTTTTTATAATATCTATCAGCTACTTTAATCACCAACTGACAAACACAATGTTTTTTCTAATATCTATCAGCTACTTTAATCACCAACTGACAAACACAATGTTTTTTCTAATATCTATCAGCTACTTTAATCACCAACTGACAAACACAATGTTTTTTCTAATATCTATCAGCTAGTTTAATCACCAACTGATAAACATAATGTTTCTTCTAATATCTATCAGCTACTTTAATCACCAACTGACAAACACAATGTTTTTTCTAATATCTATCAGCTACTTTAATCACCAACTGACAAACACAATGTTTTTTCTAATATCTATCAGCTACTTTAATCACCAACTGACAAACACAATGTTTTTATAATATCTATCAGCTACTTTAATCACCAACTGACAAACACAATGTTTTTTCTAATATCTATCAGCTAGTTTAATCACCAACTGATAAACACAATGTTTTTATAATATCTATCAGCTACTTTAATCACCAACTGACAAACACAATGTTTTTTATAATATCTATCAGCTACTTTAATCACCAACTGACAAACACAATGTTTTTTCTAATATCTATCAGCTGGTTTAATCACCAACTGACAAACACAATGTTTTTTCTAATATCTATCAGCTAGTTTAATCACCAACTGACAAACATAATGTTTTTTCTAATATCTATCAGCTAGTTTAATCACCAACTGACAAACACAATGTTTTTATAATATCTATCAGCTACTTTAATCACCAACTGACAAACACAATGTTTTTTCTAATATCTATCAGCTAGTTTAATCACCAACTGATAAACACAATGTTTTTATAATATCTATCAGCTACTTTAATCACCAACTGACAAACACAATGTTTTTTATAATATCTATCAGCTACTTTAATCACCAACTGACAAACACAATGTTTTTTCTAATATCTATCAGCTAGTTTAATCACCAACTGACAAACACAATGTTTTTTCTAATATCTATCAGCTAGTTTAATCACCAACTGACAAACACAATGTTTTTTCTAATATCTATCAGCTAGTTTAATCACCAACTGACAAAAACAATGTTTTTATAATATCTATCAGCTACTTTAATCACCAACTGACAAACACAATGTTTTTTTTTAATATCTATCAGCTAGTTTAATCACCAACTGATAAACATAATGTTTCTTCTAATATCTATCAGCTACTTTAATCACCAACTGACAAACACAATGTTTTTTCTAATATCTATCAGCTAGTTTAATCACCAACTGATAAACACAATGTTTTTTCTAATATCTATCAGCTACTTTAATCACCAACTGATAAACACAATGTTTTTATAATATCTATCAGCTACTTTAATCACCAACTGACAAACATAATGTTTCTTCTCATAACGACTGTTAACTAATGATGATAACGTACATAGTCAGATCAAATCAAGTGTGTATAATAAACTAGTATTGAACGCTTCCTAATTTTAAAAAAATATGTTGACGACAGTTTATTTCTTATGTTTATATTTTAGTTTTGGTAAAATATCATAAAAACTATTATTTTCAATGAAGATATATTTCATTCTTATCTTTATTACATTTCTTGACCAATTCTTTGATCCCTATGAGAAACGTTACTTTTAAGATACGACAAGATTTATTACAAAGTGACTTACTTAACAGGACATCTAAAGGTAATTTTACAATGATGTCGGTTTAACTATAGTCATCGTTCTAATCAGAATGACTTTGAAAGAGGTCAACTTGCATTGGTTTCAAACAGGTCCTATAGGTGAGGCTGTAACAGTTGGCTTAGACTAATTTGAACTGACATGGCGTCGCAAGGTAGCTAAATGTACCAACAGTATACATACATATATATATATTTGTGTCTCTGCTGAGGTAAGACGTCAAGTGATGCTGAGCTTGAACGCCTCATTCGATATAATAGTTTTAAAAAAATGAAAATAACGAATATGCGTCTCGAAGCCCTCAGTTTTACAATGATCAGATATATGGCTGACTTATTTTATGTAACCGGAGCATTATCATGATAAGAAATATTAAATACAAAGGGCACTTTGGGCATTGCTTAGATGAAAACTTAGGAGTTGTGGAGCAGTACCTGGTACTCTATTTACCGAGCTTTATCACCATAATTGTACATCTTCCTGAGTTGGCTAGAATAAATACACGATTGTTGAGGTTGCCTTGGATACGTTATAACAAGGCAATTCTTGAAAATACTGTTTGAGAGACTGAAAAGTGTATATAAAATACATATTGACTCTAACATTTTTTTAGAAATGATATAAATCACTTTCGTCAACAAGACAACGTACAGGGCTACGTGTTGGAAAGATCAAAGTTCCAGCTGCTATATCTCTGCACACACTCTTGTGTTTTCAGGCTTAAGGTAGTTATAACGCTGAGAGTCAACCCACCTAACTCTGTTATTAAAAGCGTAACATGTGTGCATGCATGTGTAACTCTTTAAATTTCATTAAACTATGAAAAAAGAAATTAGAAATAAGGAATTATGGATGGCATCATCACATGTGTAGAGACAGTGTCATGTAATATAAAAGGATAGATATTTGAAGAAGAGGTCCGTCACCTCTCAGTGTTGTGCAATACAAAGGGATAGATATTTGAAGAATAGGTCCGTTATCTCTAAGTATTATGTAATACAAAGGGATAGATATTTGAAGAAGAGGTCCGTCATCTCTCAGTGTTATGTAATACAAAGGGATAGATATTTGAAGAAGAGGTCCGTCATCTCAGCGTTATGTAATACAAATGGGTAGGTATGTGAAGAAGAGGTCCGTCATCTCTCAGTGTTGTGCAATACAAAGGGATAGATATTTGAAGAAGAGGTCCTTCATCTCTCAGAGTTTCATCTGAGACAGCAGTGTTAAAGTTGTGTGAGTTTCTTATTGACACTTAGGATACTGCTATTGACACCCAGATATTGATATCATTACTACATCTGATGTTTCATGGTAGATAAGTAGATCACCTCGTTACTTGACTAATGGAATCAAAGTATTTTTTGTACTAGAAGTAAGTTATGGGTACCACCCTCGTGTTGTGGGATAGGTTTAACCTCACGACTATTGAGACGCCCCAAATTGTAATCAAATTCATTCATAGCTCTACGTATTTAACCTCATACGGGTGTAGTCTAAGCATGTCTATTAACGGTTTTAATTACTCTAAATACATAGCAATTGCCTTTACATTTTATATATTTTGTACATTCAAGTACAAAAATACCGCAACCACACAAATGTTTTGTGAGCAAAGCACGAATATTAATTCCCCTAGTAGTTTTTAAAAGTAATCGAAAATTTGGCGCGGGTGTTACACAGCGATTACCCTCCCTCTGGTCGTCAATTCTGAATTAAGAATGGTTATACTTAAGCCTTTGTGGTCTCTGACATGATAAGTTATAAGTTAAGACACACGTGGTAATTTTTAATGGCCGTTTCAAAGCAAGAAAAAATTACTTATTTTAAGTTTTTCGGAAATTTGAGGACTTAAAATGT
Organism: Carcinoscorpius rotundicauda; assembly: GCA_011833715.1. Lineage (NCBI taxonomy): Eukaryota > Metazoa > Arthropoda > Merostomata > Xiphosura > Limulidae > Carcinoscorpius > Carcinoscorpius rotundicauda. The sequence continues at coordinate 126,931 of CM022401.1, read as the reverse complement.
GTTATTTTAAAGTTATAAAGCACCTAACTCTCCCTCCCATAAAAGAAGAAAACTCACGAGAAGTGTTTTAATAATATTTTATTTATCAATTGCAAGAGAAAACAACATGTATTTATATTACTTGGACCATTTTTTTTAATCTACAAATTCGTTGTATTCCGCATGGAATAGTGCGGAAAACAGCTTCTAAGGTGAGGTGATTTGCGGATAGCTTAAAATCCAGACTGAAGAAAGAACATAGTATCTTACAATCAAATATTTCTTGGAATAAAGCCGACATACACCCACGTATACTCTACATAGTTGCTAAAATACAATATCCAATGATTTATTATTATTATTATGCATCGCTTGCGGATTCATTAACAGGCTGTTTTTTTAAGTGAGTAAATTGTTAGCCTACTGCACAACCCCCAACCATAAACCTGAGCCGTCCTTAATTTTGCAGTTTAAGACTAGAGGGAAGGCAGCTAGTCATCACCACCCATCGCCAACTCTTGGGCTACTCTTTTACCAACGAATAGTGGGATTGACCGTAACATTATAACGCCCCCACGGCTGGGAGGGCGAGCATATTTGGCGCGAACCCACGACCCTCAGATTACGAAGCGTACGCCTTAACGCGCTAGGCATGCCGGGCCCTTTATGTTGACCTTAGTCTAAAAACGTAAGATACATTGATCTTACTTGTAGCCTGCAGAATACGACACACTTGTGTTAACGTTATCCTAAAGGGTAAGACCCATTCAGTTTGCTTATAGTGTGCAGAATACGAGGAATCGTCTTTTGTGAAAACAAAATAAATTGCTGAAAACAAACAAACGACGATTCAAGAGCAATCTGTATTTTATACATCACGTAAAGATGAATTAGTGGGTGTTTACGATAAAGTTTACGTACTTGTGGTTTTCGTAGGCTGTTAAAACAAGATCCACTAGCAACAGGAAGATTCGTCACAACTTCAATCATCGCCAATATTTGACTGTTTCTCTCTATAAAAAAAATACACAATTGCAAAAGTTAGAAAATAACCACGACCTTTGTGAAATAACGAAGACTTTACAGTTCAGGTTGAAATGTTTGTTTTAGAGCAACACACTAATTGACTTCCTGCTATGTTCACTGTACAGAATTGTTTCCTGGGTTTTAGCCTCGTAATTCCACAAACTTACCGCTGTCCCACTAGAAAGAGTCAAGTGGCTGACATAACCTGGTGTTTAAGATGTTCTACTCAGCTAACTATCTCTTCGAATCATCGTGTCTGAACATGCTCGCTCTTTCAGCCACAGGAACGTTGTAACATGATGGCCAATCTCACTAGTCGTTCGTGAAAAGAGTAATCCAAGAGCTGGCAGCTGGTGGTGTTGACTGCGTACCGTCTTTTTAGCATATCACTTCTAAACAACGAGTGGCTAGTACAGATAACTCTCCAGTAGCTTTATGCTCAATCTAACAAACCAAATTAAACGAAATCAAAGGTCAAGTGTACACTTGGAAAAGTGCTCATGTATTCTAGTGAAATAAAGAGCGAGAATAAAGCTTTTCGCCCGTGGATGACAAAATTGAACCAAGTTTACCTAATATTTGTGATGAAATGATTTACGTCACGATTCAGTCATTTAACTCTATAAAGTCCGAAGACTAGCAAGGAATCTGAATCACATAATGAGCATGACGAATTTATAAGTTAATAACTAAATATAAAATGCAATCTTCATCAAATCTATAAAAATATAAATCTGAATTTGTTTCAAAAGAAGAAAATACATACTAAGTTTCCTCTCTCTAGGTAATACAGCATCCACGTGACATAAGGCCACTTTCCTGTGCTATCATATCCTTTGTTTATAGCAGTGTAACCTTATTAGAGCGGATTAGTGTGTGTGTGTTTTCTCATTGCAAAGCTACCTCGGGCTATCTGCTGAGAACACCAAGGGGAATCGAACCCATGATTTTAACGTTGTAAATTCGTAGACATACCGCTGTACTAATGGGGCGCTAGAGCGGATTAATGTTTCTTTTTATTTCGATCTCTCTTAATTGAGTTCTCATGTGACTTAATGTGTCATTCATCCAGTTTTGTGAGTAACCAAGATAAAAAAAACAAAACTTTACAGCTCTTTGACCTACGTTCGACATTGATGACCAAAACTTGAAATATACTGGAAGTTTGAAAAAGGTATCCAGTAACTAAGGAGGTAAAAAAAGCACATATCCACATGTCACATATACAAATAAACAAGGCAAGTCATTTCCTTTTGGAAAAAAAAGAAATACAAAAACTTTATATACACGTACATGTGAATACATTTTTGTTTAATTGACGGATTTCTTCGTTCAAGAGGTACTTCTCAACTCGTGCATACAAAGAAAAGTAATATTTTTTTTATAACTAAACGATGTCTAAAAGTATTAAAGCTGCACCGTTAAAAGTTTTTGAAATTGGAATAGAAATTACACAGCAAGTCGTATTCAAAAATACATTATTATCAAACGTGATATAATATCAACGTAAAAACTTTACGATATCTGGGAACTGTTTATTTATAACAGCACCTTTGAAAGTTTACTCTGGCTGTATTAAATGTGTGCGTGTGTAGAATTAATTGAAAGGAATGTGGATGAATATTTTTGAACAAGCTTCTATTTTATCACAGATATCAGGCCTACAGGCTGTATCTTCTATTTTTATTTAAGCAATGTACAGACAATGTTATAGAAACCATAATTTTGAGCAATTGTAACATTTTATATTTCTTTATAGAGCGCTTGTTTTTATTACCCTCTTTTTCTCTTTGCAGCTTCTTCTAGGGCCCAGGTTCCACTGTGGTCTACAGGCCCCACATCGCTATAGTATTTAAGGCCTTCTGCAGTATTACATCAAATTTATGAAACTGCCGTTTACTGAACGAGTAACAAATAAAATAAAATGCTAAGGTATTATACAACTAATATTGTAATATATACAAGTTCCAAATTAATAATTGTCATTAACATAAATTATGTAAATTCGTTGTGCACCTGGCACCTTTTTCTTTCCATTGCAAAAAACAAGACAGTTAATTTCCAGTTGGAAAGACACATATAAAGTCAAAGTTTAGAAATCAAATAAATGTGGCTGGATCATCATTTGGAACTGTCAGACTCAGAAAAACAAGACTGTTTCAACAAAGCACCACCATCCTTCACATTAAAGTAAGTCAAAAGATAATTTTCTAAATTTAAATCTATTTTCAATTTTATTTTTTTAAACCCAGAATCAAACTGTAAGGGTGTTAAAATACACACATGATACACCAGTTACACACGATAAAACTATTTTTAATATGAGGTGGTTCACGGATACAGTAAAGAGGTTGAAAGGGGTTCACTGTACTAGGGTATAAAATTAAAAATGAAACAGGTTACCGTGTTACCCAAGGGTTAGGTATATTTTGCTTTTCAGTGTTTTATTGTAGTAAAAAAGGATGCGAGTAGATATTTATTAATATCGAGGTGATGAATGGATTAAAAATTTAATCAAAGAAAACAGCAGCAGATAAAATAAGAGTAAAAATAAATCAACAAAGAATAGTTAATTTGTTGTTTTTCTCACTTGTAAGGTTACGTTAATATTTACGAAATATCATTAACATATTAAGATATTTACAGACACACACACATACATATATATTTGGTTAAAAGGTAATAAAGAATTAATTGACACGCCTGACTAAAAACGTTTCATAATTTTATTTTGTATGACGATTCAGGCAGACGCCTTTCGTTAGGCCTAATTTTATTATAACTGTGTTTGCTGTCGAATGAAGAACGAAAGCCTGAAACTTCGCAGAGAATAAACTGATAATATTTTATATGCAAAAAACGGCTCTTATGGGCTCAGAAAACACTTCAAATAGAAGAGCGAACAACGTTTCGACCTTCTTCGGTCATCGTCAGGTTCACAAAGAAAGAGGTAACTGGCCGGAAGCTGACCACATGTTTGGAAGGGATTGTATAACTGAGTGTCGCAATGTAGAGGGCGCGGTTTGATGTTTGGATATATAATTTTATCTATAATATTAATATAGGTATAATGGTGTTCCTTTATATTGGTTTATTTTGGGTTTAAGTTGTTGTATAAGTAAGGCTTCTTTAATTTTTCGTTTGTTTATGTTTGTTTCTTTATTTAGTATTTTAGTGTTTTCTATGGTTATGTTGTGTTCATTTGACTTGCAGTGTTCGAAAACGTGTGAAGGTGACTTTTTATGTTCTTTGAATCTGGTTTTCATTTTTCTACTTGTTTCTCCAATATAGAAGTCGTGGCAGTTATCACATTGTATTTTATAACTAATGTTGGTGTGGTGTTTGTCAGTGTAGTTTTTACATAGTATAAACCTTAGTTGTCAACATATGAATCGTTTAGTTACAATCTTGGTAAATACATAGCATGGGCATTCTCCAAATACTAAGAAACCAGATAAACACAGCCATAAAACTATGCTCACCAGATAAAATTATTGATGAATTAGACAAAATAAAACAATACTTCATCAACATCAATAAGTTTCCTCCACAAACCTTAGAAAACATTATACGCACACACCTAGACAGAAAGCAAAATCAACCAACAAAAGTAAATATATCTCACGAATCAAAAAATCATGACACCATATACTGCTGTATACCATATATTCCTGACATCAGCAAACAAATAACCAACATTTGGCAAAAACCAGCAACAAAATATGACATTCCGGTTAATACTAAATTCATTCAAAAACCAGGCACAAAACTAAGGTCTATGTTATGTAAGAACTACACTGACAAACACCACACCAATATTTATAAAATACAATGTGATAACTGCCACGACTTCTATATTGGAAAAACAAGTAGAAAAATGAAAACCAGATTCAAAGAACATAAAAAGTCACCTTCACACGTTTTCGAACACTGCAAGTCAAATGAACACAACATAACCATAGAAAACACTAAAATACTAAATAAAGAAACAAACATAAACAAACGTAAAATTAAAGAAGCCTTACTTATACAACAACTTAAACCCAAAATAAACCAATATAAAGGAACACCATTATACCTATATTAATATTATAGATAAAATTATATATCCAAACATCAAACCGCGCCCTCTACATTGCGACACTCAGTTATACAACCATTTCCAAACATGTGGTCAGCTTCCGGCCAGTTACCTCTTTGTGAACCTGACGATGACCGAAGAAGGTCGAAACGTTGTTCGCTCTTCTATTTGAAGTGTTTTCTGAGCCCATAAGAGCCGTTTTTTGCATATAAAATTCTCAACAAGTGGGTTTCTCGACATCACAAACTGATAATATGATGTTTGTTGTTACGTCTACGTTTATTCTTTGTTTTTGTCTATCCAAATGTTACTTTTAACGTCTCTCAGAACAACATATATGTACAAGCAAGTTTGGTTAGAAATGTTCGAAAAATTAAATTATAAGTTATTGGAAACGATTTAAATAAAGATGTATTAAATATTGAATACGTTATTTAAAGTGGAATTAAAACAGTTAAAGGCGTTAACAAAACATTTTTCGTTTGAAGCATTAGTTCAAAATTTTATACTTTTACACAGTTTCGGATTCGCTACGACATATTTGGCCGGTAGATGGCATGTGAGACAAATCAAGACGTTGTTTAGTTTCTTTTAAGGTAAAGCTGCACAAAGGATTTTAGCGTTTTAAACCTGTACATTTACTGCTGGCCCGCCGGGGGCATTGTTTATGAATAACGTGCGAATGGTTTTCATAAACTGAAACTTTTACGTTAAAAATTGAAAAGAAAAACGACAATACTAAATTTGAACAACGTTGAATTTTGCTCCAGTTTCAGTATAATATATCATCAGTAGTCTTTACCACAACTGATCTATTCATCTGTCAAAAATATGAATTTATCAATGTGTGTATGCAAATTTCTTAAGAGTATGTGTGTGTTTTCTTATAGAAAAGTCACACGGGCTGATCCCACCCAGTCACAAGAGCAAAGCCCTGATTTTAGGTTTATAAATCCGTAGACTTAGCGCTGTTCCACCAGGTGTAGTTTTTGTTTTGAATTAAGCACAAAACTCCACAATACTCTGCTCTGCTCACCACTGGTATTGAAACCCGGATGTTAGTGTTGCAAGTCCGCAGACATACCGCTGAGCCACTGGAGGGCGCCAGGTGAAGGAATTTATGATAATTAAAAATTAGGTTACTTGAAGGTTACTTTAGTAATAAAGGCAACGCAGAAAAACAAAACAACAACGGTGATCAACTGACAAAGAACATTTTGGAATAAAAAATATCTGCTTTAAGATTTAAAAGGTTTTTATTTGGTGAATACGTAAGTATTGTCATACAGATGTTTTCATTCATCTTTGCCCTAAATCATTCACAAGTGAATGGAAGAGAGACGTTTAAAAGTTGCATCGCTGTCTGGATTTTGTTTACTTCTAATTAGTAATAAAACACGGCCTAATTGATAAACAGTACGTGACTCTCAGTGGCACAACGGAACGTCTGTGGACTCACACTGCTGGAAACCATTATTCGATACCCGTGGTGAGCATAACACAGAGAGCCCATTGTGTATCTTCGTGCTTAATTCAAAACAAACAACTAAGTGACAACAGTATTCTACCATTAACAAAATTAATACAAATAACAAATTATCTCATGCTGGGGAAGCGCTGTTATAATTAATCATATTTGCATTATTAAGTTTATACATATATATTTCTTAAAAAAAACTATTTACTTTATCCGGTCCTTTAAGGTTTTTCTGAGAAGAATGTATAGAAGGATTTCAACCAGACTTTTATATGCAAAAACGGCTCGTTTGGGTTCAGAAAATATTTTAAATAGAAGAGCGAACGACGTTTCACCTTAACTAGTATCGACGAAGCATTTTGCTCAATACCAGATCTCACCAGTCTGGCTGGGACGCAACAAACACTATTCTTCAGTGATGTCAAGAAAATCCACTTGTAGAGAAATATATTTGTAAAAAGGGCTCGTTTTGATTGAGAAATTTTTTTACGTTTCGACCTTCTTCGGTCATCGAACAACGACTGTTATAGTTTGTTAAAGCAACAGTATTATAATCAGCCACACTTTTCATAAATAGTATCGGGTTTTATTTTTGTGAACTACAATAGCATATTCCTCCTCTATTTTGTTTATTTCCCAAGAAAAATCAACCGAAGTCTGTGAGCCATAAAGAAAAGAACATAACAACTCAGATAGAAGTGGAAATGTGAACGTATTGAAGATGTTGTTTCTCAGTTAGTCATAATTAATGTTGGATTCTATGAAAACAAAAAAAGAAACTACTTTATGTACCACCAGGTTTGATGCGAAGTAACTTACATTATTTAATGTTAAACAACTTTTTCGTTGTTTTGCGATGAAACTTAATCAAATATAAATATAGTAATTAAAAGCATAGCAACTCCTAACGACACCAGATGGTACTCGAATATTATCTTCGACACAAATTTCAATACCGTAGTCAATTTATTCATGAAAGTTAGCATAGAAATCGAACCCTAACCAGCATGACCGTCGAATGCAACATTATCTATTGTGACTTCTGTTCTATAGTTTAATTATTTAGACCAACCAAGACACATCATATGACACAAATAAAAGGAACTAAAATTCCAGTGGAGAACAAAATGATGAGCAAAATCTGTTGATGTTCTGCTGATTTTCACAAAATTTTGTAAGGAATTTTTTTCACTTTCTTACTTTGAACGGGATTTACTTTTGTTGAGTTTGAATAACGTTTAACTCTACATTTTCTACGAGTGAGAACTCTTGAGAAATCTAAGCTAATTCGTGAATGAACAGCATTTATTTATCTCAGAACGGCTGGGATGGGTATTAAAACTTTTACTAATTAAGCAGAGAACAACGTTTTGACCATCTTAGGCCATCTTCAGGTTAACAAAACACGAACAGCGTCTATACACTGTATCCAACGAACAGATAGTTCCAGACGATCATAGCGGTAAGTAATATAAGCTACAGAACGAAGATAAGTCGTTATTTGGAGGGGGTTATTAACCCTTTTGTATTTTTCTGAGAAACACTGGCAACATAATTATAATTATTTATTGTCCCGGCATGCCCGGGTGGATTAAGGCGTTCGATTCATAATCTGAGAGTCGCGGGTTCGAATCCCCGTCACACCAAACATGTTCGCCCTTTCAGCCGTGGGAGCGCGTTATAATGTTACGGTTAATCCCACTACTCGTTGGTAAAAGAGTAGCCCAAGAGTTGGCGATGGGTGATGATGACAAGCTATCTTCCCTCTAGTCTTACACTGCTAAATTAGGGACGGCTAACGCAAATGGCCTTCGAGTAACTTTGCCGAAATTCAAAAACAAACAGTTATTTATAACAATTTGATCTTAACCATTGCAAGGGACAAGTTTTCGTTCCACATCGTTTCATTAAAAAAATATATTAGTCGTTTTACAGGACTTGACTACGACAGATGTAGAATATAAATGACATTAATTACCTTTTAAAATCCTAATTACATTTCTGAATCTCACTTATGTTTTTAAATTATACTTACTTACTTTTCTGAACCATAAGTGTATAACTCTTAGTAACGTATTGTTATTAAATATTGCATGTTTAAATCTTACTTACATTTATAAATTTTATTTCTTTAAATTCTACTTGCTCTTTTAAAGCTTAAGTCTTCAAATCTTGCTCACGTCTCAAAATCTTACTTACGTCACTAATTACGTCTTTACATATTATGTTTCTAATTCTCAATTACTTCTCTAAATATTACGTCTCTAAATCTTTTATTCCAAATCTTACTTTGCTATGTTTCAATTTAGATCGTTGTTACTGCCTCAGTGGAAGACCTGCTTATAAATATTGATTGATATTTGAATACAATTTTGAAACTGATTGGAAAATGTTTTTTCTTTCATCTTCTTCAAATACGTTTTATTGAAATTAAGATTCTTTGCATGGAACAGTTGGGCAATATTACTACAAAAAGATTGTTCAAAAAGTTCACTCTTTATGAAAATAGATTTCTTTGTTTAATTATAATTAAGCACAAAGCTATATAATGGTCTATCTGTGCTCTGCTCACCACGGTATCTCGCGGTGTGAGTCCGAAGACTAGGTCTACAAAAATAGGTCACGAATCTCAGCATAATATTATTTACCTACAAAAAACCCAACAAAATAGGTAAAAAGTAGGCTTGCTTTGGCCAGGTGGTTAAGGCACTCGACTCATAATTCGAGGGTCATGGGTTCGAATTCATGTCAAACCAAACATGATCGCCCTTTCAGCTGTGAGAGGGTTATAATGTTACAGTCAATCCCACTATTTGTTGGTAAAAGAGTATCCCAAGAGTTGGCGGTGGGTAGTGATGACTGTTGGCCTTCCCACTGCTAAATTCGGGACAGCTAGTGCAGATAACCCTTTTATAGCTTTGCGCGAAAATCCAAACAAACCAAAGTAAAGAATGCTCTTTTTCTTACAAAATAGATTTAAATATAATAGTCAAAAATATCTTTTTCCTACAAACCAAATTTAAACAAAATGGTCAAACAATGTTTTTTTTCATACAAAACCAATTTACACAAAATAATCAATGTCTTTCTTCCTACAAAACAAATTTAAATAAAATAATCAAACAATATCTTCATTCCAATAAAACAAATTTAAATAAAATAGTCAAACAATGTCTTTTTCCTACAAAACATATTTGAACAAATTAAACTAACAATGTCTTTTTTCTACAAAATAAATCTAAACGATGCCATCAAAGACTAATCATTTTTGAGAAAGGTATGTATCAGTCATTTCATAATAAAGTGTTAGATTGGGGATACATAATTTCTAAGACGAGGATACCAGTTGTACGCAATATTGTTAGAAAATAAAGGAACGTGGATCAACTTGGGTTAAAGGACTATCCAAAAAAACATCTTTCAACAAGTCGTAAGCCAGCTATGATAAGCAAAGTGTGATGTCTCGTAACAGGTGAGAATTCACGAATACAAAGATCAGTGGCAAAAACCGTCCAGATGTCTTAGACAAACAGTTGATCAAGTAAAAGTTTCGTCTGGAAAAACGACGCAAGTTATGGATAAACAAGCTGTTTCAACGAAATATCTGATAAACAGTCGCATATCTCAAACAACTAGAAAATGAAATTGGTATTCATGATATTCTATAAGAAGCCATATCAGTTAAGTAATTGGACACAACATCTATGAATTTCTGTGCGTAAAGATTGTTGAAACGTTCACTCAGAAACCGTCATCCTCGTACTCTCGATGGATTATGAAAGACATGCAGAGAGGAGTTGTGTATTTTGGACATGACAGCCTACTAGTGAGTCGTTTTACTGGACGTGATAACATGGTCTGTAACGATGAATTGAGGGTCAGAATTCCTTTTGAATGTAACGTAATAGTCCCCCACGGTGACAACGGTAAGTCTTCGGGTGTACAACGTTAAAATCAACAGTTCGATTCCGTTCAGTAGAAATAATGTAAAGAGATTTTATTCTCATATTTACTTGTTAATAGTTGGAATCAAAATGTAGTTTATAAAATGGGTACGTTTGTTTTTGTTTTTACTTTCCAAAATATTTAATATTATCTTTATTTTTCTTTTACGCTTGTTGATTTGATTTTTGTACGTGGACCTGAATGGCAGATATGTAGAAGGTATGCGATTTTATACAACAATAAGTTCTGACCAATCAAATGTTGGTCGTAGACTCAGTTTACCAAGTTTTCGAAGCATTTTGTTGTTTGAGTATACATAAACTTATACAATTTTCACATAGAAATAGTTTTTATTTACACATTACTGTTGCAAAAAGGATAACAAACTTAATGGATCAAATAGATCTCCATATTTCTGAAAAACAAACATAACTCTTCAAATATAAACGAAAAGTTTCCATTTCACACAATTTACACTTCAAATGGCTTACATATGTGCATATATAAAACACTTTAAAAGCACTATTTCCGCGTGTATATATTAAGTAGAAAAAGTACCATTTCAATGTATCGAAGCAGCGCCGCCCTACGGAAGCTTTGATCAGCTTTTATACAACAAAGAAAATAAAATGAAATCAAGAAAAATAAGAACTCGGTAATTAAAACAGGAAATATTATATTGATCAGTAAATATATGACTTACGAATTATGACGTCAAAATGGTTCCAGCTCATTCACTAACAACTTAAAATTTTGAATTAAAACAACTTTTAAATCTTTTCATTTGAGAATAGAAATTTCTTTTTCACGTAATTAAGAAAATATTTTATATGCAAAATTAAAAACAACAGAAAACAAACACAATAACTATATAAAATAGTGCATTTCATTTAAAATGTTAATTAAATAGACTTAAAATAATCACTGGGAGAATAGTTAACTGTACCATTAATTAAATAAAAAGTTTCGTTTAGGTTTTTTTAAAATTAGGCTAAAAGGGACATCTCGATTTTTAAATCTTAAACACATTTTTCAAGTCCTAAAATCACACAAGACTAATTATGGCGGCTTTGGTAATCACAGCATTTGTGCGATATTTAGAATGAGAAATCAAATATGACAAATAAACTGACAGTCTGTCTTCCCCTGTTCTTAAGCCTAACCTCATGTCATTCCAGCTAAAGAGTTTACTCGCCAGAAAAGAGAATAGATGGATATATTAGTTACTATTAAACAGAAAAAAAGCGAAAGTAGTGACTGTTTATTACGTGTAACATGAGCTTCAGCTTGGGTAAAATAAAAACAATTTAAATATTTGAAATTCTGGCATATAATCCAATAACTATCTGAAGTGGACTTTAAACCAGCTGACCCAATTTTAAAGGTTTAGTGTGCAATATTATCTGTGTGTTTATTTACACATGTGCCGGGTGTGACCTAATGGTTGACCCAAACCGCGAATCAGAGGACTCGTGGTTCGCGACTCCTTGCCAGGAAAATGTGCTCTGTAATTTGGGGCTGTAAGTGCGTTTCAAAAGTGCTAGGCCAATTCCATTACTCTCTCTGACAAGGGCAACCCGAGAACTGGTTGTGGTTGATACTGGTTTACTGCCTCTAATCTATGAATCTATAGATAACACAGTGTGGTAGAGTTTTTGCAAATCTACGTGAAAGAAACGAACGTTTCCACGTGCAGTGCTTAAAAGTCAAGAATTACAGTTCACTAATAAGACATATAACTGTAATATCACCGCCATAAGTTTAAGTTCTACAGTAAATTGGGTTAAACATGAAACGTAACAGCTGGGTTTGTATTTTTGTTTATTTATTTACTTGTAATAGTGTCTAATCTTACGACTCTTACCTCTTACAGGACGATAAATAGCCCGACGCACAGCAGGGGGGGTTACCTCATGCGGGCTGAGATACAATACAATAGAAGTGGGTTGAACGTTACGTGGTTAAAGCTTCCTGTCTGTCCTCTTCACCTGACATGTTCTGGTAGTTAGGACTCTCGAACTGAAATCTACAGGTCGCCAGACGTGCTAGACCCTTCAGCCGCGAGGGCGTTATTGTGGCACGATCGATCCCACTGTTTGTTAGTAAAATAGCAGCTCAAAGACATTAAGGATGATACCGCAGATAGCCCTCGATTAGCACTCATTGGTTAAACTGAGAACTTATAACGTTAAAATTCGATGTTCGATCTTCGCAGCAGACACAGTGCTTAAAACAACCAAAAAGAATTTCTTGATTATAAAAAAATGTTATTTACTAAATATTTGTCTTTTTTTTTCTTCTCACCCTTACTCAGGTCCTTATCGTGTCTTAAAGTCATAATGACCTTGCTTTACACAAGTAAACTAAACGACCTATTAACAACCTGTAGAAAGACAAGCAAACAGATGCCACCATGAAGCGGTTACACGTAATCGTACAGAGGTACTGACTGCTACTCTTAAAATGCACACCTCAAACCCATGACCCCAGGATCCTTAGTTCGATACATTATTAATATTACAAAATTGTTTATTAGAGCACAAGTGTATCATTTACTGGATTTACCAATCAGCTCCATCTCAAAACACCTAGCTAAGTACACTTTACACATGCACGAGTTCGGAACAGTTTTAACACCAGGAAGTAACTCTCTGATGCCTCCCCTACCCCAGTGGGTGAGCGGCAAATTTACTACTTGAAATCCGAGGTTCGAGTCCCTTGGTAAACAAGTAGTATGTAAACATACTGTGTAACTTTCTGTTAAAAACAAACATTCACCAACGTCTTCCGCAAATAAAAAAGTTTGTACTCAAATTTGGCAGTAGAGGTCAGTTTCATTTACCGTGATTAGACCTAGAATGGCCTGGTGGTTAGGGCACTTGACTCGCAACCTGCAAGTCACTGGTTCAAATCTCTGGATGAGCGTTATAAAGTGGCAGTCAATCCAACTATTTGTTGACAAAATAATAGCCCAAGAGTTGATAGTAGGTACTGCTGAGTCCCCCGCTGTAACAGCGGTATGTCTTCTGATTTACAAGGCTAAATCAGGGGTACGCTAGTCTATAACTCCAAAATTAGGGAAGGCTAGGGCAGGTAGAACTATAATAACTTTGCGCGAAATTCAAAGACAAACCAAAACTTATTGCATCATATTACCAGTTTTATTTTGATTCATTTACTACGTCATATCATTTATTAATCTGACCAATCAGATCTTTCTGGAATATCTTGCGCAATATTTTAATTTTGTAACTATAGTTTGTTTGAAACGTTGCAAGAACTTATGTGTATATACAAGCAGTCTGCGTTAAGAGACAGACCCAGGTCAAACATGCGGGCAGAAAGTTTCCCAAATGTTTCAAAATTGTAAATTTGTTAACATATTAGGAGTACGAGTCTCTATGAAACAGGGTTGTTTTAACATGTATATTATATAGATTATACATATGTTTTAACCTGTATATTATATAGATTATACATATGTTTTAACGTTGATCTATTGGGTTGTTAATAGCAGCTCTTCAATCATTTATAAGTTAGGGTAAAAAAAATATTTCCAACGTTAAGACTTCGAATAGTCTTAACTAATAGTCTTAAATAGCTAAGATGGTTGAAATATACTTTAAGTTAAAAATATTAACTAATGTTTATTGTTACTATTGTCAAACGCAAAGCTGCACACACTATAAAAGTTGTCCCACTGAAAGGATCGAACCTTAAATTTTACCTATAAATGAAAAGATCTATTCTTGTGTGAACGACAAAACACCAGGTTAATCTAAGTACTCTCAACACGTTCTATTGATGCTCGATTTCAGCCAATTAGAAAAGAGTATTAGCTTCTAATCTGACAAATGTTAATGCTTAAAGAAACTATAACGTATGCTGCTCAGTATTATCCATCAGGAAATGGGAAAAGTCAACGTATAACGGTTAGTTGTTTCTGTTTATCAACAGAAAAATATCGGCAAATGTTGGTCAATTTTACTCACTAATACGTAGAAAAACCTCAACGCATAATGAATGGCCAGTTTTACCTGTTAAGAAATAGAATACAAAACAATCAAAGTACACGGTATCCCAGAAGTTGGATCCATAGAAAAAATGACATTAATAAAGTTAAACAAACACATTTCTAATATCTGTTCTAGACATTTCAGAAGAAACAATTCTTGAAGGTTCAGTATTATTGAGAACTGATATTATAAAGCTGTTAATGGCATTCAATTTGAATCATAAATAAATTATGTGTTTTTCCTTATTGGTCCAGATCTCCGATACACCTTGTATACTGATCAGTTTTACCTCTCAAGAAACAGTATAAATATTCAGATATATTGGTCACTTTATCTTTCAATTCACAGAAAACTCATCAACGTATACTGGTCAGCTTTTTATTTTATTGAAGAGAAATACTCTTAATCTTTAATGGTCACTTTCATATATCATTAAACAGAAATTTATTTCGGGTATAGTGGTCAGTCTTATATGTCAGTGAACTGAAAAACGTCAATCCATACTGGTTAATATTACGTGCAAGTGAGCATGAAAAAAATCTTATTATATAGTGGTCAGTTTCATTTGCCAATAAACAAACAAACAAAAAGAAGAAGATATACAATGGTCTGCCAATAACTAGAACAGAGTAAACCTCGGCTCTTAACGTTTTAAAAAAGATATACAATGGTCTGCCAATAACTCGAACAAAGTAAACCTCGGCTCTTAACGTCTTAAAAAAGATATACAATGGTCTGTCAATAACTAGAACAGAGTAAACCTCGGCGCTTAACGTTTTAAAAAAGATATACAATGGTCTGCCAATAACTAGAACAAAGTAAACCTCGGCTCTTAACGTTTTAAAAAAGATATACAATGGTCTGCCAATAACTAGAACAGAGTAAACCTCGGCTCTTAACGTTTTAAAAAAGATATACAATGGTCTGCCAATAACTAGAACAAAGTAAACCTCGGCTCTTAACGTTTTAAAAAAGATATACAATGGTCTGCCAATAACTAGAACAAAGTAAACCTCGGCTCTTAACGTTTTAAAAAAGATATACAATGGTCTGCCAATAACTAGAACAGAGTAAACCTCGGCTCTTAACGTTTTAAAAAAGATATACAATGGTCTGCCAATAACTAGAACAAAGTAAACCTCGGCTCTTAACGTTTTAAAAAAGATATACAATGGTCTGCCAATAACTAGAACAGAGTAAACCTCGGCTCTTAACGTTTTAAAAACTGTAACCATAATCACTCAACGTGTGATTGTTCGAATGTAAAGTAAAAAAAACAAGCAGTAACAAAGTAAGGATCTTCGAAACATGTTTGTATGGAAGTCATAAATCTCTAACATCCGGCTTCATCGATTTTTAATTTATTTTTTGCATCTTATAACAGTTTACAAGACAAGATTATTAAAATTGTTCGTAGTTTTTCAGCATTCTAAAAGACTGCTACAACTTACCAGAAGACAAACAAGTGAAGAAACTTGTTTGACGTGGCAGATCTGAGATTCGTACATTAAAAATTGCTTGGAAAAAAAAACAGCACGTGATATTGCTAGGGAAAAAAAAAACAGCACGTTTTCATCACGAGAGGAATTTGATTTTGTTATCAACGTTGTCAGTTTTCGAGACTGAATTCCTGATCGCAGGTTCCACTCATCACACTCATTGATATAGTTCCTTATATATCATTAGTATACCAGCTTATATCACGAGTAATCTCACAGTTCGTCACGGTCTCCGAAGTTACGTTTCACGTAAAACGAAGTAAAATAATGTACAATAAGATTCGGTCACGAAATTTGTTGTTCAACTGGGGTTTTTCAAGTCGCTAAAATTTGTTGTAAAGAGTACCGACACAAAGAATTTCGACTAAGGTGCCAACACTTTAATAAACCCCTATCACAGTACTTGAAACTTCCACGTGGGTGGCTTCTCAAAGCCATAATCTATACATTCGGTTGCTGAAACATTTCCATTCAGAGGGGGAGTTCGCGGAGTTAAAGGCTGTGCAGAAGGTAAACCTAGGGAGTTCACATGTGACGTCATCACGGGTATGTTCATCTGGGTCAAGGAGTTCACCGTGGAGACGCTCATCTGCGGTACAGATGGCAGTAGATAATCCATGCTCATATTTCCATAGTAGGACGAAGACGAGTAACCCTGAGAATAGCCGTTGCTTACGTTGTTGGTCATTTGGTAGCAGTTGCTTACGTTGTTGGTCATTTGGTAGGAGGATCTTTGCATGCAGCTGCTACTGTACATCAGATCCGACATCGGGGTCATGGCTGGACTCCAGATTGACCCCGTGCCGTTTGATGTCACAGGAGACGGAGAGGGAGCTGGGGTTAAGGGCGCTGGTTTGTACAACACAGAGTTCCGGGAGCTCGTGTCGCAAGAAGTGGTGACTGGTGGAGAATGTTTGGTTCTCTTGGAGCGCGAGATCTTCGTCGACAACCCGTCGTTCTGGTGTTGTTGCTGTTGACGACATTTGGCACGACGGTTTTTAAACCACACCTAGCACACAAAAAACAGACTTCTGATTGGTTGTAAAAACACGTGGTTTTTCTGATTGGTTTTAAAAACACCTGATTTTTTTCAATAAATTTTATTCACTTCAATGTAGTTCTAAGATAGGATTGAGCTGAAAACAAGTTCACTTGAAACAGTCAAGTCTATCATTACAGAACAAAAGGTGTAATTAGTCGAAAGGGTGAACACTAAAGACAAATGCTTCCATATATTTTTGTTAATTTCTTAATTCGTGTACACAAATACATAGGTACATCTATTCCAAATATTGTCTGACAGAGAACAGCTACTTACAAACAAAAACACAGACACGCCTTCTAGTTTAAATTTTCACGAAAGCCAACTAATGTTTAATTTTCAACCGCGGCTTAGTGGCTCATAGAATAGTTCAGTTTTCACCCTCGAAGTTAAAACCTTCAGCTCACAGCTCCGACTTGAGAATCTAATTACAGTTGCGGACCCAGGAGGTCAAACCCATTCAGCTGTGTTTGAGCATGCCCAAAGCCTCATAGATTAATTTAGTCTAGTCCTGCCTTAAAAAATTCAATATAAAAGTAGGCCGAAAGAGATCTTAGTGAGAAATAAAATCGAATAGAGTATACGAGCGCCCCACACTTGATACAGCTGGTGCACAAAAATATAGCTAATAAAAAATGAGGGGGTAAAAGGTCTTGAAGATTAATTTCCTCTAATTCTGCTTGAAAAAATTTCATGGCTATTTAGGATTCCTTTTTGTCTTCCTTTATAAGGCTGAACATAAGTTTCCACTTCTTAACTATGATGTATTCACGAACGTGAGCCTAAAGTTAAATATCTTACGTTTTCTCTGAACGTCTTGAAGTTTCCATAAAACTATAGGGGATCTGTTTTGTGGATTTCGAGTTTATACCAGAATATAATTTTTTTTTTAACTCAACCAACATTCAAAATTCTTGTCTGGAGTCTTAAAGACTAATACGTATTTAAACACATGACTTCTCAGAAGATTATCGTTTTACCCATTTACCTCGATTCTGGACTCCAGAATATTAGCAGTTGAAACTCTTACCTGGACTCTGGACTCTGGTAGATTAATCTTCATTGCAACCTCTTCTCTCATGAAAATGTCGGGATAACGGGTTTTAGTGAATAACGCTTCCAAGATGTCCAACTGAGCTCTTGTAAATGTTGTCCTTTCCCTCCGCTGCTTCCGAGAATTGGCTGGAGAGGATGAGAGTGGAACTAGTACACAAAAGGCACAAGATTTGGATTACGAACACGTGGTTTTTACTCAGCCTAGTTTAATGTCTTAAGGAAAAACGTATGATGTAAGTTTATGTTACGCTGAAGTGAAAACAGTAATATGAAAATCTCCATTGATTTAAAGTCGCTTCTGAAGATATTACGTTTTACAATATGCAATATTAGATTAAGACACGTTCAGCTAAAGTGTGTTTATTTTAGAATGTTTCTTAATAGAATATTATGTATCATTTAATAACCACTAGGTAACGCATGAGTAAATAACAGTTTGGAAACTACAAGTACGATGGGCGAAAGGTTTAGTACTTCGTAAGGCCAATAGAGAGCGCAGAGGAAACGGTCATTTAAAAGCTACTAGTATAAATGTAAGAAAAGACGGACGGATATTATTTAATATATGTACTAAAAGCCAGGACGCTATTAAAAATTGGTACCTCTATAACCACGTGAACTGTAATTAAGACAACTCTAACGATATACCCCGAGGCTCAACATAATCCTTCTAGGTTTAAAAGTGTTGGACACATAATGAGGCATGTTGTAAGTTATAACACGTGCGCGAAGCATATTTTTCATCAATTACCAAATATATCTAGCAATATAAGTAAAAAACATTCAAGCAATAAAACAGACAAAATTAATAAGTAAACTGTTCTAACTTGTAATTAATATCGACTGAGACTTCTTTACAACATAATATATTCAGTATAATCCAAAATAACCTCCTAAACTGTACCATTTGGTTTACAAAGTCTGGCTCCATTGAAAGTTGAGCTGTATAGGTTTTAAAATAAGCTCAAACTTAGAAAACACATAACTGCTTTATAAAGTAAAATATAGAGATATTTTATGTGAATAATAAGTAGTTCCTTCATGCAGTTGAAGTATCCTTGCAAAATAGCCTCCTATCGGGGAAACACATGGATATATTACGGAGTAAAATTGTATTTTGTGTCAATAAAAAATTGAGATTATTTATTATCAGATACACAAAATGATAATTAATGTTGTGTTATATTTATTTCAGAAAAGTTAATATATTTATTTGTAATGAGACCACATACTTACATGTAATGACAAGTTAATACGATCATGGTACAGCACGTGTTGGTATTAAATACATTAGTTCTATGTAATTATTAGTTATTTATCTTAATATCTGAAACTTCTACCAGGATTAAATACATTTGTATAGTTTGTTATGAAACATATCCAGTCTATAAGCCTTTCCCATTGAAATATAAAGATAATTCCACTTTGCAGAGATGCCAACTGTTTCGAGTGACTAAGCGTAATGATTGTAGACAGTTTCACAGATTTTAGTCCTTTTAGATTCGCCAGAAACTTAACAATCTGGTGAACGAGGCCTCTTTTTCCATCTTGTGAACGATCGCATTGGTGTTTTTATGCCAGTTAGAAAACAAAAAATACCCATCTACGCGAGTCTGATTGGCTAACAAGCACTGATGACGTAACAATGAGTTCCCCCAGTACCCGGGGTACTTAATGGTAAAGCTGGACCAAGCTAACTGGCTGTCCTTCTCTCGGGTACTTCATGGTAAAAGCTGGACCAAGCTGACTGGCTGTCCTTCTCTCGGGTACTTCAATCCTTTATTCTTTACACTGTTAACGACTTCACAGAATCAGTAACTGAATGTATTATTTAAGCAGTTGTTCCTTTGGTTCTCAAGAGAGAACATCTTGTATCCATTTTCTACGATCTTGATAAGGCTTTCGGCACTAGATGGAGGTGTTACAATGAAATTTGTTCATTTTTATTTGTAACTTCTACTAGACAGGAGTTTCCTAGTCGATGTGAGTTTGACCCGTTCCTTCCAACAGGAACCCCTCAGCTGTGTCTTGAGTGTCACACTTTTTAGAATTAAGATCTATGCTATCACTGAACAGCTTCTTTCTACTTTTGCTAACAGCTTTTACCATGAAGTACCCGAGAGAAGGACAGCCAGTCAGCTTGGTCCAGCTTTTACCATGAAGTACCTGAGAGAAGGACAGCCAGTCAGCTTGGTCCAGCTTTTACCATGAAGTACCCGAGAGAAGGACAGCCAGTCAGCTTGGTCCAACTTTTACCATGAAGTACCTGAGAGAAGGACAGCCAGTCAGCTTGGTCCAGCTTTTACCATGAAGTACCTGAGAGAAGGACAGCCAGTCAGCTTGGTCCAGCTTTTACCATGAAGTACCGAAGAGAAGGACAACCAGTTAGCTTGGTCCAGCTTTTACCATGAAGTACCGAAGAGAAGGACAGCCAGTTAGCTTGGTCCAACTTTTACCATGAAGTACCTGAGAGAAGGACAGCCAGTCAGCTTGGTCCAGCTTTTACCATGAAGTACCTGAGAGAAGGACAGCCAGTCAGCTTGGTCCAGCTTTTACCATGAAGTACCCGAGAGAAGGACAGCCAGTCAGCTTGGTCCAGCTTTTACCATGAAGTACCTGAGAGAAGGACAGCCAGTCAGCTTGGTCCAGCTTTTACCATGAAGTACCGAAGAGAAGGACAGCCAGTCAGCTTGGTCCAGCTTTTACCATGAAGTACCGAAGAGAAGGACAACCAGTTAGCTTGGTCCAACTTTTACCATGAAGTACCTGAGAGAAGGACAGCCAGTCAGCTTGGTCCAGCTTTTACCATGAAGTACCGAAGAGAAGGACAACCAGTTAGCTTGGTCCAGCTTTTACCATGAAGTACCCGAGAGAAGGACAACCAGTTAGCTTGGTCCAGCTTTTACCATGAAGTACCCGAGAGAAGGACAGCCAGTCAGCTTGGTCCAGCTTTTACCATGAAGTACCTGAGAGAAGGACAGCCAGTCAGCTTGGTCCAGCTTTTACCATGAAGTACCGAAGAGAAGGACAACCAGTTAGCTTGGTCCAGCTTTTACCATGAAGTACCGAAGAGAAGGACAGCCAGTTAGCTTGGTCCAACTTTTACCATGAAGTACCTGAGAGAAGGACAGCCAGTCAGCTTGGTCCAGCTTTTACCATGAAGTACCGAAGAGAAGGACAACCAGTTAGCTTGGTCCAGCTTTTACCATGAAGTACCCGAGAGAAGGACAGCCAGTCAGCTTGGTCCAGCTTTTACCATGAAGTACCCGAGAGAAGGACAGCCAGTCAGCTTGGTCCAGCTTTTACCATGAAGTACCTGAGAGAAGGACAGCCAGTTAGCTTGGTCCAGCTTTACCATGAAGTACCGAAGAGAAGGACAGCCAGTCAGCTTGGTCCAGCTTTTACCATGAAGTACCTGAGAGAAGGACAGCCAGTCAGCTTGGTCCAGCTTTTACCATGAAGTACCGAAGAGAAGGACAACCAGTTAGCTTGGTCCAGCTTTTACCATGAAGTACCCGAGAGAAGGACAGCCAGTCAGCTTGGTCCAGCTTTTACCATGAAGTACCTGAGAGAAGGACAGCCAGTCAGCTTGGTCCAGCTTTTACCATGAAGTACCGAAGAGAAGGACAACCAGTTAGCTTGGTCCAGCTTTTACCATGAAGTACCCGAGAGAAGGACAGCCAGTCAGCTTGGTCCAGCTTTTACCATGAAGTACCTGAGAGAAGGACAGCCAGTCAGCTTGGTCCAGCTTTTACCATGAAGTACCGAAGAGAAGGACAACCAGTTAGCTTGGTCCAGCTTTTACCATGAAGTACCGAAGAGAAGGACAGCCAGTCAGCTTGGTCCAACTTTTACCATGAAGTACCCGAGAGAAGGACAGCCAGTCAGCTTGGTCCAACTTTTACCATTAAGTACCTGAGAGAAGGACAGCCAGTCAGCTTGGTCCAACTTTTACCATGAAGTACCCGAGAGAAGGACAGCCAGTCAGTTTGGTCCAGCTTTTACCATGAAGTACCGAAGAGAAAGACAGCCAGTCAGCTTGGTCCAACTTTTACCATGAAGTACCCGAGAGAAGGACAGCCAGTCAGCTTGGTCCAACTTTTACCATGAAGTACCCGAGAGAAGGACAGCCAGTTAGCTTGGTCCAGCTTTTGCCATGACACACAAGTTGAGTGACATCAGCTGTATCCCTCAAACTGAAAGGAAAATGTTCCTTGCCTTATGGGTCTTTATCCACTCTTCAAGAAAGATGAGAAAAAGTGAAAAGAACAAATGGATAGGTAAACAGCAACAAAATACTGACTGGGATTGCGAAATGAATATGTATTGAAGAGATAAAAGTTGTTACCCGAGAGATGTACTTTGCAGGACAACTTCTCCCATCAACTTCATTCCCCCCAAAGGAAATTGTGTTCATTGAATACTCCTAGTATAAAAAAAGAGACAATAACTGTCATTGATTCTAAATATCTTCTGGTGACAGGTGAAGAAAACATATAGTGATGTCATGATCCATGGAGATACAGATAGCTACAACTTCCAGGGGCATATTGAATGGCACAGTAGTGCCACACCTCCACGAACTCGTCCATCACACAATCTGTCATTCTGATATGTGGAAAACTACCAAAAGGTGGCAGCATCGGCAGGTCTGAGAAATGATTCCCGAATGGAGAGAAACACGAGATGATAAAAATTGACAAAGGGCTTAATTTTATTCAAATTAGAACAATAAACTCGACAGCTCTATTGTATCAAAGGGACTTTTTTACTCAGAAGCAGTAAAACTTGGTGAAGATTTTTTTATTGCGACTGTGACATCTGTATTTAGTAGAAAGAGGTCTGTCGACCACCATTGAATCTGCTCAGGGCCGATTGGAGAATCTCTGTTAGACGAAGGAGACTCCAATGATTGAGTGAGTAACTCAAGAGTGGTCCATATTTCGGAGCCAAAGGAGAGAAGCCAGAGGAATTACTGGATGCGATAGTGAGAACAGAGAAAGCAGTAAACATAGACATGTCAACTCTTAAATCCATGGAGGGTAAGAGACGTTCTATCTGTTGTGAGATATAGTATGTGGGAGACACGCAAAAATCTGTTTGCACTCCCACTGCAGTAATGGAATGGAGTGTAGGAATCTCAGGGGGATGAGGCGACAGCAAATTCCAAGCCCTAAAATAAAAGATATTATTAACATTACATAAACACTGAATCACTTTCTCTTCCACCAAGTTACAGCAAGAATGAAAGAACCAGAGATGGGAACCACCACAGTTAACACAGTGATAGTCCAACTGACACTTGCTGACGTCATGACCATTGCTATCATGACGAGCACGAGCCAAGTATCCACGAAAAGATGTCTAAGAGTGTCCATACCACTTACAGTGAAAATATCTCAGAGGGTTAAGAATATAGAGCCATACCTTACAGTTGAGACAACCCACCGAATATAGAGCCATACCTTACAGTTGAGAGAACCCACTTGGATAACGGCAAGTGGAAACGGTAATATAAATGTCAAACAAAAATCTGGGTGGGTCGTATAATTTCGTCTTTACGAGTAGAGATACATAAGAGAGTTAAAACTCCTTAGCTGGAGAAACTAGCGAGAATCTTAACAGTTACTTCACGGGAATAATTCCAAGTAAAATAAATAAGCTTGACCAAGATGTCATTAGAACACAAGTTCTTGGCTGACTTTAGAAAGCCAACAAACCCTTCTAATTCCTACTAAATGAAAAGGGAAGACATTTACTACAAATATTTGTTATATAAGAAATGAAGAAAGTCAGCCAGTCAGATTTTTAGGACAGTCTTTTATACTGGTTGTTTACCACAGAAATAGTCAGAAATGGTGAAAGTATAATACGGTATTCCGTACTGGTTGTGTACTACGATAATAGTCAGAGATTTTTGTAGTATAATATAGTCTTCCGTACTGGTTGTGTACCACAATAATAGTCAGAGATGTTTATGGTATAATACGGTATTCCGTTGTGGTTGTTTATCAGTTAACGATTTTTTGCGATTATTTTGGTTTCAGGAGAGTAATTATTCATAACAGATGAAGAATGTTCAGTTCCTGCCGACCCTCAAAGGAGATTCTGAAGCAGCGTTATGAACACATCATTATTACATACACAATGTATACATACAGTTCATAATGTCACGTCATTATTACATACACAATGTATACATACAGTTCATAATGTCACGTCATTATTACATACACAATGTATACATACAGTTCATAATGTCACGTCATTATCACATACACAATGTATACATACAGTTCATAATGTCACGTCATTATCACATACACAATGTGTACATACAGTTTATAATGTCACGTCATTATTACATACACAATGTATACATACAGTTTATAATGTCACGTCATTATCACATACACAATGTATACATACAGTTCATAATGTCACGTCATTATCACATACACAATGTATACATACAGTTCGTAATGTCACGTCATTATCACATACACAATGTATACATACAGTTCGTAATGTCACGTCATTATCACATACACAATGTATACATACAGTTCGTAATGTCACGTCATTATCACATACACAATGTATACATACAGTTCGTAATGTCACGTCATTATCACATACACAATGTATACATACAGTTCGTAATGTCACGTCATTATCACATACACAATGTATACATACAGTTCATAATGTCACGTCATTATTACATACACAATGTATACATACAGTTCCTAATGTCACGTCATTATCACATACACAATGTATACATACAGTTCGTAATGTCACGTCATTATTACATACACAATGTATACATACAGTTCGTAATGTCACGTCATTATCACATACACAATGTATACATACACTTCATAATGTCACGTCATTATTACATACACAATGTATACATACAGTTCGTAATGTCACGTCATTATTACATACACAATGTGTACATACAGTTCGTAATGTCACGTCATTATCACATACACAATGTATACATACAGTTCATAATGTCACGTCATTATCACATACACAATGTATACATACAGATCATAATGTCACGTCATTATCACATACACAATGTATACATACAGTTTATAATGTCACGTGTTCCTCCGGTAGGAAGCTACCATGCTCGAGACAGCCTCGACTGTTTTAAACCTGGAGCACTAAATAAAATTAGCATGATATAGTTTAGAAGACAGTGATATCAGGTAATGTTATGAACAAGTTACCACAAACAGATACAATACATATATATACCACACATAGATACAATACATATATATACCACACATAGACACAATACATATATATATATATACCACACACAGACACAATACATATATATATATATATATATATTTTACTATATTTGTTTGTATCCCCAGTGGGTGACTATTTTGCAACCTACATAGCTTATTAACCAAAGATTAAGAACTCTAAACAGTAAACACGGTATAATTTAGGGGGTCGTTTGATAATTTATGATATGTAACTCATAAGGAAAGATTTCAAGTGATGTTATGGCTAAGTTACTGAGCACACGAAATATATTTTTAATCTACTACATGTCTATTTGTTCCCCGTTAGGAAGCTATTATGCAAGGCAGCCTTCACTGTCACAAAGGAGCTCATTATTATTCACATAAAATATATATTTTTACTTTTTACAGTGTAATGTATTTCATCGGTTAAAGTCCTATTTTGTAACCTACACGGCTCAACTTTCAATGGAGCCAAACTTTGTTAACCAGTTGGTGAAGGAAAATATATAAACTGTTTTTGTGTTTAAGTTGTAACAATTGTTAGTAAAGAATACCATTTCTTTCGTGGTCCCAAGACAACATGTTTTTACTGGGTTTAGTGCTAACCCTAACTGTTGTAGATTCAAAGTTTGTGTCCCTCTATATCATAGACACGAGTACGGTTCCTCTGGTTATTCAGTAGTTTCGACCAACACACTTTCTTTTAGAACAGAGTTCCTATTCAGTTCCGGGTTTTACTACATGCCTCATTTAGACCACAACATAGGGATAGAGTAAAGGTTTGTTTAGGAACTACAAGCATAGTTGGACGAAAGCGTAGTACCTATTAAGACCAATAGATGGCGGTATAGTAAATGATCAGTTACTTCGTAGTTTTAATAGACGAAGAATCCAGTATCAATTAATTAAATATCAAAATATGGAGGAAGAGCACGAGGAGCACGAGAGCAATGTGCAATTAAATGCAGTAAGTACGTATTACCGGTTAAACAGGTTTCAGTTTTGTTATCATCAGTAATCCACAGCTAGAAGTCCTTCTAAGCTTCACTTAAAGAAGCATTACGGCACATTCATCACAATGCTGTATTGTTTCGTTGTGGTAGATTAAAATTTTTTGTAACTCGAAAGATAAAGTTAATACAATCCGATTACAACTTCTTTAAGCTGTGTGACAGCTTCAGAAAAACATAATTTGTCAAGATGCTTCAAAATAAAAAAAATAGTAAGTTACCACATGGAAAACAAAAACACACATCAAGAGTATTTACCTAAATTTCATTGTTTTAACTTTAAATCATTATAATTAGACAACAAGAAATTCCGAGCAAAAAAAAATTATAAGGTTTGAATTTCACGCAAAGCTACACGAGAGCTATCTGCGCTAGCTGTCCCTAATTTAGTAATGTAAGACTAGAGGGAAGGCAGCTAGTCATCACCACCCAGTGCCAACTCTTGGGCTACTCTTTTACCAACGAATAATGGGATTGACCGTCACATTATAACGCCTCTACGGTTAAAAGGGCGAGCATGTGTGGTGCGACAGGGATTCGAGCCCGCGACCCACAGATTATTAGCCTTAACTACCTAGTCATGACGAGTTCAAATTTACAACGATTGTGAGTGTCTGTAAAAAATAAAAGTCTAATCTTGGACAACGTCGTTGTCGAAAATTTACTCACAGATAAAGTACGAACCCATTCCATCTATTTCATAATGGCGGCGGTCGGGAAATTTAGTCCACGAACTACAGCGGGTATTGTTGGAAATTCTGTCTACGGAAAGACAAATATAAAATAAAACAATTACTCACAACTGGAAACATTTTAACCTTGGTTAACATACTGAAATTATTCCGTTTTTCGCAATACATTTTGTTGTTGTTGTTTCATAAGTAATCCACAGTCACTGAGACTATTTGTGTTGAATGTTTTAATCGTTTAAACCGTTTTTAGAATCAACCATCTTTTATACTGATTGTATCACATGGTTTGATAGTTACAACCGGTTTCAGAATGAACCACTTTTCATACTGATTGTATCACATGGTTTAATAGTTACAACCGGTTTCAGAATGAACCACTTTTCATACTAATTGTATCACATGGTTTGATTGTTACAACTGGTTTCAGAATGAGCCCCTTTTCATACTGATTGTATCACATGGTTTAATAGTTACAACCGGTTTCAGAATGAACCACTTTTCATACTGATTGTATCACATGGTTTGATTGTTACAACTGGTTTCAGAATGAGCCCCTTTTCATACTGATTGTATCACATAGTTTGATTGTTACAACCGGTTTAAGAATGAACCCCTTTTCATATTGATTGTATCACATGGATTGATTGTTACAACCGGTTTCAGAATGAACCATTTTTCATACTGATTGTATCACATGGTTTGATAGTTACAACCGGTTTCAGAATGAACCACTTTTCATACTGATTGTATCACATGGTTTAATAGTTACAACCGGTTTCAGAATGAACCACTTTTCATACTGATTGTATCACATGGTTTGATTGTTACAACTGGTTTCAGAATGAGCCCCTTTTCATACTGATTGTATCACATAGTTTGATTGTTACAACCGGTTTAAGAATGAACCCCTTTTCATATTGATTGTATCACATGGATTGATTGTTACAACCGGTTTCAGAATGAACCATTTTTCATACTGATTGTATCACATGGTTTGATAGTTTCAACCGGTTTCAGAATGAACCACTTTTCATACTGATTGTATCACATGGTTTAATAGTTACAACCGGTTTCAGAATGAACCACTTTTCATACTAATTGTATCACATGGTTTGATTGTTACAACTGGTTTCAGAATGAGCCCCTTTTCATACTGATTGTATCACATGGTTTAATAGTTACAACCGGTTTCAGAATGAACCACTTTTCATACTGATTGTATCACATGGTTTGATTGTTACAACCGGTTTCAGAATGAACCATTTTCATACTGATTGTATCACATGGTTTAATAGTTACAACCGGTTTCAGAATGAACCACTTTTCATACTAATTGTATCACATAGTTTGATTGTTACAACCGGTTTCAGAATGAACCCCTTTTCATACTGATTGTATCACATGGTTTAATTGTTACAACCGGTTTCAGAATGAACCACTTTTCATACTGATTGTATCATATAGTTTGATTGTTACAACCGGTTTCAAAATGAACCCCTTTTCATACTGATTGTATCATATGGTTCGATTGTTACAACCGGTTTCAGAATGAACCACTTTTCATACTGATTGTATCACATGGTTTGATTGTTACAACCGGTTTCAGAATGAACCACTTTTCATGCTGATTGTATCACATGGTTTGATTGTTACAACCGGTTTCAGAATGAACCACTTTTCATACTGATTGTATCACATGGTTTGATTGTTACTATGACATTTCTTTGGGCCGCTGTTTAATGTAGAATAATAAATTCGACGAAATACCACAACATTATTAACATGTATAAATTATTCTAAGTTGTTGTGTACTGAAGTAAAATGGACATAAAACAGAACAAAAATTACAAATTCATAATTCATACAAATGAATCGCTGAAGATCGATTAAGCATAATCCGAAACACTGAATATAAAATGTTCATTTTCACTATAGTCTTTATCTTGTTGAATGTGACAACCATCCTCACTTTAAAATAGTTATATTTATTGCCACTAGAGGGTAGCACTAATAAATCCCTCAAACACTGACCCGAATAGACACTTAAAAGCATTTTTTCTCTTGTCATCGGCAAATATCAAATAAAATTTGCCAATATACTGGTATTAGTCTTCAAATTACTGAATAGCTTCGGACCCAGTAACGTTACAATTTTTCCTATTACAATCGTCAGAGTAACGAACTGACAAAACAAATACACAGAATTAAAACATACTTTCTACATAAAATAAATAGAGACTGAAAGAGTAATTGTTCATTCCGCATGTAATATTATTGGTGATTATGTCGACATTTTTTCAACATTCATCCACTACCACCACCTAAGTCTTAGCTGCATAGTTTAGGAAAATTACCCCAGACAACCAGGTTTTTCTTGTCTTTTTTTATTTTTCTGTTTGACTATTTCCCATCCTCGATTTTTTTTTCTAAGCAAACACGCATCATCGTATTCTCGAAATCGATTACGTAGTATGCAGTATGTTGTGTGGGTGAAAGGCTTTTTCCAGTACCTTGGTTTGGAGGCTAAGGAAGGATTAGAAGCGGGGCTATAATCCCCTTACGATTGAGTGCACGAGTTGTGCAAGTTTTGCCTGGAGTGACAGAGGCTTTCACAAAAACACCAGAATTTTATCTAGAACAAGACGAACAATGCACAATGCTAGATTTATATTGTAGCAACTTTTATTTTTTTAAAACAAAACAATTACTCAAAAATATTTGACTCACCAGTTTTCACCTCATGAAAATCACGTATTTTCTATTTTTTGTACAACGCTATTATTTTCATCGTTGCCATTAATTTTCTTTAAGTCTGTTAAGTCTTAATTTCTATTTATACTTGTCAGGTTTTCACGTATGTAGAGGTCGCAATCTTTACAGCAGGTGGCTGTGATTTGTTGGCGACAAATTTCGACAATAAACGAATAGCATACAATCAGTTTGCTTTAAAATAATACATTCAAAGCAAATCAAACGTATGCACAAAAATCTGTTTCACTATTAGTTATCAAAGTTGTATCTAACATTGTATATAATTATTTTCTTTCTGAAGTCCACTCAGGATAGTTTAGAACACCTTTTGACAAGACAGATTATTCTCCTTTATCACTGTTATTACAATACCAGCTGTGAAACTCACTATAAATATTTCCCGTTACGGCTAAACCAACAATCATGCAATCTAACTTCCCTTTTACTAACCTAATGGGCCCGGCATGACCACGTGGTTATGGCACACGTCTCGTACTCTATGGGTCGCGAGTTCGAACCCCCATCACACCAAACATGCTCGCCTTTTCTGACGTGGGGTGTTTGTTATAATGTGACGGTCAATCCTACTATTCGCTGGTAAGAAAGGTAGCCCAAGAGATGGCGGTGGGTGGTGATGACTAGCTGCCTTTTCTCTTGTCTTACACAACTAAATTAGGAACGGCTAGCGTTGATAGCTCTCGTGTAACTTAGCCGAAATTCAAAAACAAACAAATTGGCTTAATCAGTGATGTCGAGAAACCCACTTGTTGAGAATTTTATATGCAAAAACGGCTCGTTTGGGTTCAGAAAATATTTGAACCTGACGATGACCGAAGAAGGTCGAAACGTTGTTCGCTCTTCTATTTAAAATATTTTCTGAACCCAAACGAGCCGTTTTTGCATATAAAAAATTGGCTTAATGTTTTCCGACTTGTGCTCTCTTAATATCTACAGTTTTCTGCAAACCGCGAAACGCTATAATATAACAATACCAACTTAAGACAACGATAAAAATACAGATGGTTCCAGTAATGTGACTTCACACAATAACAACCGAACCACACATATGACATACGACTCTTACCGAGTTATATAACGGAATTTCTTATAATTATTGTTTTGAAATTAAATAGTCATTAAATTAAGAAATTAACAACATGATGACTCTTACATTAAAAAATCTTGTATATCCAACAATGCTATCCTTTTCTTTGTCTCTGCTTCACTTCTTGTTCATTTTGTTAGCGAGCGGAAGTGAACAACACTTACGTTAACAGTGACCTCTGCATTCAGTTTAGGTATATTTTTGTTTTCTCTTTGGTTTATTATAATAATTACCATAAAAAATACACGATACAAAATATCTGTAGAACCACTGATATTGTTATAGGTATTACAATAATATACAAGTCATGTCTTAAATGTTTCTTTTATTGTTATGTGCATCACTGTCTATTTAATTTCTTAGTGATGCTCTAGAGATAATCAAACTACAACAAATAAATATTAGTGGTACACTTTAAATAAAGTTAATCACAATAATTGTTAATGGGATATTAACAGTAATTTTAATTAACTGTCCAGCCTCAAGCCTTCACTAACACATCAAAATTAATGTCAGTATTCACACGATAAAGTTACAATTACCATTAAATACCTTTAAATTATAGTGTATAATTATAACGCCAGGCCCATTACTACTGGAAATCTGATTTTAAACATTTGTTTTGAGCCTGAAGTTAAACGTTGAAACTAATTACTCCTACAACTACTGATAAACCATATTTCCATAGATCGCACACTGGCGTACTTCTACTATACACTTATTTAGACAGACGCAGAATTTACAAACATAATTTTTTTCAAAGCAAATGTTGACCTGTACCTAATACCCTTTGATAAAACCCGTGTTGTACTTAAAACTTTCAAAGATAAACGATCAGGTAACTGCTTCATATCTTGAGAAATGTTAACTAAAGTCGAATACTTTTGTACAAGTTGTTTTAATAAAATTACAGACAAATTGCATTCACTTTTGAAATATGTTTTTCTAAACTATTTATGCATTAATTACTCGTGGATTCACCACTTCGGGGACCTTAATAACATGAACATTAAACAAATATGCTTTCATTGTTCACAAGTTTTCTATGTTCAATTCTTTACAGGCTCAAACACGATGTTACGGTATGAAACAAGTTGGCCATTTAAGGATTAATTCGGAAAGGGCTAACGAACTTTGTTGATAAAGGTAAGAAAGCTTATCTAACTCAAAAACAAAACTTGTGGCATCAGGCTTAACGTATATACTCGTCCAACCTTTTGTAACATGGAATTAAACCACAGTGTAAGCTTCAGGGCAAAGCCACCCATCAAATCGGAAAGAAGGATTTTGTGTGTTACCAACAGCCGAGTAAACGTTTGGGTATTTCATTTTCGATCAGAAGATTTAACCACATTTATTCACTAAGCTGTACCTTCCCTTACAGCACGCAAGTGAAGGAATTACTCACGGAACCGCACGGAAACAAGTTAAAGTTGCCGTGGAGACGCATATCGACCAATAGGTGACTGAAGCCAGTCAGCTGCATAATTAATTACTAGCGCCTTCTGTACTGGTTGGAGGCTGAACTTAAATATTCCATTTTTGCACCGAATCTTTATTTTTATCGTGGCATTGTATTAAGTGTATTAAAATGATTCTCACCACAGTAAGTCGAAAATAGGACAAATAAAGACCTAAACAACGACGAAGTTGGACATTTATTATACAATAAAATAATAGTTACAATAGATATATTCATTGTACAACACTATATAAGCGTAGGCGTATAAAAGACCCGTATGTATGTAGATCTAATACAATACATTTTTTATATACAGGGTGGTCGCTAGAAAAGCGGAAAATTTGTCAAACAGCTATTTATTTTTACAAATAATAACTTTTACAAAGTTTTTTAAAGGCATATGTTATATTACACTCATAGATGCTCAAAATGTCGTCCGTGATATTAAAATCATGCATTTTATTCATGATGTAAAGAAATCAAAATAGAAATGAGTAAGCACGCATTTTATTCATGATCTCATCTGACCCTCAAATTTTCCGCTTTTCTAGTGACCACCTTGTCTATTATCTACATTATATGCATTTTAAATTTGCTGCAGAGTTTTGAAAGTTTCAATATCCCTCTATAATTATTAGGTGTCTATGTGTACTACTTTTTCAATATTTTTAAGTATCTAGTTGTTCGGTTACCTACGAACTCACATCCTTTATAAATATATCCTTCGCGTATTCAGATACGTTCAGGTTGAGGGAAGGGAGATAAATGTAAAGAACACCTAGATATACCCGGTGGCATATTTAGGTAGAGAGCTGAGACCCAAGGCCCACGGTCTTAATGGGGGATTATTGATAATTATAATTTATGTAAAATTACATACGATGTAAGGCCTACAAATATTATTAACCCCTGAGCCCACACAATTTTAAATTAGCCACTCGTGATACCATAATCTTTTGTTATTAACATTGCTGTAAAAACAAACCACACGATTCTCTAAAGATTAATATCAAACCACTGCTCGTATTTTAATACAATTCATCTCTATATTGAACTGAACTGAGCATTGACCTTTTCACATGATGTCACCGGAAGTAATAAAGGGACCATCTTGTTAGTGTCTTGTCTCAATTTTAGCCTCGTGATTTAAGATGTAACCTCTAAAATGCTAATTTGTGTTGCCCTGAATTGTAAAACTAGATAAGACCCAGTCATGTGTCGTTTCAATGGTACTTTCACATTTTGCTTTCGTAAATAAATTAATGTGAATTCAATTGCTATTGGCTGTAGCGTTATCTAATTCACACGAACTTTGACTTTTGAGTACATAGAATTTCCGATTCAAAGATCGGAGTTTTCATTTAGTTTTAACATACAGTAACTGCCATATCAATCTATGTAACGCATTTTAAAATATCATACAGCTTTTCACGAAGAAAAAACGAATTGTTAAAAAAAATGGATTGTAAATACTTGAAGCTTTCAAGTGGTATCCAACAAAAGCCTACAGGCTCTGTTCTGAACATTTTTTAAGAATATTTTTTTAAAATTATCAAGCAGCTATCTACTGGGAGGTTGCTACGTCTCTATCGTGAATATTACTTTAGCATATTTGTAGAAGTTTACACTTGGTAATAAATCATATAGTACTTACAATAATAGTCAAGTAACGTGGCAAAATGTAAGAAAGAAAGAAACTCTGGATACAATGGTAATAAAGCCTATGAAAACTTTAGCACAACGTTTCGCGCCTAAACTCTCCCGTTGAACTACGAACAAGTATTTAGGCCCGTAACACTTCAAACAAGTATTTAGGCCCGTAACACTACAAACAAGCATTTAGGCCCGTAACACTACAAACAAGTATTTAGGCCCGTAACACTACAAACAAGCATTTAGGCCCGTAACACTACAAACAAGTATTTAGGCCCGTAACACTTTGCCAAATTAAAAGTTTTCATAGATTTTGTTACCCTCGTTTCTTGTTTCTTTCTTACACTTTCATCTCGAATTTTCTGCGCGTTTTAAAGCAATGTAGCTGGTTGATCATGTAGTGAAGTACTTATTTTAAAAGGGTTGCTGTTGTTTTGAATTAAGCACAAAGCTACACAATGGGCTATCTGTGCTCTGCCCACCACGGGTATCGAAACCCGGATTTTAGCGTGTAAGTCCGCAGACATACCGCTGAGCCACTGGGGGGCTATTTTAAAAGGGAAAAATAAAATAAGTAATTGGATTTAGTAACTTCTTTATTTGATGGTATCTTCTGATTTATTTGCAGTTTGCTTTTAAGACAACATCAGTACAAACGTACATCAACCCAAGCACACCTGAGTTTTTGTTGTCACCTTCCAGTTGTCTCAAGAACAACATAGGTACATAATATTGTTACAGTGGCCGTTTTATTACCAAGATGGCCGAGCGAGTTAAGGCGTGCACTCGTAATCCGAGGGTCGCGGGTTCGCGCCCGCGTCGCGCTAAAACATGCTCACCCTCCCAGCCGTGGGGGTGTATAATGTGACGGTCAATCCCACTATTCATTGGTAAAAGAGTAGCCCAAGAGTTGGCGGTGGGTGGTGATGACTAGCTGCCTTCCCTCTAGTCTTACACTGCTAAATTAGGGACGGCTAGCACAGATAGCCCTCGAGTAGCTTTGTGCGAAATTCCAAAACAAATTTATTACCAAGAGCAAAAGGCGCACGCAAAGCGTCCACGATATACAATAGCTCCAAACTTTAAATTAAAAATGTTCATATATATCTTTCATATTTTATGAAACGCGGGTTACGTATTATAATTTGTCCTAAACGAGTCTACTATTTATGATGTCACGTACTGCTATTTCAAATATCTGGAAATTTAAAGTCAGAAGATAACTAAATGTTAATACGTATATCAAATATATGTTATTTGCCAACAAGAATGATACTCACAGTTTTCTTTTTTAACATTAACACAAATACATTTTAATGTAAGAAACAATATAGTTTATAATAACGGTTATTAATAATAGTTATTACAAATGACAGTTTATATACGAGAGTGGCCCGGCATGGCCAAGCGCGATATGACGTGCGACTCGTAATCTGAGGGTAGCGGGTTCGCATTCCCGTCGCGCCAAACATGCTCGCCCTTTCAGCCGTGGGGGCGTTATAATGTGACGGTCAATCCCACTATTCGTTGGTAAAAGAGTAGCCCAAGAGTTCGCGGTGGGTGGTGATGACTAGCTGCCTTCCCTCTAGACTTACACTGTTAAATTAGGGACGACTAGCACAGATAGCCCTCGAGTAGCTTTGTGCGAAATTCAAAAACAAACAAATCAAACTCTCTAGTTTTCAGATTAATAAAGGTTAATCCCAATTATAACTCCCGAGGCCTATAGCACACTGACTGTAGCTGACTACTACTACTAATAATAATTGTCTCTGGGCGTGTCGGCTCTATAAACCAATCACGCGAGATTCTCGAAGTTTCAACAATGTTCGAAAAGAGGCTAGCATTTTCTTAAATCACATATTGTCGATTCTCACTCTCGCGAATCTTTTACAACTTTAAAGAAATGGGACTTTCGCATTACGCATCTAACAATATACATCACGAGCATTTGTTGTTTTGTTGTTTTCAATTAAGCACAAAGCTACACAATGGGCTATCTGTGCTCTGCCCACCACGGGTATCGAAACCCGGATTTTAGCGTGTAAGTCCGCAGACATACCGCTGAGCCACTGGGGGGCGCACATCACAAGCATCAAATTGAAATACATCTAAGTGTATTAAAATATACGGTAGATCCATTACACTTGTATATGACTCTTTTTTGTTGTTGTTGTTGTTTTACAAAATCATTCACTGCTGGCCAAAATCTTAAAACCGATGAACAGAAAGAAAAAATATACATTTTGTGTTGTTAAACTTAACCAGTTATTTGAGTAGAGCTTCGAAAGATGGAAATAAGAAACAAGAAAATAAAAAACTGTTTTAGTATTTATTAGGTAAAATGTAAACACCGTGAAATTAGCCTAAATACTAACTGGTCAAAAGTTTAAGATCTCATCAA
Organism: Carcinoscorpius rotundicauda; assembly: GCA_011833715.1. Taxonomy (NCBI): domain Eukaryota; kingdom Metazoa; phylum Arthropoda; class Merostomata; order Xiphosura; family Limulidae; genus Carcinoscorpius; species Carcinoscorpius rotundicauda. The sequence goes on along the minus strand of CM022401.1, from coordinate 90,453 downwards.
AAAGAAGTCCTAAACAGGGAAGAAAATGCCTAACAGGAAGTCTCAGTAGTGAGTTGCATGGCCGTCTTTGCGAATAACTTCAAACATTCGCTTTAGCATGGTCGATATAAGAATCACGTTATTCGCCATGAAAATGTCCTTTGTCCTGCAGGCATTGTGGATTGCAGTGTTGTCCTGCTGAAAGATCCAGTCACTTCCACACAAGCGAGGACCTTCAGTCAATGAGGATTCTCTCTCCAACATGCCAATGTAGCCAGCCGGTATTTGTCACCCCTGTATAACCTAAAGCTCCATTGTTCCATAGAAGGATAAAGCACCCCAGATCATGATGGAGCCTCCTCCACTGTGCCGTGTAGAAAATATCTCCTGTGGGATATCCTTATCGTGCCAGTAACGTTGAAAGCCATCTGGACCATCCAGGTTAAATTTCTTCTCATCAGAGAACAAAACCATTTTCCCCTTTTTTACGTCCCATGTTTGGTGCTTTTGAGCAAAGTGTAATCGATCTGTTTCGTGGTGTGGAAGGAGGCGTGGCCTTTGAAGACGTTTACGGTTTTTAAAACCTTTCTCTCGGAGATGCCGTCTTATTGTTCTTGGGCTCCATTCTGAGTGCACAAAGGCCTTAAGGCCTAAATCTGGTTCGACGATCGGCTGGTGTCTTGCCGGACAGCCCGTCGAATCCTCCTCCTCAACGCCAGTGAAAGTTTCTTGGGCCGGCCACTTGAAATTTTCGTTCCTTTATCCCTCAGAGACTTTTTAAAAATTGTAACAGCAGTTTTACTACGCCCAATCTCACCAGCAACGGCACGTTGAGAGAGACCTTGCTTTTGCAGCTCGACAACTCTGCCACGTTCAAACTCTGTCAAATTTTTAGCCTTTACCAAGTTTTTACCCAGTGTAACACAGGAGATGTCAGTGAGAGATGTTGACAACGCTAATGCTTGAACACAAATTACTAAATTTCGTTACGTATTTATCGATTAACGCTTCGTTGCAGTATGGTCTTAAACTTTTGACCAGCTGGTATTTAGGCTAATTTCACAATGTTCACATTTTCCCTTTGTCATCTTTCGAAGCTCTTCTCTAATAAGTGGTTCAGTCTAACAACGCGAAATGTATATTTTTCTTTATATTTGCCCCCCGCTAGTACAGCGGTATATCTCCGGACTTACAACGCTAAAATCAGGGGTTCGATTCCCTTCAGTGGGCTGGCCCTTTGTGACTTTGTTATACGAAAAACACACGCACACACATTCTTTATATTCATTGGCCTTAAGATTTTGGCCAGCAGTGTATACAGTATCTTGGTTACCAGGAGGCTTGCTGGTCATCCCAGATTCTCTAAGAATGCTTGCAAATCAAAACACTTGCGTGCCATATGAAATAAAAAAAAAGTAAAATAAAAATAATGCACTACAAGGATATTCCAAAATTGTGTTTTTCTTAAATTGCAATAGACATACTGAAAATAAATATATATTTCGATAAATACTTATTTAAAAAAATATGAATGTTTAATTTGGTATATCTACACTTTTTTGAATTGTCCATTAATGGCACAGCGATATGCTTGCAGACCCCCAACGCTAGAAACCGGGTTTCGATACAAGTAGCGGTCAGAGCACAGATAGCCCTTTGTCCAGTTTTGTGTTTAATTAGAAATTAATAACTTTTTAAAAATAAAAGTTTTTCATTAATTAAATACATGAATTGTTGTCAACCTCTCACTTGCATATTATTAGCTTTTATATACCTTCAAATTTTAAATACCACATATAAATTATAAAAATACACACACATATATCTCGGAACTGTATTTCAGATAGTTGTTAAGCCTAAACAACTCCTACGGAAACCGTCGTTATTCGAGGCACGGGTATCAAGTAACAGGTTGTAAACACAAGTTGGAACATGTATTTTACGGTTTTGCCCTAACAAATAACGTTAAAATGTGTTTTGCTGTTTTGCCCTGAGAAGTTAACCAGTATTCACAGAAGTGAATGACCGCTGCTGACATCTTATGGAAGAATATTTAACAAACAGATATTTAGTGCTTGTTTGTTTCCTTTCAAATTACATCGCTCACTAAGATTGTTTCTTTTTTGAAATTCGCGCAAAGCTACACAAGGGCTATCTGCGTTAGCCGTCCCTAATTTAGCAGTGTAAGACTAGAGGGAAGGGAGCTAGTCATCGCCACCCACCGCCAACTCTTGGGCCACTCTTTTATCAACGAATAGTGGAATTGACGATCACATTATAACGCCCTAACGATTGAAAGGGCGAACATGTTTGGTGCGACGGGGATTCGAGCCCTCGACTCTCAAATTACGAGTTGAGAGCCTTGACCATCTGACCATGCCGGGTCCCATCCACTGAGACAAGGGAGAAGGACATGTATACTATGTGTGTGTGTACCAAGCATGAAGATTTAATTGTCACAGTACCAATTAAACCTTTTAAATTTTAAGCCTTAGCCTATTTTATACTTAGGGCGCTCGACTCGGGATCTGAGGGTCGAGGATTCGAATCCCTGTCACACCAAACACACTCGCCCTTTTAGCTGTCGTTGCGTTCGGTCAAACCCACTATTCATTGATAAAGGTTTGTTTTGAGTTTTGTACGAAGCTGCACGATGGTTTCTGCACTAACCGTCCATAATTTCGCAGTGTAAGACTAGACAGAAGGCAGGAACTCCTCATCAGTCATCGCCAACTGTTAGGTTACTTTTTATCATTTAACAGTGGAATTGACAATCAGTTTATAACTCCCCCACGGCCAAAAGGGCCAACATATTTAGTGAGGTGAGGATTTGAACCAAAGACCCTTTGGTATCAAGTCACGTGCTCTAACGTTACTTCTGGCCATGTGCAGAAAAAAAAAGGTGAAAACAAAAAGCAAAACAGGAAAGCGAACATAAGGAGAGAGGTGGAATTTTCAGTTTCTTGGAACATCAAGCAGCCGAATGTGAAACAAAGATGTCGGTTAATCTTGTGATAATCCAATATATACAGTCTGAAACAGCAGTGCTAAATACAATCAGGCTGAAAGTGGTGGTTAGTGAGGTTTCAACTGTTTGGTTCAAGTTAAAGTCTTTCCTGGAACAGAGCTACACTGGATATACAACAATGGTTTACAATATTGGCCAATCATGTAATTTTTAACATAACATCCAAAAATGCACGAGGCTAAATAATTAGTTATCCGTTAACCACAATAATTGGAGGTTTAGAAATAAACCTATGTTAAATATCACCGTATCAACCAATAAGAAATATTCCTAACCAGGAATTCTTGACTTTTAAATTATCTTATCAACCAGGAGGCACTGTTACGAAAAGACTTCCGGATTTTAAATAATTTCAAATAATTTTCGTAAAATTGTAATATCTGGGGAGAACTTGGCCGAATATGTCTTTTGAAAAACTCGATATGTTCAAGAAATGTTGAAACACCGGATTCCTTCTTTCCTTAGACACCTGCACAAGGAGGGTCCTCGATACTGGTGTACAATAGACGCTGCTTTCTAATTAGTTTCACGTGCAATAATCACAATTTAAGTGTTAATTTATAACACATCTGTGCTTTCTGTTCTCTTGTGTTTTCACCTGAAAAACACAGTGGGTTAAGTGGCTGAGTTCAGATACAGTTATGGCTCAGACAAAATCGTTCCTATGTTCGAACTGCAAAAAAGATTGTTTTTGTTTGTTTTTTTTTAAATTTCACGCAGAGCTAGACGAGAGCTATCTGAGCTAATCGTCCCTAATTTAGCAGCGTAAGACTAAAGGGAAGGTAGCTAGTCATCATTACCTACCACCAACTCTTGGGCTACTCATTTACCAACGAATAGTTGGATTGACCGTCACCTTATAATGCCCCCACGGCTGAAATGACGAGCATTTTGGTGCCACGAGGATTCGAACCCGTGACCCTCAGATTATGGGTCTAATGTCTTATCACTCCTGGCCGTGCCAGGCCAACAGAAAAGATGGCAATCAGTTGGCGGCATCCGTCATCTACAGTGGCCACATTTAATGGAACAGCGACACTGACAGCCACTTTTTAAACACATATGAAGTTCGAAGCAGATTGAGTAGCACTACGTCTCGAACCTCGGCCCTTCCAGCCTCAGTTCGATATATTGGCCTCAATATAGATTACACTTTGACAACACTTGTTCCACGACAAAAGCGACAATGTATTATCCTATCGAACACATACACAAATACAACTAACGAATCTCGAGCACACTTTGAGTGAATTATATTTCATCCTGGTATCAAACAGCGTTATGATAACGTCAATACATATCATCTTCAGTTGCTGGGTTGCTACTGATTTAGAAACTCTGGGTAAAAATATACCCTAGAGTGAATAGTTTTGTTTCTTTTTAACAACAACAACGAATATGCGGTCAAGGAAGTGATAGCAAAGTACTTTTGAAATCCTATCAGGACTGTCACGTTGTAACAGAACGCACAGTCCGACAGTCACATGGTTAACCTGTCACGTTGTAACAGAACGTACAATCCGTCAGTCACATGGTTAACTGTCACGTTGTAACAGAACGCACAGTCCGACAGTCACATGGTTAACCTGTCACGTTGTAACAGAACGCACAGTCCGACAGTCACATGGTTAACCTGTCACGTTGTAACAGAACGCACAGTCCGACAGTCACATGGTTAACCTGTCACGTTGTAACAGAACGCACAGTCCGCCAGTCACATGGTATCCCTGTCACGTTGTAACAGAACGCACAATCCGACATTCACATGGTTAACCTGTCACGTTGTAACAGAACGCACAGTCCGACAGTCACATGGTTAACCTATCACGTTGTAACAGAACGCACAGTCCGATAGTCAAGTTGTTGGCCGTGCAACAAATGAGAACGCCGCCTTTCGTTCCCTAAGCGCATTCCTTCCAATACATGTGATTCAATACGTTATTCACTTTATGTCATTCAAAGTTTTATTTTAAAGAAAAGTTTAATTGTATTAAACAATGTTCCTGGTTACAGTAATCTAGTAAATCAACATGTATTAAACAATGTTCCTGGTTACAGTAATCTAGTAAATCAACATGTATTAAACAATGTTCCTGGTTACAGTAATCTAGTAAATCAACATGTATTAAACAATGTTCCTGGTTACAGTAATCTAGTGAATCAACATGTATTAAACAATGTTCCTGGTTACAGTAATCTAGTAAATCAACATGTATTAAACAATGTTCCTGGTTACAGTGATCTAGTAAATCAACATGTATTAAACAATGTTCCTGGTTACAGTAATCTAGTAAATCAACATGAATTAAACAATGTTCCTGGTTACAGTGATCTAGTAAATCAACATGTATTAAACAATGTTCCTGGTCACAGTAATCTAGTAAATCAACATGAATTAAACAATGTTCCTGGTTACAGTAATCTAGTAAATCAACATGTATTAAACAATGTTCCTGGTTACAGTAATCTAGTAAATCAACATGTATTAAACAATGTTCCTGGTTACAGTGATCTAGTAAATCAACATGTATTAAACAATGTTCCTGGTCACAGTAATCTAGTAAATCAACATGTATTAAACAATGTTCCTGGTTACAGTAATCTAGTAAATCAACATGTATTAAACAATGTTCCTGGTTACAGTGATCTAGTAAATCAACATGTATTAAACAATGTTCCTGGTTACAGTAATCTAGTAAATCAACATGTATTAAACAATGTTCCTGGTTACAGTAATCTAGTGAATCAACATGAATTAAACAATGTTCCTGGTTACAGTGATCTAGTAAATCAACATGTATTAAACAATATTCCTGGTTACAGTAATCTAGTAAATCAACATGTATTAAACAATGTTCCTGGTTACAGTAATCTAGTAAATCAACATGTATTAAACAATGTTCCTGGTTACAGTAATCTAGTGAATCAACATGAATTAAACAATGTTCCTGGTTACAGTGATCTAGTAAATCAACATGTATTAAACAATATTCCTGGTTACAGTAATCTAGTAAATCAACATGTATTAAACAATGTTCCTGGTTACAGTAATCTAGTAAATCAACATGTATTAAACAATGTTCCTGGTGACAGTAATCTAGTGAATCAACATGAATTAAACAATGTTCCTGGTTACAGTGATCTAGTGAATCAACATGAATTAAACAATGTTCCTGGTGACAGTAATCTAGTAAATCAACATGTATTAAACAATGTTCCTGGTTACAGTGATCTAGTAAATCAACATGAATTAAACAATGTTCCTGGTTACAGTAATCTAATAAATCAACATGTATTAAACAATGTTCCTGGTTACAGTAATCTAGTAAATCAACATGTATTAAACAATGTTCCTGGTTACAGTGATCTAGTAAATCAACATGTATTAAACAATGTTCCTGGTTACAGTAATCTAGTAAATCAACATGTATTAAACAATATCCTGGTTACAGTGATCTAGTAAATCAACATGAATTAAACAATGTTCCTGGTGACAGTAATCTAGTAAATCAACATGTATTAAACAATGTTCCTGGTTACAGTGATCTAGTAAATCAACATGTATTAAACAATGTTCCTGGTTACAGTAATCTAGTAAATCAACATGTATTAAACAATGTTCCTGGTTACAGTAATCTAGTAAATCAACATGTATTAAACAATGTTCCTGGTTACAGTAATCTAATAAATCAACATGTATTAAACAATGTTCCTGGTTACAGTGATCTAGTAAATCAACATGTATTAAACAATGTTCCTGGTTACAGTAATCTAGTGAATCAACATGAATTAAACAATGTTCCTGGTTACAGTGATCTAGTAAATCAACATGTATTAAACAATGTTCCTGGTTACAGTAATCTAGTAAATCAACATGTATTAAACAATATCCTGGTTACAGTGATCTAGTAAATCAACATGAATTAAACAATGTTCCTGGTGACAGTAATCTAGTAAATCAACATGTATTAAACAATGTTCCTGGTGACAGTAATCTAGTAAATCAACATGTATTAAACAATGTTCCTGGTGACAGTAATCTAGTAAATCAACATGTATTAAACAATGTTCCTGGTGACAGTAATCTAGTAAATCAACATGTATTAAACAATGTTCCTGGTTACAGTGATCTAGTAAATCAACATGAATTAAACAATGTTCCTGGTTACAGTAATCTAGTAAATCAACATGTATTAAACAATGTTCCTGGTTACAGTAATCTAGTAAATCAACATGTATTAAACAATGTTCCTGGTTACAGTGATCTAGTAAATCAACATGAATTAAACAATGTTCCTGGTTACAGTAATCTAGTAAATCAACATGTATTAAACAATGTTCCTGGTTACAGTGATCTAGTAAATCAAC